>PVKU01000671.1:60000-311434 GCA_004027475.1 Anoura caudifer | reverse complement strand
GGAATGAAAATGAAAATTCACTGGAGCATGAAAGACACTTAACTATTGGCAAAAAGCTAATTTGACTTTTTGTTAACGGGGAGAACAATCTGGCTCATTATCCTTAAGCACCTATGAAGCTTTAGACCTTATTTAGGACTCAAAGGGTAATTTTGCATTACAAAGCTAACTCTCTGGGGGATGTTTAGTTGTTGCTAACTTTGAATAACAACAGCCTCATCTTGTTCTTTATTTGCCTTTGAGTTGCAGCGCAAGGTTCAAGCCACTTTTAAAAGGAGCTTTTTACCATCCTAAATATGTGTAATTTACTCATGGAGATATTTTCATAAAGGCAGTGGTTTTCTCCCAGATAAGAAGTCTCTGTTATTAATTAAGAGCAATTTTTATGGGGCATTTTTTTAATTCCCAGGAACTTTAATCTAATGATTCTTACAATCCGTGAATATTACCAATTATGATTTTAAGAAAACTTTTATCATATGAACATTTTGAAATGACTCATTAGTGGCAGTGTCCATTTTTCTCTGGTGGGCCGGTCATAAGGGGAGGGTCCAGGGTGGCCCTCTGGTTGGAATGAGTCTGGAAGCCATGCCTGAATCGCAGTTTACACAAGGTCGACATCCTGTAAAGAGTTCATACGAAAGAAGAGGGGCAGTTTATGAGATTGTGTTTCCCTCCCTTAAATCACCATGACCAGTATTCCCACCTCAGGCAGAATCACACTTTATATCATTCCTTTGAAGTGGGAGTCTAGTTTTGTTTTTTTTAGCTTCCACAGAAGAATTGAATAACCTATACATTTCTTATTTGAAATTGATCAGGTAGTAATTTTGTTAGTTCCTCACATAACTTAGTTTCTCGGGGCAATACTGATATATTATAGGAAGTGTATCCTGCCCATTAATTTTGAAAAGGCAATAAAGAACAAGGTAAGCCCATTTTTGAGGATGGTCTATTCTGCAGCTTAGAATTTGAGTAAGCTTTAAAGGCTATAAGATTCATTAGGAGAAGAGAGGTGTATGTTACCACCTTCAGTAACTATTAGCAATAATATAAAAGATAAAAATGCCACTGTACCAGCCTCGCTCAGCTTCTCAAGTAATCCAAGTAGACATTGTAATACCCATTATTAGGCAAGAGTCCTATCCTGCTTCCAAACTTCCTTTGATTTTCCATCTCCATTTCCATCATAGACATAAGGGAATAAAAATGTTGATAGCTGTGCAGTCCGTGTTCCCTAATTACCTGATTGCTGATGGAGGGATAGGGTATAGCATAAAGGACAACAAGCCTCGCCAGTTTGAGTGGATATGGAATGAAAAGCAGCTGCCAGCTGCCACTTGCGAGGGGCTGAGCAGAGCTCCGCATCCTCTCTTCTCCCTCCTTTCTCCCCCTCCAACTTCCCTGCAGCGACAGACCAGCCCCGAGAACAACGCTCTCCACTGCAATCTGTTCTCCCCACACCCCATCCCCCTAAAGCCGCATCAGGACCCACCTACCTTCTGAGGATGCGAGGAGGCTGGCTACCAGGAGGCTGAGAAGGATGCTCTGTTACAGCTCCTCAGCATCTCCCTTCTGGAGCAGTTAACTGGAAATACAGATTCGCCTCCATTTTCTGGTCACATGATCCCTGGCACATCTAAATAAGGATGATCACCTGCCTCCCAGATTTCCCATTGCACCGGTCACCACCACCGCTGGGGCTGGGGGACAGAGCTGGGGCTGTGCAGAGTTTCATGGAAATACAAAACACTCTCTCACCCAGGTTGCAGAGTCAGAAATGCACCTTGATTTTTGTGTCTGCTCAGAAATATCACTGCCCCTCCTGTTACTGAGATTGGATGTGAACGAGCTCAGAGCACAGGTTGGAAGGAATTTAGTTTCCCTGAGCCTATTTTTTTTTTTTTTTAAATCCTGTAACATCAGAACACACCCAGTGAGAAAGTGGTGCAATTATTTAATTTCTGGGACCATGAACAACAGCAGACTCTGTGGAAGTGTAGTGGGATAGATACATAAAGAAGTGCGACTGGAGATTCTACAGAAAGTTAGGATGTTTGCCCAAGATCCACACATTTTTGGCTAAGAGACTGGTATGTGGCCATTAAGGATGTGAACCCTGGAGTCAGAAGGCCCAAATTTGAAGCTGACTTCCACTACTTATGAGCAAGTTTGGACCAGTTACTAACCTGCCTGGTGCCTAGGACTACTGATTCACAAATAGTTAATACTATTAATTTTACTTTAAAATAAGATAATCTGGGTACAGATCTTAGAGATGCTTGGTTAAAAATAAACCTACAACAAATGTTAGTTATTAATACTACTACTAATTCTAAAAACACCAGCAGAAATATTCGATGTAGTTAAAGCAAAGGAAGAACGATCGAAAAGCTTACATTAATGGAAAGGCATGTGCTGATCTGTCTGATCTTCAAAGAAAAAAAAATATTATCAGAGAGACCAAGTTAAGACTTCTGGTCATAATAGGCAAAATATAATCAAAGGGCAACTATGGACACTATCGTCAGAACTGGGCTGTTAGAAATCCCATGTGGCATGATCTTCTCCCTTTTGGTAGGTGGGTGGTGGGTCGGTGGGGAGTGGACCAGGATGGGGTAGGGGAGTAGGGCAGTTTTAGGTACTCTCCAAGTGGTCCAAGTGGTCCAGCTCTAAGATGAGAAAGGGACTTACTCAGCATAGTATCCTGGCCATGGTAAATATTTAAGAAATGTTAGTTCCTATTCTTAAAATGAAGGGTGTTTCATGTCCTCCCCATGGCTGCTGGGGGTGGCGAGAGGGCCGTGGAGAAGGGAGAGAGGAATAAGAAAATTTTTATATCTTTATTTAAATTAAAATCTCACCAAATTCTTTGGCATTAGGAGCAGCTGTGAAATGATGTCTCATGTGCCATTTATCTCTCAGCTCTGGAAACATAAGGGGCAGCACAATCAGGAGGGTGTGACTTTGCAGAGTCACTGACTGGCAGAGGTTCTGCAAAGGCCTAGGTGTGCTTCCTGGGGACGAGCCAAAAATCATCAGGGGAGAACAGATGACTTCAGAGCTGGTTGTACTCTGGGTGCCCAGGGTGAAGGGTGAAAAATGGGGATTAAGTCTTTGTGAAGTTCTGGTTCATTAGGAGCTTCCTTTCTCAGACAGAAGAAGGCAGCAGTTGGAGGCTACAGAAAGAACAGTTAAGTGTGGGAAGAACAAACATTGTAACAAAATATGTTTTAAATAAAGTCTATTTTATTTTATTATTTGTTAAAATGAAAAAAAAAATAATTTTAGAGAGAGAGAGGAAGTGGAGAGGGAGGGAGGGATTTGTTGTTCCACCTACTGATGCATTCACTGGTTGCTTCTTGTATGTGCCCTGGCTGGAGACTGAGCTCACAACCTTGGTGAATCAAGAGGACACTCCAACCAAGTGAGCTACCCAGCCAGGGCCCAAATAATAATAATGTCTATTTTAAAAGTCAACAATTCATATGGGAAATGATTAAGTTTGTCATCAGGCCAGTCACAGGTACCTTTAAAACATTTAAGTAATACTTCATTAAATGGGGAAATGGGAGACATCTGCTATCTTAAATCATATTTCCTTTTGTTAAGCAGGATGACCTCAGATTCCAGGGCATCACAGCCCCCACTCAGAGTCAGCTCACCACTTAAGGAAAGGAAACATATTGTTTTATTCATTACACAGAAGCAGTTACAATTATTTTAGAAAGTAGGAATTACTGCTTCAATATAGTAAGTGGCATCTTGGTAATTACACAGAGAAAAAGGACATGATAGAAGTCAGATTCTCCAGTGGAATTTTAGTTATTCTTTGAGAGTTTAATACTTGCAAATGATTGTTAACAAATTGGGTTAAAAAATAAAAGCCAAAAAGTCTTTGAAGATTATACATTGTCAACTGCTACTTGTGTTGATGGTACAACAGATGACTAAGTAGGTAGAACAACTTTTCCTCTCTGGACAACCAAACTGGTGTAGGCAACAGAGAATCAGGAAAGTCAAAAATGGAACAGCCAAAGCTATTTTTCTCCAGGAGGCTGAGTGACATAGATTACGGCATCCTTGGAAAACTGAAAGGCTATACAGACCTTGGAGGAACAGTAATGAGCAGGAAGAGCGCAAGAATACTAAAAATAGGTAGCTATGGCCTCAAATTTCAAAGGAAGGGAAAAGGTGAATTGTGCAACAGTAGAAAAGAAAGATGCATATTTCTGTTAGGAATGCTTGTGTGCCCTCATAGTCATATGTTGAAGCCCTCCTTCCCACCCTCCATGTGATGGTATTAGGAGGTGGGCCTTCTGGGATTAGGGTTAGATGAGATCATGGGGTTGGAGCTCTTATGGATGGAATTAGTGCCCTTATCAAAGTGACCCCAGAGAGTTCTCTTACTCTTCCTGCCCAGTGAGGATACAATAAGAAGTCAGCAGTCTACAGCTTGGAAGAGGGCCCCCACTAGTACCCAGCCATGCTGGCACCCTGACTTCAGACCCCCAGCCTCCAGAGCTGTGAGAAATAAATGTCTGTTGTTTATAAGTCACACAGTCTATGGTAATTTTTTATAGCAGCCTGAACTGATGAAGACCCTCCCAAACTAAATCTCACATATCTGCCTTGGAAAAAAAAAGTAGCAAACACCAGAAATTATTAAAAGCAAATTAAGTTGGACAAACTCCACTTTCTTTTCCAGTCATTCAATCAGGCATATTTATGGGGTGACTATTATGTGGAAGGTGCTGTTCTAAGCACTAGAGGTACAGTGATGAGCTAAACTTTTGTTTTTGTTTGATGAGACAAACCAAGCTTCCACTTTTTTTGAGAGTACATTCTCATAGGTGGAGAGAGGCACAGCAAAATCAATCAGACAATAAATAGAATATCTTTTCACTTGGAAAAAAAATGCTAGGAAGAAATAAAGCAGGGCATTGGAACAGAGCTCTGTTCTCAACCTCAGCACTATCGATATTTAGGATGGGATAGTCCTTTGTTGTGTGTGTGTGTTGGGGGGTGGTTCTCTTGTGCATTGTAGGATATGTAGCAGCATCCATGGCCTCTACCCATTAGATGACAGCAGCATCTACCCTTGTTGTGACAACCAAAAATGTCCCCAAACATTGCTGCATGTTCCCTGGGTGGGGAGGCAAAATTATCCCTGGTGGAGAATCACTGGGCTAGAATAACTTAGTGGTACAGTTACTGCTTCTCTAGATGAAGCAGTTATAGAAGCTTGGGAGCCACAAAGAATGAGAACAAGCCAGCCACGTCAAGAGCATGGCAGATGGAGAATATGGCTGGCACTACATCACTGATTTGGAAATGGATCCGGTGTGCAAGTCTGAGGGCTGATGGAGAGAGTGGTCTTCACGATCAGAAATGTAAGCAGTAACTGGGGCACATAGGCCCTTATAGGCTATAGTATTTTAGGACTATTCCAAAATTGGAAGCTTTTAAGAAGGTGGGTAGTGATAGGACAATATCCAAATTTGAAATGGCCATTCAAGCCCATGAGTGGAGAATGGATTTGGGGCCAGGTTGGTAGGGTGGAGACAGGAAGCCCTGCCCTGGTCTAGTGGCTGATCAGGGCAGGGCTTCAATATAAGCTTGGATGGAAGGTGTGTGTGCTGGACTGAGAGCTTACAGATTAGAACTTGGGGATCAGGTAAGTGATTGAACTAAGCTGGACTATTATAATAAAGTTGAGATGGTGGCTACCTCCAGAATACTTGCATGAAAGATCGAGGTCTGACAAACAATTACAGCCCCCGTTTACCTCTTGAACTACAAGTTAGCAGAAGGAGCATACGAGTGTCATGTGCTCCGCGAACTCACAGTTAAAGCATGGAGATCTTGGCAGAAAGGAACAGTGAGTGGCGCTCAGTGGCAAAAGCTATGACCTCTGAGATAAGCAGAAAGGACATGACACATGCTACCAAGAAGGAAGTCAGTACAGCAATACTAGCATCAGAAAAAATAATGAAATCAGAATTTAATAAAGTAGAAAACCAGGAAACAATAAGAAAAAATCAATAAAATCAATCTAGTTATTAGAAAAGACTAATGAAATGAATGCCTCTCCAGAAAGATTGAACTAGAGAAAAAGAAAGGAGATACAAATAAACAACATTAGAAGTTAAAAGTATATAACTACAAATAAAGTAGACATTAAAAATAATAAAAGAATATCTAAACTTTATTCCAAAAAGTTTGAAACTTTGATGAAATAGGCAATTTTCTGGAAAAATATAAAATAGCAAAGTTGATGCAGGAAGAATTAGAACACCTGAATAGACAAGCCAATAAGAAATCAAATTACTAGTAAAAATTCTGTCTCCTCAAATAAGCAACAGACACAGTTTTATAAGTGAACTGTGCCTAAATTTTATGTGTTATACAACCCCTCTAGATTCTACAAGTTATTCTAAAAATTGAAAAAGGAGGGAGGGCTCCCTATTTGGCGTTATGATGCCAACATGACTGATTCCCAAACCAGACAAAAGTGTAGGATGAAGGAAAATCAAAAGCCTGTGCCATTTATGGAAATCTAATTGATTTCACATCATAGGAAAAAAACTAGGTATCCACTGCAGTTTCTAAGATTCCCTCATCTCAATGACTTTCTATTCCCCTTCAATTAATATTTGACGGTAAATCAAACTTAATGAGTATAAATGCTGTCTAAGGCAGTGTGGGGTATAAAGATGTACAAGGCAAATAAAGCCCGGAGGGGCTTACATCCAGGTCGGTGAAGAAGAGAGTCTATCACACAACCTGAGGCAGAATGTGAGGAAGACTGCAAAAGCGGTGCAGAGTATAGGGAGATTCAGGAGAGGGAGTTCTTATTGAAAAGAGTGGAGAATATTTTAGAAAGGAAGAGACATTTGGTCTGGGTCTTCATTGAAAAGTAGAATTTCAATATGCAGCAAAAAAAATATGGGGAGCAAGAAATTCAAAGAGGTGCGGAAATAAGAGCAAAGAGGAAAGAAAGGAAATGAAGTCTCTCAGGGGAACCATGAGCAGTTCTACGAAAAGGATATATTCATTTATTTCTACTTCCACTTGAAGGCAATGTTAGTAGATATGTAAAAATGCCCCACCATCGCATGACTTAAAAATAGCTGAAAAAGTAAAAGAGCGACAAGACCACAACATGCCCACAACATGGCATTAGGACTTAAACTGATACAATAAAATACGTATTCTAGAATTCTATACACTTGATACTGGTGAGAGATAAATTTGGCTGTGAGGTGTAACCTTCCAAAGCTGACTCAAAAGAATGAACATGATCAATTACATTGATTAAAAGAAGCCAGATTCCTTCATTAATAGTCAAGATGGAAATTGGATTGGATTTGCTCAAGAGAGCACTGGTGCTCTGATTGGAAAATCATGGTCTTAACCTCATAGGCACAGAGATGAGTGTCATTGGGTTGACCTAAGGTTTTCCATCAGAGTAAGCCAGCCAATGGTACACAACAAAAAGATACAGGATATGGAAAACTCTGTGGTGTCCTCTGCAACAAGGTACATGCACACAGTTCTCTGCTGGCTTAGGCTTGATCCAGGGCAGATTTTGGAACATGTACAGAAACATGCATTACATGTTATTTACTCAATCTTCCATAAATTCTGATTCTGAGTTGATCAACATTTTGAGATAATTCCTGGGAGTGAATTAAAAATTTTACTCCCTGGCCATTTATGTTGGTTTTACCAAGGTAAAACAAAACTCTTAAGTTGACAATTAGAAGAAGCCACATCTCTTAGCCAAAAGTTAGATGGAGGGAAGGTAGCATTCTAATTTCCTCTGTTGGTTTGCCTTGAATTTCCACAGAGGGTGACCCAAGCCTGGGGTGACTTTTTGACAGGCTTTGTTCTCAAAGAACTCTCAGGTGGATCTTAGAAACAGACCCTCCAATGCACTGGAGGAATAGTTAACTAATCCTGTACGTTAATGTATCTCAGTACACTTTTCAGAAGCTGAGATTCCACCACTGTCCAATTAAGCCAGCTGTGCTAAGTACTCTCCTACTTCATTCCCTTGCTCTTGCCCCAGGAAACTCCCTCACCTGCTAAATTTCACTTGGTTTTGACTAATGAGGTCCCCTGGCGGGAGATCTGAAGGAGATAAAGGTTATGCACTCCTCTGGCTTCCTCTTGTGGGAATGCTTGGTGCTGGCTGTCCCTCAGCAGGTTGCTGCTCCTTTCAACCTGAAATTCCTGTTCTGGTAATGACCCCCTCCCTTCACTCCTGAGGTGTAAGAATAAAAACAGCTGTATTGTTATTATTCCTGGGTTACTGTGCTATTCCTTGTGGGTTTCTCACACTTTGCCTCCATCTTTATAAATACTCCTTTATTTATGTATTTATGTATTTATGTATTTATTCATACATTCTATTACAATTGTCCCAATTTCCCCCTCACTGTTCTCCACTGCCCCACAAATACTCCCTTTATTAAATATTTCTCAAATTATCCTTACTTGGATGTGTCATCTCTTCCCTACTGGGTCCCTGATACACAAATACATCCTGCTTTTAAAAGCAATGAATTCTGGCCCTAGCCAGGTGGCTCAGTTCATTGGAGTGTCATCCTGTGTATCAAAAGATTGTGGGTTTGATTCCTGGTTGGGGCACATTCCTAGGCTGGGGCACATCCCTAGGTCGGGGTGCCTCTGGGAGGCAACTGATCAGGAGGCAATCCATCAATGTTTCTCTCTCACATCGTTGTTTCTCTCTCTCCCTTCCTTTCTCTCTCTGAAATCTATTAAAAAAACATATCCTCAGATGAGAATTTTTTAGAAAGCCATAACTTCTTGTTTTCCTAAAATGCTATCAATTTTCATGAAGGCCTTTTTTTCTGACATTGGTTTTGGCATTCTGCCATTCCAGCAGAGAAGCACCTTGGATTTTTCCCTCCAACTGGAAGCCAACACAACACAAAAGTGCTCCTCTGTGGGTGTTCCTTCCACAGGACAGCTGAGTTGCACCACCTCATCTTGGTCCTTGTGGCTTTCTCTTCCTATAAAATCCCTCACCACAAAATACCACATCTGTAAATATTTGGAAAACTTAAATTGAAGGGCTTTGATTCTCTCACCTCCCTCTGGCCTCTGGCCACTGGGGGCGGCCCCACACAGCACAGACAGGGAGCAGCCCACAGACGCGACGGTAGCCATCACAGATCTGCCGTGGGGGGCGGAAACACGCACTCAGGAGTGAAAAGGGCTCATAAGGTCACATGACAGTGTAAACAGTCAGGGGCAAGTTGAGAACTTGGGCTATTGAACTTGATTCGCCTTTTAATGGGACTAGGGGAGAACAAGAATAAATGCATCAACCAATAAAAGAAGTTCAAGAAAATGATTGTTTTGGGCTAGAAGAGAGAAGACTTACATTCAAGTCCCAACTCTAACACTATCTCGTTTCTGGATAACTTTCAACAGCTCACTTGAGTCAATTCATGAAATATGGATAATAAAACTTGGCTTATTGCAAATGGCAATTGGGTCGACCAAAGGCAATCATATATTTGTCTATCTGCAGGCACTAACTGGACATCTGAGTAGGGCTGGCCAGAAGTGTAGAGGTGGCAGCAGTGGGGGGCGGATAGGGGGAGACACCAAAAATTTTTATTTTTTTTTTAAAGGAGACTAAGGCCTGAATTAAAGTGAAAATTTAAAGACTTTTAATGATAATTATCATCATTAATTCACCAAACACAGAGTAAATATAATTACCAAAATAAGTGAACACAGAGTCAGTGTCAAGTTTGGTGTCCCAGGTTTAGTTCAGGACAAAGGCAGAAAACAGTGACTAAACAAGGGAACACTGTAGTTTATGGAGTATCAGCTTACCTTGGGGAAAGGGCAAACGTTTGGAACTGGGATGCAGCCCATCCAAACAGCAGGTCCCAGACAGGGGGTAGAATGTGCTCAAAGAGCCTGATTCTTCTCTGAGTGCCCAAACATGTCATCACTCATCACTCAGAGAAAGAGTGAGTGGATGATTTCTTTACCTCTTTTTCATTTTCAATACTCACATGGGTGCGAGACCCAACGCACTAACTCCTCAACCATAAGTCATGGACGGAAAAAGCCTGATTTCAGAAGGACTCATGAAAACCATAAAAAGATCTAATGGGATCACGGGGAAGAATATGAATTCTTTTCCATAGTCTTGTCACATAGAAATAAAGTTCAAAATTCACTAATTTAACAAGAAACAATGCACAGAAAACACCACAAGAAGCAGGTCATGTGGAATATGAACTGCCTTGTGTTTGAAGGCCATCTTTATTTTAGGGAGGACCAGTGAACTCCCCTCTCAGAGCGAGGAGACAAGATAGAGCTCCACTAACAGGAGGACCCGGTTACTTCCAAACACCGTGTGCCCGGGACATGTCACAACGCCCAGTACATGTCACAACAGCAACCCCTCCACTCTCCTCCCCCTCCCCCTCAGCCCCACCCCCACTGCTGCACGCATCTACAAAGGATTGCACAGGCATCGTCAGCTCTCTTAGTCCTCTCGGAAATTATTGCCTTTCGTCACCTGGCATAGCTACTTCTTTGCCCCACACCTGTAGAAAGTCAATATTTGTATATCAATTGTCCCATGTTTATATAATTCAGATGGTGCGTTTGCAAATGGTAATGGTTTAGCATGTAGTTCAGGCTGTTGAATACAACCTATTATGATAACTTATGATGAATATAACCTATGATGATTAACGTTACATGTCAACTTGGCTGGGCTATGGTGCCCAGTTCATCCGTCAAACACCAGTCGCAATGTTGCTATGAAGGTATTTTTTTAGATGTGATTAACACTGAAACCAGCAGTCTTTCAGTGAGGCAGAATACCCTCCAAACTGTGTGTGAGCCTTATCTAATCAGCTGGAGGCCTTAAAGAAAAGTCTGAAGTTCCCCTGAAACAAGGAACTCTCTACAAATCTGCAACACAAAGACTCCACTGCCCTGCAAAATTAGAACTCAAGGTTGCAGTAACTCTTGCCTGAGTTTCTAGCCCATGGCCTGCCGTACAGATTTTAGACTTGCCAGTCCCTAAAATTGTGTGAGCTAATTCCAACTCCTTAAAACAATTTTTAGGTCTATCTATCTACCTACCTACCTACCTACCTACCTACCTATCTACCTATCTATTTAATCTAATCTCCTATTGCTCCTATTGGCTCTGTTTCTCTAGAGAACCCTGACAAGTATATAATCAAGTTATCTTTTCTTCCATGACACCCTTGCAACTGTGCCCTCTTTAAAATAAACATACAAATGGTTCTTCATTTTCAGAAAAGTTTGTGTGCTGCTGAGTACTCAGCAGATGTTCTCTGTGACCACATAGGGAAGGGCAGGTCTGTCTACCACGGTCTCAGAAATCAGTGTGCGACCCTCAGTGGGTGGGTGGGTCTACAGCTGGAGGATGATGGGGTGTGGGCAAAAGCCTCTGGGAAGGTTGACCCTAGGGAGGTAGTGCACAGCGCTGAGCATCATGAGGGAGAGAGTGTCTCTCTTAGCACTCACCCCAAGTTTTGTGAACAAGAGTCAGCAGGTGGAAGATGAGGAGAAAAAGCATTTAATGCTTCCTCAGGTTTTGAAAATAGGACCTACTGCGCTCAGAACAGTGTGGATGCCGACAGGGGCTGCACTTGGATGAGAGGGGGGCAAGAAGACAATTTGTAGCTGCAGTGCCACGCGTACATATTATCCGCTTGCTTCTATTTCTGAAGACAAGGTTTTAATTTTTTTCAGGGAGGTCTTGATTTTGGGTATTCTGTCCTATGATGAGATTATCTGTTAGAATATGTTTCCAAGTTTTGGGCTGGCTAAATATGGCTATCTTATCATATTGCTTCTGTGATTCTTTTCCTGTCTCCACGATTCCCATCATCTTATTCTTCCCAGTTAACTTGGCTGGCCCCGCACCCCATCCTGTGCCCTTCCTGGTTATGGCCTTTACTTAGTACCCTTCTCAAATTGCACCTCGTGGGCCACAGTAGAACTTTCATGGGCCCTAGGCACTTTTCCTTCATGGGCTCCTTCCTTCATTAAAAAACAAACAAATATATATAAATTTCTTTTACATCCTCATTGGCAGGAAGAAATATAATACACAAAGGAGTATCCAGTAATCATTTTTCCCTTTTGGTTTTAAAAGTAATTCAAAGCTTCTCATGGGCCCTTAAAGCATACTGGGCCCTGGGCACTCGGCCTTCTGATCCTACCGGGTAAGAAGCCATCTGGGTCCCTCCATAAAGCCGCTCAGCACAGGGGCCTCTCCTCTCACTTACTAGCATTAACACACTCTCTGGACACAGAGAGAATCAAACTCAAATCCCAGCTTCTTCACGTTCTGACTATAAACCAGAGCAAGTGATTCCACCTTTCTGAGTATGATTTTCCTCCTCTGTGTAATTCTTACCTCCTACAGCTGCCGTGGTAATGTGAGATCATGCATCCACAGTGCTTAGTGCCTGGTCCAAGGCAAATGCTTGTAATTGGTAGCTATTTGTATTTAAATGACGTTGGCCATTGACTATCTTCATTCAAGCATTACACTATTATTTACCTTTTCACTTTTGTTTAACTCCCTTATTAAATTGTAAACTGCTTGGGGGCTGGGAATAAGTTTTAGACTGGTGATCTCAGACTCGAGCAACTACCAGAATCACCTGGAGGAGGTACTGAAACATGGGTGGCTGGACCCCATCCCGAGTTCTTGATTCAGAGGTCTGGTGTGGGGCTGCTAATTTCCACTTGTAACTAATACCCAGGTGAGGCTGAAGCCACTGGTTTTTGGTCACTGCTTTAAACAACTCTGCCTCCTCCAAAATCTAGCAGGAGGGAAGTTTTCAAGGACTAATATTTAGATACAGTAGTGATACTGGTAATAATCCTAGCATTTTAATAATACAAATATTTCCGAGTAATTATTCATGCAACAGGTAATACAGATGCCAGCAGAAAAATCTGCCCCCTCTCTCCACTGTGAGAAAGCTCTCATCACTGCAGGGACTGAGCAAAAAGGGATGAGCAAAGAAATCTTCCTGAAAGAAAAGGGGCAAGGGGTACAGTGGAATCCTATCATCTGTTTGATAGGGGCATGTGCAAAATGCAGACAAGAAGCCAAACAATAGCTCAGCCAACTCCAGGCTTCCTGAGTTCTTAGCTCAATCTACAACAATGCCATCGGGGCTGCTGGGGTCCATCTGCTACCCTCCTTCTGATAACAGATCCGGAGTCTCTTGAAGGGAAGAGCTTGACAGGAAGAAAAAAAGATTAGGCCAACTGAAAACGTCTGGATTTATGAGGCTGCACTTGTACATGGCACAGCTTTTAACTCTTTATGGAACTTGACTAACCCTGAACATACCCCTGCTTTTCTTTGGGTTTTCTGTTTCCTTCCTGGAGAAATGTAATTTGTGTACCAAAGCTCTCCTGGATACATTGTATTTATACACAAATTAAATTTGCAGGATTTAATACTGAAGGAAGGCTTGAGACTTAATATTGACAGAAGGTTTTACAGATTAGAAATGTAAGCCTAGGGTTATCCTAAAATGTGTAACTGATATGCGAGATTCAGGCTGGAGTGCAGATTGCTTGACCCGAAGTGGGTGCTGGTGTGTATGGTCCTTCAGTCTCTCCAGATGAGTAGAAACCCAAGATATCTTTTCTCCACTGCATTTTAAGGGGGGGAAACATGTTTTACTCCTTTATTTAAGTTACTTTTCACAATTTACCCTTTTATCTCTGAAAGCAAGGGGGTAAATGAAAAGAAACATGAATAACTCCAAACAGCGCTGGCGGGGCCTGGACACTTGGGGAAGGGACGGCATCCTGCTCCCTGCTGTATGTCCATTGTCTACCCAGCCACTCAGCACAGAGCAGATTCTCAAACCCCATGTGGTGAGTTAATGAATGAATGAACGAATGATGAATGGATAAATGAATCACTGGTTTGATGGTTGTTAGCCAATTTTTCAGCCAATTAGGAATGATATTTCACACCCTGCTGTGGTGTCTCCTTATTTCTACTAGTAAGTTAGGTACTTGTATAAAACCAGAATCACCTTTTGTGTGTGTCTGCTGGAAAGTATGGGCTTTGAGGGTAGAAAACGTTGAATCCTGGACTGTCCACTCTGGTTACTAGATTCTACGCAAGTCATAGAATCTCTCTGAATCTTAAGTTCCTTTTCCTCATGGTATGTGTAAAATAAAGATAATAATACCTACTACCTCAGGGTTCTTGTAAGGATTAAATTAGACAATGTTGCAAACTGCCTGGTGCTGTGAATTAACGTTAGTGCACTCCCCATTTCAGTTCCAAGTGCCTGTTTAAGAGCGATACTGGTGTGGAAGAGGTGGAGTCAGTGTGAATATTGGGAGGGTAGGTACAAGATCCTGGGTGGAAACTGAACGGACTCTTTTGGCTGAAAATAGGTACAAATCATCACTGTCATTATGGTTACCCAGCAGCTGCTTTACTGGTGGTATGCTTTGCAAGAAATACAAGCAAAACTAGGTATTCTTAGTACTCCATAATCCTTCACCGTTTTGCTAGTTTCTAATAAAATAGTTTTCAGGAAAAGAGTAAATTTAATTTTTAGCTTACCCGTTTGGTCTTGGCTTCCTTGTTCTGGGGTCAAGAAACTCTGTCTCCTCCTCTACTTCCAATTCAGGGACTGAGTTTTTCTGAGGAGGCTGTGGTGAAAGCATTTCCCATTCATTGTCATGGGTGACAGCCTGCAACGGATCTGCATCCCGGCCCGCCCCGCCTCGGCTCTGGCTCTTGCTCTTCCGAGATTGGCTGCCCAGACCAGAGGCTTCCTCTGGAGCTAAAGACTCTAGAGGTGTTGTTTCTCCCAGAACCTGCATTCGGGAGCCCTCACCCAAGTTGGGAGGAGAGGCTGGCTCCACAGCCTTGTCAGATCCTTCAGGCCTTTTGTCCGTAGCTTCTGAGGATGGATTGCCAACCTCACTATGGCCCAAGACCATCCAACTCTGCTCTTGCCCAGGGCTTTCAAGAGGTGATCTCTTATCATCTTGGGAAGACATTCTCTCTGCAGAATGATCTTTTCTTTCATTTAAGGAGTTAGGTTGACAGGTGTCTGGGAAGCTTGCTAACTGAGTCCCTGGCAGCCCTGTTTGTTCGGAATCGATGTGCAACCCTTCCAGTACGGATGTGTTTCCTCTCACCTCACAGGCCTCTGGCTGTGAGGGTGAATTTGCTTCATGGTTTACAAGTATGTAATCCATATGCTGCGCATGATGGTCTTCCTTCTCTGTGTGCCTTTCTTCTCCGTATTCTGGTTTTACCTGCTCAGACTCTTCTGTAGGAATTCCTGTTTCTTCTTCTAACTCTAATATTCCCCTGCTGGCACCTGACAGTGGAAGGTGAAGGTGAGAAGAGGAATAAGAAGGCTTAATTAACACAGTATGTGATTTGCGATCTTTGCAAATAATCCATCTAAAGACAGATAATTTAAGATATATTTGTTTAACAGATGGTAGCGGGAGAAGAGAGGGGTGAGGGGGCTGGGTGAAAAAGGTGAAGGGATTAAGAAGGGCAGATTGGTAGTTACAGAACAGTCATGGGGCTGTAAAGTACAGCATGGGGAATATAGTCAGTAATATCATAAAAACTGTGTAAGGTGTCAGGTGGGTACTTGAAATATTAGGGGAACACTTTGTAAAGTATATGATTGTCCAATCACTACTCTGTACACCTGAAACTAACACAATATAATATTGAACGTAAACTGTAATAAAAAGATGTTTTGTACCAAAAAAATCTGTTTAATCTTCTCCTGTGGATTGGTATTACACAATGGGTAGTTATTACACAAACAGTAGGTATTACTGCTGTGACAAAGGATTCGGTTAGGCATGCATTGCAAATGTAGTTAGTTCCTATTTACCTGCACTGGTAGACAGACTGTGTTTTACAAGTGGATTGATTAATTGAAAGAAAGCAGCACTTCCAGGGTTTGGTGGAAGGGGATGTTCCTTACCATTTGATGGTCCTATGCTGCCACCTGCTGGCGAATCTGAATTATCTGTTTCTACTTCCCAGTCAATGTTTGAGGGCGACAACTCCACACTGGAGTCGCCTCTCACAGGCAAAGACAGCGACTCAGGGTCTTCATGAATATGCAGTACCTCCAGCTGGCGTCCAGGCTGTCTGATTTGAGTCTGCGTGTGGTTTTCCTCGCTTCTTTGATCAGAAAGAGTGGAAAGCAGTATCTCTGCTGCTTCACTCCCCAGAGACTCATGCTCTGCAGCCCCAGCTTCCTCTGTCAGCTCAACACCAAGAGTAGGTTCTGCCAGATAGGACAGATCAAAGGGAGGCGTGTAAGGTGCCAGCGACTGCTTCCGAACATCTTCTTCCAAGGGATGGTCACCACCATAGAGAAAGTGCTCAGGCTCTTTCATTAAATCTTCATCAATGTTTTGGCCCATGACATCATATTCAAAATCACCCCATGAGGCTTCAGATGAACAGATATCTTGCTTCCCAGCATCCCCGTCCACCGGTGTATCAGGATTGCCTTCCGATAGTGTCAGTTTACTCATGTCATCTATTGTTCCCGTGGATGTGTTGAGAGCCGAGGCGTCACTGAAACTGTGTTCGAAGGCAGCTTCGCTTATGTCCAGACAAACGTCCGAGGCTAGAAGAGCGTTGGGAACTGAGGCAGGGTTCTCGGTGGTCAAAGGCTGCCCAAGGTCCAGCAAGGCTCTTGCACCTGTTGGACTTTCAGGAGAAAAGTCCTCGGAGATCCACGAGCCGTTGCCATCCACAGCTGGCTCTTGGTGACTTACAAAAATGGTGGTCCCCACCTTTTTCATCATTGGGAGTGTTCTGTCAGTGGGTTCCGAAACTGGTGCCATATCTGGGTCGGCTTCTTTTTCTGAAGCTTTTAAACCTGTGTTGTTTTCACCTTTTATTTCAGAAGGCTCGGGAGAACCACTGTGAGAGGCAGCAGGCAGAGAGGAGCCATTTGTGTTTGCTTGGTCGTCGACTAGAGGCGGTAGAATTGGGTTTCCAGAATATACTTCTGAACTGTCTGGAATAAAGTCCTGCCCAGGCTCATGAGTGAGTTCTTCATCCAGCTTTGGCTCAGCGAGATATAACTCACTGGCTTCCCCTTCAGGTCCCATCCTAGCCCTGATGGGCTGCTCAGTCTCTTGCTTGGCTTCATAATCATGACATATATCAGGGCTATCGGAAGCCTGAGAATTGCTGTCCTGGTCACAGTGAGTCAGTATATCGGGATTCTCACCATCGGCTTTCAAACTGAAGGGCTGCTTGGCATCCATCCACAAGTCAGGGGAAGCTGAGGCCAGCTGCCCACCCTCTTGAAAGTTGCCGTGTAAGATATCCGGGACAAACGTGCTTTGGGGGCCCTCCCTGGGGCTGGCATCATCCCACTCGGCATCTGCCTTCTTTATCAGCTGGGGAGAAGAACCGACAGCAGGGAAATCTGAGGCCATGCTTGAATTTGTCATTTCGCTGGGGTATGATTTTTCTTCTTCCCACAGATTTGTTTCTTGACACTCAATAGTTGAGACATTAGATACAACACATTCATTTTCATCAGTGTGAGTAAATGTTGGGTCTGGCTGATCCCAGATGGATAGCACTGTATTCTGACACTGCTCTTGGGTGGGTGTTTCAGAAGTGAGTTTGTCACCAGTAGAAGACACGAAGGTTTGCTCTCTGGGATCCTTTCCTTTCACTTGGTCCAATATTACAAGCTGGCTAAGCTGATCAGCTTCTGGGTCTGGCTGCCTTGGTTGAATGTTCCAGAGTTGCTCATGGGAGTTCCCCCCATTACTAAGTAGAAAAGGTGGCTGATGTTTATCACTGAAAGGATTAGTACAATGTGCTTCCATGGATTCCCTATCACTCTGAATGGGTACTCCCCAGGGACCCACATTTTGGCAGATGGAAGAATTCATCTCTAACATACCACCTGAGTTAGACAATTCCCCTTTAGATAATTCCGTTTCAAATGCACTCTCAATTGGTTGTCCCTCCTGTAGTGATTCATTCCACCACTCAGTGCTCTCAGTTGAGAAGCCAAGCATTTCCGATTTAGAATGATTTTCATTGTTTGGCTCAGTTTTGGGAGATATTTGCCATATGATATTTCCTATCTTCCCTATTTCTGGAGATCTCATTTCCTTATCTGCTGCTGTCACCTGTATTTCGTTATCCTTTAGTGGGGAGAAATTCCAGTGATCAGGGCTGCTTTGTGGAGTGTCACAGGGTGGGTCTGCTGTTTTCTCATTCTCTGCTGGGCCTGAACCACCTACATAGGCAGATTCTTCCTCGGGCTTCGGATCTGTCACGGCCAAGAACTCATTAGGTTCATTTGATGAGTCCCAAGCTCTGGGTTCACTCTGAGCAATGTGGCAAGTGGCCAAATGGCTCTCTTTCTCCACTGACTCCTCATCACCTGCACTCTCATCATCAGAATCTGAGCTTGTTGAAACGCACTTGGCATCCTCTGGCTGCACAGTGTCAAGAATATCACGATCATTTTTCTCCTGGTGGCTACCCACTAGATTTCTTTCTTGATAAGCACCTGAGTATTCAGAATATTTGCCTATTTCAGGGCTGGATAAAGAGGAAAATGAATCATCTACTGAGTCATCCCATATCTCTAAAAATTTAGGAACCTTGTGATCTAACCCATTCTTTCTGTTTCTCTCCAGTTCTTTCATTTCAGTAATTTCTTCCACTTGGCCATCAGTAGTAATTAGTCCAGATTCTTGGTGATTCTGTTCACTCCAATCATCTTGAGTCTCCTCCTGACACCCAGTATTGGTTCCATGATCCCATGAAAGCAGTGCAGCCGAAGAATCCTTTAGGTCAGGACTTGAAGCACTTGAATGTGTATACTCACTAGAAAGACTACCTCTGTCATAATTTCTTGATGGACTGACTGCTGGAGGGCTGTTTTCAGCGCTCTTACCTTCGGGATTCTTAGTTATCTTGGAACTGGTACATTTGACCTGCACATCACTATCTGTAGGGCCATCCCAAATGTCAAGGTACTGGGGACATTCGGGAGGTGGCTCTTGGTTCACTCTCTCTGGCTCCAGAACATTACATTCTTCAGTTTTCTCAAGATCCATTTCGGGTAAAGACATGTTTTTTGTTAAGTTCGGTCTCTCTGAAATTTCAATAGTTTCACCTGGATTTCTGGGATCCATGAGGTACTTTCCGCAGGCCTCTTTGGCCTGCAGGTGATTTGAGGACACCTCTGGCTGTATGTCACAGGGGTTTGAACTGTGAGATCCCTTCTCATGCTCGAAAGCCTCCTGGGGTTCCTCAGTCTGAGGAGTTGATGGGACTGAAGGAAAGCTGGTTTTGCCTGAGTCAACACAGATTTCTTCATGTTCAGATGCAGCTGGGGAAGAGCATTCTTGGTCACATTGGCCTTTTCCAGAAGTCCCTGGGGCTCTATCCATCACCTCCTCCTCGAGAAGGCACTCCCTGTCAATGGCCCTGTGGGTTTCCTTCTCACTCTCATTTTGTCCACAGCTGCGACTTTTCCATGGATCTGAGCTGACAAAGTGCCCTGGATTCTCAAGCCCGGTTGTCAGGGACATTGCTTTACTTGGCAGGTTTCCTTGGCATGTGTATTCCTGGTCTGGATCAAGTGCTCCTGACTCACTGACTCCAGAGGCTTCTAGCACATCTGGGCTGTGATCGTCCTTAATTTTTTTGGATGAGCTGGGAGTTTCAGGTGGCAATCCGCTTTGTTCTGAATCTGTAACATATGATGGGCCTGGTAACATTAATGATGGCATGTCATTATCTCTCATGACAGAATCCCAAATACTATTCGCAATTAGCTGTCCACTTTTTTCATTCAGTATGTGATATTCATGGGAAGCAGCATCCTCGCTGTGCTCATAAGAAGCAGGGAGTCCCCAGTCAGCCTGATTGGCTTCCTGATACTCCACGCCCCATGGTTCTAGCTGTCTCACTGAAAATCGGGTTTCAGGTTCAGTACCTTCAGCCACATATCCCTGGGCTTGACCTTCACCAGGGATCACCACACCTGCACTGCAATCATCCCAGTCCAGATCATTATCCGAGATGGTTGCAGTGGACTGAGTGTCCTCCAGAATCACTCTGTTCCACAGCTCAAGATTGTCTGGGGCTGTGGGCCGGGAGTTGGTGCTGCTGTGCAGAAGGGTGAGCTGCCGGTTTGTTTCGTTGTACAGATGCATCATGCTGGGGTCATCGTAACTGGACCGGCTGCTCTCTCCCACGTCATCCTCCGCGGAGATGTCCTTCTCATCTGTGAGCTCTGTCTTGAATAAATCTTTATCTGGGTTGTGAGTGGCATTTATTTCAGAACTGTTATCTGCATGAGGTGAAGCCCATATTTCTAGGTTTCCAGGACCTGAACTAATTCGATTTCTAGGTGGCTGCAGTGGTGATTGAGGAGGGATTTCCATCTCCTTGGTAATAGAGTTATTATCTTTTGACTCAAAATCTCCCTCTTTAGCAAATGACTTGTTTTCGGTTTCTTTTTCATCTCCAGCAAATGTCGGTGAAGTGTAAGAATCGGAGGTGGAGTAGTTGGTATCTAAGGGGGAAGGCACTGAATCTTCCCCTATGTTGGATGTGCTGTAATCAGAACATTTATATGCTAAGAAGGAATCTTCCCAAGGAGCTAGGGCATCTGAGCCTCCTTTCTTCATACTATCCTCAAAAAGGTTCCAGGAATCTACCTTTTCATATACATTCCCTCTAATTTTTGGAGCCACGCCACCATCCTGATCTTCCTCTGCTGTCTTAGAACTATTCCATGCCTGATCCAGGTTAGATCTGGGATTTCCAGATATAAGGGGTTTAGCCTGGGAGTCATGGTTCTTTTTGCCCCAGATTTCTGGAGCTGCTTCATTATTTGCCTCACTGGCCAAACTGTCCTCTAGGTCTTCTGCAGGAAAAGAAAATCCACTTTTTGCCATGGCCCACTCATTTGGGTCCCTCACAGAAGGTGTGTCACCGCACGTTGGATGCAGATTCCAGGTATTTTTCAGAGGCTCAGTGTCATTCTCTGTACGAAATGCACTCCAGGCTGGGAACGATGCTGCAGCAGCTGGTTCATGGTCATTTACGGGGTTTCCCCACGGCTCGGGCGTTGCTGTGGGAGAGCGATTGGAACTCCACAAAGCAGCGAAG
This sequence comes from Anoura caudifer, assembly GCA_004027475.1. NCBI lineage: Eukaryota > Metazoa > Chordata > Mammalia > Chiroptera > Phyllostomidae > Anoura > Anoura caudifer. Next base: position 290,190 of record PVKU01000671.1, on the reverse strand, counting down.
TCTTCTATCAGATGGTTTGTTCCCTGAGGAGAAGCGTCCGGCAGAGGCGACTTCTCAGTGGGCAGGTTCTGAAACTGCAAGCTTTCCTCATTCTGGTCTCGAATATTATTGTTGCCCAGCTCAGGCTGACCGAATTCTGACTCCCAGGGCCCTGCCGTTGAGAATTCAAGACTCTTTGGTTGAAATATAGAATCTGAGGCTCTCCTATCGATTGAGCTTGGCTTATGATCTTTCCAGGATTCGGGGCTCTGGAAGACAGATTCCTGTTCACTGGGACTCCATGCATCTGCAGTAGTTTTAGAGTCAATTTCCAAACCACCCCACCAGCTGCTGCACCGCGCACGAGTCTGAGGTGGCCCTGTGTAACCTGTGTCAACTGTTTGTTGGGTCATGTCTTCAGAACAGAGTAGACCTGGTTCTTCAGTGGATGGTGAGCTTTCTACAAAGCTATTCATCGGTGTTGGTGGGATCCTCTTTCCAACATTTTTCAGCCTTTCTGGAGAAAGAGGTTCATCTCCCACAAAACTGGTCAGTTTCACATTCCTTTTAGAGTTATCCCCAGGACTTTCTTGTCTCTGGACAAACTCCTCATCAAATTCCACAAGGTTATCTTGGCCAGCCTCCGACAAAAGCACACTGGATGAATAGTTAGACATGTCCATCCCTATCCCATTGAGTTCCTTAGGCCCCATGGGGAGCTGTCCTTCTGATGAATCACTGTTGGGGAAGAAGTCATCTGCTGGGGAGTAGTCGGCAGAATGGGAAGATGGTTGGGACTGTCCAGAAACAATGGGTGATGGGTCAAAGTTGAAGAGGTCAAAGTGTTCCCCATGTTCTCTGGACCGTGCTTGCTCCTCCACCACTGCCCCTTCAGGGATGGGACTATAGGAGTCAAACCCTGGGAGGAGGCTATGGTGAGGCCCAGCACCTTCTCCCACTGGACTGTCATCACTGAGGAAAACTGAGCTCTCCTTGGATGAACGGCTGCTCCTAATGGTGGCCAACCCGCTGTCCGGGCTAACTAGGTCTACGTTGCCATCCACCTGGGCCTGGTTAGAATCACTGAGATCTGGAGGGTTTTCTATGAAATTCACAGGGTTGGGCTGTGGCTCAATGTCAGAGCCATACAACTCCATAATCCCAGACGATCCCTGGGAGAGTGGGGCACTGCCTGCCACGGCTTCTGTGGAGGATGTCCGGCTGTTGGAGATCATCTCTGGACACCTCCTGTTGAGGACCTCCTTGACAAGGAGAACCACCTGGTCACAAGTCACTGAAGGGTTCTCCTGTTGGTATACCAGGATCTCATCACATCCACACTCAAAGGGCTCCAGCTCTAGGCAAGGATTCTGACACTCCTCCAGTTCACAGCAGATCTGTCAGGGAGACACGGGTTTGTATGAGCACTCAGATACTCTTTGCTTTTTGTAATTTTTCTTAATATAAAATTAATCAGTGTTTATTGGTCTTAAAAGAAGAATTCAAATAATGGCAAACTGTATGATGTAAAACATGGAAAGTCCCATTTGATATACCACCAACTCTTTCTTTAATCCCAACAAATTGGCTTTTGATTGAACTCAAATCCAGGAGCTCAATTTTGCTGGCTCCTGAAAGTTATAGGTAAAGACATCTAAAACCATTTAAATCCTTTCCTCAGTATAATGTAACACCATCTTCTAACAGAAGTAGAAGTGTGAAAAAAATGCCAACTGTTTTCAAATTTGTTAAAAATAGAAATAATGCTGGTTGCTGACAAGGACTAGTGGAAAAGTGTTGGAAAAAAAGGAAAATTGGCAGGAGAAAGGCTTTATTTAGTAGCACGCAGCCAGGACCTGCTTTAACCTCTGACAGCCTCATTAGGCAAAGGAGAAAGTAGGAGGGAGAACGCATCTGCGGGAGGTAGGGCTTTCCAACAGCACCCAGGCCCAGCTGTCCCCTCCTGCCCCAGGAAGCGTCAGCATGGAGCCCAGAACAGTCAGAGCTGACTTGGGAGGCTAAGGGAATGTGTGACAGTCAGTGTTAGGCCAGACCTGGGCCGCAGCTCTATGACTTTTAGGAAATATTGGAGATACTTTGAAATGGCCCCACAGGATTAGTGACGGTCACAACAACAAGAGCATCAACAACAACAGTAACAGCTACAGAGTTCACATAGAAAATAACAATAGTTCTAAAGGTTTTATGTGCATTCTCTCCTTTAATCTTCATAATTCCACAGGTAGGAACTGTTTATCCCCATTTTGCAAATGAATAAATGGAGACCCAGGAAGATTAAATACCTTCACCAACCACAGGCAGCTAACAAGTGAAGGAGCCACATTTTCAGCTCGGACAGTTGGGCTGCAGATGCTGACCCTTGACCACTGTGACCCCATGAACAAAGAGGGATTCCTTTGGAGTAGTCTTAACCCTGTGTTGCTTAAGCTTCCCAAGAGCTGTGTCTCTAGTGATGGGTGGGGAGGGTGGGTAAGGAAAGGAGAGGCAGGGTGGAGTCAGCTCAAGGGCTTCTAACGCCTTCATCTGCTCTTCTCTTTCAGTCTATTTTAAATTAGCCATTGATTTGCAACTAAATTGATTTCAAAACCACTGTACTTAGGAGACCTAATTCCTATCCATTGGAAACCAGTGGCCAAAGATAAAATTCAGCTTTGAAACCCAAGGCAGAGCAAAGCACTGAAAAAGCCTCAGGCTGATGACAATGCACAGATGTAGGTGGGTCAGAAAGAGGGTACAAAATGCATCTGTAGCAGTGACAGGTCATATTTGGACATGAGAAAGCACAGAGGAGCCCTGCAGACATATGTCAAGAAAGCCAAGATGGATCTCTTGGCAAACAGAAGGTGAGGATGGAGAAAAGAAAGGGGTTTGCCCCCAGCCTCCTATGGATACTTGAGGTGTCTGATCCATTAGTGCGAATGGATTCACTGATGAAACCATTCTGTCCACGGTGTAATGAACCATGTATATTCTCATATTACTTATTAAGTACACCTGGTTTGTTATAGCCAGTACCCTATTTTGATTAATGTTTGTCTACATTTTGTACCATTTCCATAGCCTTGAGTTAAAAGATTCAGGTCTCAACCAAGAGGTTCCAACTGATTACCCAGTTAGAATTTTACTACCTGGAGACTAACTGATTGAAGCATCAGATCATCAGTTACTCAACACTGGGCACCGAACAGGTATTCAGACAGGGGCTAAGAAAACAGCACGCAAAGGAGGACTGGCCCTCATTTGGGTAAGAAAGCTCTTATCCATCTCTCTGTATGGATTTAGTCTATGGAGCAAGGGGTCCCCAACCTCCAGGCTGTGGACCAATACTGGTCCAGGCCTGTTAGGAACTGGGCTACACAGCAGGAGGTGAGCTTGAATGTAATGTGTTTGAATCATCCTGAAACCATCCCCCCACTACCCTGGCTGTGGAAAAACTATCTTCCACGAAACTGGTCCCTGGTGCCAAAAATGTTGAGGACCGCTGCTGTAGAGAATAAATATTCTATTATAGAAGAGAACTGGTTATGGGGCTCTTTTAAAAGGCTGAATGTAAAAAATGCCCCCAACATTTCTTAAAACTCAAACTCTAAGACTTGATCTCTTGGACCATTTCCTCTATGCCACCAATCCATTCCCATCTTCCACCACAGGTGCGGAGAGCAAGCAGGTTAGGGTGCGTTGGGGAGTCCCCCAACACAGCGGGGTTGGGGGACTCCCTTACCTGACTGCACAGCTCTAGGTTCTCGGAGTACACAGCAAGCTGTCGTCTCGGCTGCGGCTCCTCTGGTGGGTAGCTGGCCAGGAGGATGAGGACATCAAAACCGAACTTGTCTGTAAATGCTTTCAAATCCCTGGCGACGTTGGTGTGAAACACACAGTTCTGAAACGACAACAGGCAATTTGATTTTAAAGTCAAACCACTCAGCTTTGGGCAGTTTGGGTAAATTTGTCTAATATTATGATGTATTATGACAGAGATATAGTATTACAAGCAAGTGAAATAAACACTTCGAGAAAGCTTGGAAACTTTCATGCGATGGCTTTCAACGTACTTTGCCTGTTTGTTTTCCTAAACCAAGAGAGGAAGAAGTCTTTGTCATTACTATTAAGAATAGTTTAGGTACAAAACAGATATCCTAACAAGATATGTTTTTTTTCTAAAATATTTATTTCAATACTGACTTTCCAAAACATATGTTTCTTATTGTTCCTAGAACATACGGGTGTCTGCTACTATTGCAACCCATCGCTAAAAAAATAGTAAGTTATTGTTCTTTTTTATAATTGCTTTCTAATGATTATTATTAACTCCAAACAGAATTTCTAAGGATGAACCAGCTGACTTTACTGAATGATTTTTATCTCAGTGCAGACACTTCGGTGTTTTATATAAAAGCTGTGATGTAAGATCTGCTTGTTCTATTTGATGACTCAGGAGAAATGAATAACTGCAGAAAAGGCAACCACCACCGTGGAGTACCTGTGGCTCACATCATCCTCAGAAAGTGTGCTGACCTTTCCAAGTTTTATTGACTACAGTGAGAACCACTTTGTTGGCAAAGTTGTCTATTTTTTTTAAAGAAACAAGAGTGAAGACCAAAGCCTGGCATATATTAGTTGCTCAAGACATGTCTGTTGAATGACTGGAGAGACATATGTATGAAATCAGCCTATGCTACATAATCCTCATATATCACAGCATATGTATGGTATATATATGATCATAATATATAATCAATCAACTGACAGTGTACTGTGCTACTTAATGAAAATCACCATGATATGCACTCAGGAGAGATAAAGAATGCTATTAATTTTTTTCTGATTACAAAACTCATCAGAATTATGCATGCCACTGGTAAAACATCAAAGCAATACAGAAATACATACAATAGGAAGTGGAAGTGCCACATACCCCCGGCTGTGAAGAGCTCAACAGCCCAATGCATTCAGGTGCAGGTCTTTTTCCACACCCAGATTCATGTTTGCATGTGGTAGGTCTTTGAAACTTGTGGATTTGATGTTTGTGGCTTAGACTTTTTACCAGACTATTTAAAATAGCCCTATCACATGAACTCTAATTCTACCGAGTTCAGTCTTCAGGTCTCTGAGGCCCCTGAGAGGGTACCAGGGACACTTGGCAGGAGTTCGGGCCCAGCCCATCACCTGCTTCCACACCCCGGGGGCCCTTTGTTGCCTACTTCTGCAGCAGCCACTCTCATTAGGCATCTCCCAAGGCCATTTTCACTTTTTGGTTATACGGAATTGCACGTGGGGACTCACAAATGTCTCAGAATATATTGCTGGTGGATACCAAGTGTCTATTATATGGACTTGCTAATGAAATTTATGAGGTTCAAATACAACAGCTTTTGGAAGCATGTGTTCCAAAAATGCTTTCTGTCAGCTTTGATACTTTTATTTATCATCTAAGTATCATAATAACAATATTTAAATAGATACCATAAAATTAATTCACTTACAAGAGAAGTAAATATTTGGAATCAGCTTAAAAAATGGACCTCATACACATGCATTCAGATAGATAACACCATTTCAAATACTTATTGGTGTTATCCATCAAGAATCTCAATGCCGAGCCTTTTGCCTTTTTGAATAGTACAATGAGATACGGTTCCCAAGGAAAACAAGAATGAACAGCAACTACCTAAACCTGACCTCCAGTGCCTGGGGGCTTTAGCACGAGAAGCCCTATCATTTGTCTTTCAAAATGTTTTAAAATTTTGTACATAAAACCCCCAAATACATTTCTAAACTCCTGAAAGAAGATAAAACATTTCTAAGAGATTTTTGCCTACGATGAGTGATCATGACACTCCCGCTGGGCCCCTCAAACCAGAGAGAGCGGATTTTAACTGGTATTTGAGCAGAAGACTAGGGTTCAGTAGAATCAGCATTATTCAAAGCCACACCAGTGGAACATTTGCTATTCCACATTGTTGGCTGAGCTCCAATCTGTTGGGATTCCTCTGTGTTAAAACGACAGCTCTGGGATTTTGTGGGACTCAAGTCCAGTGGCAGAGTCTCAGGCCATGCCCCAGACCTACTGAAGCAGAATCTGCATTTTCCACAGGGCCTGGGGGATTTGAATGCACACTGAAATCTGAAAAGCACTGCTGTAGGGAGCTATTTGTTAATTAGTGTATTTTCTTACGAAGCAGTCCTTAGGGTTCTCTCAATGCTGTCACGGGACTTACTGACTCATACCCTCAGCTCCTTGTTCTTCACACTGTCCCCATCATAAAAATCACCCTGCAGTATATATTTCTGCGCTGCCTTGCTAGAGGTTCTCATTTAGCAAGTTGAGGGTTGGGTCAAGAATCTGTATTTCATCATGTACCTCAAGTGATTCTTGGGCTAAAACACCTTTGAGTAACACCTGCCCCTCCCAGTTTTCCTCTGGGTGACCCTGAATTGCATAGGATCAGATGAAGTATTGATAAAGCAAAGATTTATGTGGGTCACTTGAGCATGTTAAAAGAAGAAAATACATAAGTCTGAGAAAACCCCAAAACAGAGATCGTCAACAGCAATGTCCTACCTATCCTAATAAAATTGCCCCAATAAGATCTTCCTGGCTTTAGGACAATGTCATGAGTATCATGTTCAAAGCACAATCAAACAAGGGAAAGTGTGAGAATCTTCAGGAATCTGGGAGGCAGAGGCTGTTTGTACTGCTTTTATGCTGGTGCTGTTTGTGTAGGAGATAATTTATTATTGTCTTCTAGCGACGCAGGGAGTCATGTGCTGCGATGGCTCTTCTGTTGCTGACAAGCTGGGCTGGCCCTGAATAAACAGCACTTCATCATCAACACAACCCGACTGTAGATACAGGTTGGCATTTTATTCCCTCCATTTGCCTTCTACCTGATAAATTACTGTTTTAGTTGCATGTATACAAATACTATTTGTTAATCTGCTCCAGTGTCTCCAAAGTGCTTCCCCCATCTTACATTAAAATTATATACATATACATATATATCTCCCACTCCGTTTTGCCAAAGGTTTAGAAAATAAAGGGACCCTACCTTAACTTACCACCCCTGCCCCCACCATACAACGGTCCACATTTGAAATATGACCCCAGCCTGAGATTGCTGCATGGACTTTAGGAAGTTCCTTTTCTAATTATTATAATTGTTACAGCTGGGAATTGACCTGCAGAAACTCAGACTATTCTTAGTAAGGGAGAATGGAATTGCTCTCTCTGTCACAATCCTTTGTCACTCATGGGTCCGATGATTTGATCATTAAACATTTTAGAGGTCATGAGTCCTTTTGCTTTCGTAATTCACAGTTTGGGGATGAGTAAGAAGGCCTGAGAATGTGGGGAGGAAAAGGCTTCATTGTTTTCTGACCAAAAGCTAAGGGGTAGACCTCAAGGGCCCTAAAAAGAGGTTGATGATCGTGGGCAAAGAACAGGGAACAGCAATTTTTTGGCTCTGCTTTAACCAGTGCAACAACGGAGGTAGTGACAGGGACGGTGCCCAGTAGATTTACCGTGTTTATGGCTGACAAACAAACCAGGGTGTGGACAAATGCAGTGGAAATACCCCTTCTCTCCTATTTAGTTCTCATTCCATTGCTCTGGAAAATTTAGCCTTTACACTATATGCTGTTAACTTTAGTGCATCACACGACATGAAAGTGATCTGAATAATGTCTTGTGAACACCTGACTGCTTAAATGTGAACATTCCTTGAGAGAGGAAAACCCCCTCTTTCTACATGGCTCATACAGGGATGGGCAAAAGTAGGTTTATGGTTGTGAGTAGGCAAAACAGAGTTTACTCTTGAGTAATTATTTCTTTAATTATTGTATTACTTATTATTGCTATTTTTAACCTACTTTTTGCCCACCCCTATATGTTCTAATCTCCCACTGTTTCCTGAATTCCTCCTGTTAGGTATGTGCCCCCACCACTTTCCTCAAACTGTAGTTCTCAAAAGTACCAGTCACTTCTAAGCTGCCAAATCCAAAAGTCACTCTCCTATTCTTATTGTTTTTGACTTCTCCAATGCATTCCACAGGGTTGACCCTCCCTCCTTCTTGAAGCAAACACTAAATTTCTTCACTTCCATGGCAGCACATTCTCCTCATTTTTCTCCCATCTCATTGGTTACTCCTCAGTCACCTTTGTTGGTTTCTCTCCTTTCATCAACCTCTAAACGTTCACTGCCCCACACTTTGTTTCCAAACCCTTTTTCTCTTCTTCATGCCCACATTCTCCCTGGTGATCTCCCCAATTACATGGCATTCAAACCATCTCTCTGCCAGTGGCTACCAAATCTTCCTTCACCTGAACTCTAACCTTGTCCATCCATGTGATATTTCCATGATATTAAATGTTTCATAAGTATTTCCAACGAAATACAACCTACCACTGCCCCAGTTTCATACATATCATTACACAGCACCATCATCTATCCATTCAGTTCCTCAAGCCAAGTATCCAGGAATTATTCTTGATTCTTTCCTCATTCCTCACTCATCAGCACATCCTGTTTTCTTTTCTTCTGCAACATAGCTCAAGTCCAAACATCCCTCTCACTTTTCTCCAACTCTGTTACTGCCAGAGCCACAGTCCCCATCATCTGCTGCCTGGACTTTGGTGGCAGACGTCCAACTGGACTCCCTGCAGCTGTACTTATCTCCCTGTGATCAGTTCCTCGCACAGTACTGAGAGAGCATTTAAAAATATGAATAGAGACTTCCGGCCAAGATGGAGGCATAGGTGGACACACTGTGCCTCCTCTCACAACTAAAATTAAGGATAACAAAGATTTAGAAACAAGAAAATAACCAGAACTCATAGAAAATTGAACTGTACAGAAGTCCAACAACCATTCATCCAGACCGGTAAGAGGGGTGGAGCCGCAGCAGGAAAAAGTGGAGGTGTGAACTGGGCACGCAGGCAGCAGCAGCTAGCAGACTCTAGGTGCACAGGCAGTGGCTAGCAGACCCCGGGCACGGGGTGGCAACTGTGCAGACCCAGTGAGGCTGCGAAAGGTGGCTGGCTGACCAGGTGGTCCCACATTCATGTGCAGATAATCCAGGCGAAGGGGAAGCAGCTGAAGGGACTGGAATCCAAGAGAGAGCAGAGCAAGCATCATTGTTCCCTCTTGGAACCTGCCTCCACATACAGTGTCACTACCCAGTGACTGGGCTGCCCCACCCTGTGGAACACCTAAGGTTCCACCCCTCACTACATAACAGTCACGACTAGACCAAACAAACAAACAAACAAACAAAAAACAGGAAACAAAAATGGCTCAAACCAGAGAACAAATCAAAGCCCCAGAGCCAATTCATCTAAGTGATAAAGAGATAGCCAACCTATCAGATGCACAGTTCAAAGCCCTGGTGATCAGGATGCTCACAGAACTGGTTGATTTGGCTCACAAATTAGATGAACAAATGAAGGCTACAGTAAGTGAAATGAAGAAAAACGCACAGGGGACCAATAGAGATGGGAGGAAAATTGGGACTCAAATCAATGGAGTGGACCAGAAGGAAGAAAGAAACAACCAAACAGAAAACAGTGAAGAAACAAGAATTCAAAAAAATGAGAATAGGCTTAGGAAACTCCAGGACACCTTTAAATGTCCCAACATCTGAATTATAGGGGTACTGGAAGGGGAAGAGGAAGAGCAACAAGTGGAAAACTTATTTGAACAAATAATAAAGGACAACTTCCCCAATTTGGCAAAGGAAATAGACTTCCAGGAAGTCCAGGAAGCTCAGAGAGTCCCAAAGAAGTTGGACCCAAGGAGGAACACACCAAGGCACATCATAATTACATTAGCCAAGATTCAAATGAAGGAGAGAATTCTAGAAGCAGCAAGGGATAAGGGGACAAAGGAGTTCCCATTAGATTGTCAGTGGATTTCTCAAAAGAGACCTTCCAGGCAAGAAGGGGCTGGAAGGAAGCATTCTAAGTCATGAAAGGCAAGGACCTACATCCAAGATTGCTCTATCCAGCAAAGCTGTCATTTAGAATGAAAGAGAAGATAAAGTGCTTCTCAGATAAGGTCAAGTTAAAGGAGTTCATCATCACCAAGCCCTTATTATATGAAATGTTAAAGGGACTTATCTAAGAAAAAGAAGATAAAAAATATGAACAGTAAAAAGACAGCAAACTCACAGGTACTAACAACCACACCTAAAACAAAAGCAAACTAAGCAAACAAGTAGAACAGGAGCAGAAACACAGAAATGGAGATCACATGGAGGGTTAGCAAAAGGGGAGTGAGAGGAGGAGAAAGGGGGAAAAGGTACGGAGAATAAGTAGCATAGATGGTAGGTAGAAAATAGACAAAGGGAGGGCAAGAATAGTGTGGGAAGAGTAGAAGCTAAAGAACATATGACACATGGACATGAACTAAAGGGGGGAATGTGGGTAGGAGGGGGTGTGCAGGATGGAGGGGAATGATGAGGAAAAATGGGGCAACTGTAATAGCATAATCAATAAAATATATTTAAAAAAGAAAGAAAGAACAAGAACTAATAAAAAAATGTGAATAGAATCAGGACTCACCTGCTTAAAACCCACTCAAAAGTTTCTCAAAGTAATTATTATTATTGCTATTTTAATTTTAGTTTTTTTCAATTACAGTTGACATTTAATATTATATTAGTTTCAGGTGTACAGCATAGTGGTTAGACATTTATGTATCTTATGAAGTGATTCCCTGGTAAATCTAGTACCCACCTGATACTGTATGTAGTCATTACAATATTATTGACTATATTCCCTATGCTGAACTTTACATCCCTGTGACTACTTTTTAAGTACCAATCTGTACTTCTTAGTCCCCTCATCTTTTCTTGCCCAGTACCCCAACTCCCATCCCCTCTGACAACCATCAGTCTCTTCTGTATGAGTCTGTTCTGTTCTGTTTGTTCAGTTATTTTATTTTTTAGATACCACATATAAGTGAAATCATGTGCTGTTTGTCTTTCTCTATATGACTGCTGTTCTTTTAAAATGGGAGGAGAAAGAGTTAATGTCCTTGAGATTATATAATTTTAGATATCAAAATATAATTTTATACATCAAAGAGAAAAAGTAAAGATGTAATAGAAAAATAGCTGTAGGCCATAAAAGACAATTCAGAGCTGAGATATAAATGGCCGATAAATATCTGAAATCATTGATAATCAAAGAAATCCTTTGACAAGGAAAATATTTCACCTTTTTTACCTATTATTGGTAAATATTTCTAAGTGGGCAATCTCATACACTGTGACAAATATATTCTAAATAAGTAATCAGATACACAAAAAAGGGTTTGCAGAAAATGCTATTCACTGCATTCTTACTTTAGTAACTAAAAGTTAGAATAACCTAAATGTCCAACAAGAGAGATATGACTAAGTAAACCATGGAAGAGTCACACAAAAGAATATTATGCTGCTATTAAAAATCATGCTAACAAAGAATACGTAATGACATAAGAAAACACTCATGATAGTGTTAAGTGGAAAATAATTTCTATAATTATATAAAATAGAATGCCATTTTTATATGTACATGTGGACATTAAGATACTGTGATATTAAAGTTGTCATAATTTAATCATATTGGTCACCTCAAAATCTGACTGTATTTCTCTGTTATTTTAGGATGCTCTCTCCAAGGTTTCTAGTAAAGGCTGTGGAGTCAGCTGGGCCCTTGGCTCTGCCATTCATTAGCTGGATAACTTAGGTGAGTTACTTCACCTCCAGGAGCCTTAATTTTCCTCATGTGTAAAATTCTACCTCATAGGACTGTTGTAGGAATTAAGAATTTACATCAAAAAGCCAGCCTAGTACCTAACTTATAAGTAGACAATAAACATTAGGTGTCTTTCCCAATTCTTAAGCTATCCAAAGATCATTCTGAGGATTTATGGGATTAATCTGATTCATAGAAAGTATTTTACAATTTCTTGGTATGGAAACTGTTATTTCCTATTACATTTTCTTGCTTTGTGTCCTTGATAATATATGTGAACATTCAAATAATAATCCACACACTTTTAAGCCATTTAAATAATTCACATGTTACATTTCTAGATGTGAGAGGATAGAAGAAATTACACAAAGTAAAATATGAAGCCAACTCATTTAAAAAATGATGTAGGATATAGGAACTCTGGGTAAGGCAGTGTTTATTTCATTAATGGATTCTTTATCCTTAATTCCAAGTTAGACTCAAGGAACAAGCTTCCATTTTTCACTACACATATATCAACTTTTAAAGCATCAAAAAATGTGCAGTGATTTTTCCTTCTGCTAAATCACATGGATAGAGCCTTTTCCATCATTCCCATCATTTCATCCCCTAGTGTCATGTCACCTTCAGTGGATTTTGCTCCTGATGCTAAAACTTTCCATTCAGGTCCAGCATCCTGGGCCACATAATCCAAAAAACAGTTGTCTCTCTTACAGATTACAAATGAAATATATTGAGTAAGGTTTTTACTAAATGAAACAAATTATTTTCTAATGCCCTGGACAAGCTATTCCCAGATTTATTATGTTTTTCTTCTTGCAGGCAGGGTTCTTGAATATAAAAATCATTACCAAGATTAAAACAAAAGCTTGTCCTGCTTCATTTGTGAGTATAGTGAGTCTTAGAAACACAGTTTGACAACCCGTAACTACCTTGTAAGCACAGTGACCAGCATGAATTGCTGAGTTACCGAAATTTAAGAAGATAGTTTGACATTTATACTCTGCATGGATTTGTTTCTAGACTGAAGACTATATTTTAATCAAGATATAAGAAAAACGCTGAGGTATGTACGCAAATGTTCTAACTGAAAGCTTTATGATTTATGCTACCAAAATTTCATTATGATGTTTAAAATATTCAGCAGTAATAAAGTCTGATAATTTTGACAGGAAAATGATTTATGAGAACACAAAATGCATAAATTAAGAGATTTTATTTATTCTGCTTTTTTGTACACCCTTTAATTGGTAAGCAAAGGTATTTCCTATGTTTTTACCAGATGTTATTAAAAAAACTCTATTGTTCTCATTTTTATAAGCTAGTAAAGGCATTTTAGTAGAACAAACTCATTAAGTCTATTAAAACTGTATTGTACATCATATTTTGAAAATACAGTCAGATATTTTATGTTCTCATTCTTTATAGCTAGAGAAAAAGCCTTTTTCGTTGAAAAGATTTTGTTAGAACTAAAACTAATACAATATATAAATATGTAACACGTATATATCAATATAATTCTCATTTAAACCAATAGTATATTGCCCAAGATAATTTAATAAAGCACTGCTTCTTCATTAAGTACTTTGTTAAGTGCTTTGCATCATCTCATTTGAACCTTAAGATGACCCAATGGGATCATCTTTGTTTTGCACTGAGAAGATGAAGGCTTTGGGACGTTACTGATTTCACACAGCTCATACATGTGGAAAACAGGACTCGAACCCAGGTTAGCTTGACTTCAGAGCCCATGTTCTCACCTCCATGTTATTCTTGAGTGGGAATTTTTCATCAGCAAAGATGCAACTAATTTCATTTTTAATTTAATAGAAACAGTTATTTGCTACTTCATTTACTTCTGGTTAGTATTGATTCTCCCTTCGCACTATACACAAGCAAGCTGCACCCTTGATTTTAACATGTACTAATTAATAATGTGCTGCTTATAATTTTTGATGATCCAATATCATCATGCTTTATGATCAATTTCTACTTTCTCATCTATACCATAAAATATACATGACCATTAACTTTTATATGTGTAAACCTAAAATTGAAAACTTGCCCAAAGAATCTGCTATAAAGAATGCTGTGATATTCTTGCATTAGTACTTTTAAGAGGTTTAACATGTATGTACACAGGGAAAACAAAAGCAGGATAACTGGCATAATTACTGGATACCCAGAGTTATTCTCATGTACCGTAGTGTTTCTTGTTCTAATAGCTCAGACTCACATAAAGAAAGAATTCCATTTTGTCATTCGGTAAATAAAAATCTCTTCATCTAAGAATGCTTCCAACATTACTTTCCTTCTGTTCAAAAGCCCAGAGATAACCAGGAATTAGGATTGCAGGAGCCAGTTAGAGAGACAAAAGAGGACCCTGTTTACCCTGAGAAAGTGGGCACTTTAATAGAAAAAGCCTACAGTATCACCATCATTTCAAGTAAGTCTTCTTGTAAAGGCACAACTATCAAAGACAAAATTAAGTATCAATCTGCAGATGCTTCAATTTAGGTCAAGCATGTCATAAGCATTAGCGGAGAAACAAGAGTCTTTTAAGCAATCACCTTTGTAAGGTCATCATTTGGGTTCTGAAACTCAGGAATAGAAGGGGAGAGAGAGCACATGTTTATTGAAAGCTGAACATCACAGTTTTCATGTCATGGGACAAATATCTATTACCTCCTATAACCATATCATTAATGAAGAGACAGAGGCACAGAGGAAGAGTGCATTGGGAGGTAATTTATCTGCAAGCACAGGCTTGAGTTAAGGACTTCTTGAAATGAAGTGGGCTGGTTTCAGATCAGCCTGAAATTAAGTGTCTTGAAGTCCTGCCTCATCCTCACTATCTCCATCATAGAGAACCAATGTTACACCAACAAAGAGCTGCCCTGGAAAAGATGCTTATACGTCCTGTACTTCACACAAGAGTGGGCCTAAGCAGACTCCCAGAACTAGTTAATAGTAAACTGAATGCTTGCATGTGGGTAGGTACACAACCAATTCAAGACACATAAGTCATTATTGCCTTAAGTAGCTCAAACTAATTTAAGGTCAGACCCATAACCATCCAAACTTCCCCATATAGTATGTATTTAAGGACTCAGTGAGAAAAAGTCCAGGCTGTTGTTCTGCCTAAGGGCCCCGTTTTTGTTTATGTATGTTTATACAGATCCTTATACGGGAATGAATAACTTAGGACCCACACATAGTGAAAAATCCTCTCATTAGGCATCTTTATTTTTGAAGTGGTTGAACCTGGGCAACACTCAAGTTATCGAATAATACTAATAAATTATTTCCATAATTGTGCAGAGATGTTTTGAAAAATCCCTTTTGGCTTGTTTTGAGCCATGAGCCTGAAGACTTACAGCCTTATTTATTTTCCTTTGTAAAAATAAATCATCTAGCTTGAGCAATATTTCAAGAAGGCAGGAGACCTTCCTTCCTCTCTGGGTGCCCCTTCCTGATTTATGAAAACCACCAGTCAAGCCCCCAAAGTGCTTGCGGCCCATGCACACACGCACACGTCTGATTTCTCTAAGCTGTGTCAATATTAACCTGACCAAATGAAGATCACACTGTCTCTTTTGTTCCTCACGCTTCTCGCATGGGGAGCACAATATGGCTCTTGTCAGAGGTGCTTCATCATTTTGGCTCAAGGAAACTGCCAGTACAGTTTGGGATTCGTTCTTCATGGGCAGATATCCTGATGGGTCTAATGAAGCCTTTCTGCTGACAACTCATTTGCTAAAAATACCCAACCATCACCACGTCTAAGTGGGGACTATAGCTGTGTCCCCTCTGCTATCGACCCAACGAAATAATTTTTTGGAAGTCTAAAAAAACCTATACATCAAGGCACACACCTCTTACACTCATGTATGTGTTCCTGCTAGTTTCCATGCGCTCGCTGATAAACTTTATGACATTGTTAAATTGGAAGATAATAGGGTGAACACCAATCTTAGAGCTCACATGCAGAGCCAACAGTCTGTGTGTGCCATTTGTTGCAATCTGAGCTAATTACCAGAAACCCCCTCCAGAAAACAGATACACTCTGGGGTTTGTGGTTTTATTTTTATTTGGAGAAATCTGTGTGTGGGGAGCTGAAGGAATTCACTTTCAGGTAAGGAAACTGTCATGACTCTCTTGGTTGCAAGTCACAGGAACATTAACTCAAACTGGCTTAAGAGAAGGAGAGTCACAAGGGCCTGGGGAGTATCCTTAAAGAAGCAAAGGAAAAACTGGGGGACAAGCTGGGAGGAGAGCAGGGGTCGCCAGGGTGCTGGCCACCTGGCTTCTCCATCCTCTGTCCTGCCTTCATTCTCCTCTGCTGCCTGTGGAGGGAAACAGGTGGCTGCAGTTTCAGGGGGGACCTTTCCATGTTAGTCACGGCCCACTCCCTCTTGGACTTGAGTTTGAAAACCCCGGAGAAGGAATTCTGCACCGAGCAACTGAAGTGGATTGGGAAGACCACAAAATATAGACATAGCACGTGTTGTAAGAAGACTGATGGGTAAGAGCCATTTCCTAGAAGAGGGGTGCTGAGCAGATAAACCCATAGGGGGGCACCCTAGATATCAAGCACAAAGGACTAACATACACACACACGCAAGCACGCATGCATATGCACACACACTTTAACACCTCCTACACACACGCATCATACGACTTTCCACACTTTTATTTCATTCCCAGCCAACAAAGCCCAGCCTTAGGAAGAGACATGATGTTTGGAAAGATAACCTCAGGGAAGTAATCTTGCTAACTTTCATTTGAATGGCAACTTGCACCCAATTAAGAAGGATATTACAAAGAGGAACAACAAAACATCTATAAAAGTGTTAAACTTAAAAATGAAAATTATGCTGAACCAATCAAAAATGTATAATACCATCTAATCAAGCTAGGATAAAAAGGCCAAGCCTGCTTAATTCTTTATTCTTTCAGGTCAATGTGTGGGATTCTCTGCCTGGCCCCTGAAATCTTCAGATGCTCAAATCTCCACCACAAATGTCAAATTTTCATTGCTATTGTCCTCATACATATAAGGCATTCAAATGCTTTAAATACAAATTAGAAATAATCTACAGACCCTTCCTACAAGGGAGAGTATTTCATTGAACTCTGCTAGAACAGGAGTTGACTATGTAAATGCATATTTATATATAATCATTTTATACAAGATTTATTTATAAAAAGGCTTTAAGCAGGCTCAATGTGGAAAATAGCTGGAGTTCACAGCAGGTAAAAAGAAATATCTTTAGAACATGGTTTCTCAACCATGGCATTATCGACATTTTGGACTAGGCAATTCTTTTTTTTTTTAATTTTTTTTGGGGGGGGCTTTATTTTCTCTTCTTTATTTAAAAGAACAAAACATTCTTGCTAGCAACATATTTTTGGTTCCCTCATTTACAAAGTTACTAAATTTATAATGTACTAAAATATTTCCAAACTTAAATTCACAAAAATTCTTTTTTTATATATTTTCTTTTTCTCAATTTTTATTTTAATTCTGTATTGATATTTTTTAAATTTTAATTGCTGTTCTTGTACAGTTATCTGCCTTTTACTCCCATCCCAGCCCACCACCCCAGCCCTCACGACCTCCCACCCATATCCAATAGGCAATTCTGTATTGTGGGTCTGTTCTATGTGTTGTAGGATGGTTAGCAGCATCTCTGGCCTCTACCCACTAGATGCCATTAGCAAACTCCTTCTCCTCGTTGTGAAAACAAATATGTCTCCAGACATTGTCAAATGTCTTCTGAGGGACAAAGAAGCCCTAATTAAGAACCACTACTTTAGAGAATAACAGTAGGAGAGTCTTGCAAACCTAAAATATAATTCATATCACATTCAACTTTTTAAGAAACATTATGACATAAAGCAAGATATATCATAATTCTGTCCGGCTTGAGAGATAGGAGAATGGAAAAATAAAATCACGATTGGGGAGCATTTACCCAATCAGTACTAACTGGTCAAATGCTTCCTTTTTTTAAGCTGGTAAAATATTTAAAATTTCCATCAATTGTCTTTTAGTTTATAGTGGCATGCTTATAAAGTAAACAGCATTTCTATTCTCTTACACAAAGAAAAAAGTAGAATTATTTAGGAGAAAGAGGTAGGATTTTACTAAAACATCTACTTCTGTTTCAGGAAAGTGAGGTTTTCCTAGGTATTTTCCAGAGCTTTGTTAGTCTAAAACAATTGCATTAGTCAAGGTCAGTTTTGAGTAAATGGGGCATTTTAAAACACCAAACTTTATATTTAGCATTCCTGAAAATGGCATGCAAATTACTTTAACCCCATTACGGTAACCCTAAAATATGGCAGATATCTGGGGGCCATGCAGCATGCCTGGGCACTGCAAGTGTTCGATGAACAGTTGGCATCCTTGGCTGATAACAGGCTACATGGAAAAATTGCACATCCATTTCTGGGTCTTAATGATCTGAACCTGTATGTCTATATCACCAGTTCTCACCCCTGGCTGTAACTTAGAATAATAACCCAAGGAAACAGAAAAATATATATATACTTTGACCCCACCCCATGAGATTTCAATTGAACTGGCTTAAGGATGGGGCTTGGGCATCATATGTTTTCGAAGAGCCCCAGATATTATTCTAACGTACAGCTAAAGTGGAGAACAGTGGTCATATTGATATAAAAATATTTTCAATGCATGCTGTGTAGACACAGTTTCTGCATCAGTGATTCTTGTTTCTATTCACTAATCATTGAGTGAACTTAAATAGTCTCTGGGGAAAACGAAATTCCAAAAATATATGCTCAGCTCTTATTTTTTTTTAAAGTAGCCATAACTCCCTCCAAATGAGTGATAACAAAATGAGGTGCTTAAAAGCATGGGTTTGAAATCCAACCGCCCAGGATTCAAATCCTATCCCCATAACGCTGTTCCCTCTGCACCTTTAGGCAAGTTACTTGATCATAATTACCTACTTTGTAAAGTGAGATAATCTATAAAGCACTTAGTCCAGGGTTGCTCCAGAGTCATGGTAGCTGCCGTGACAGCAGCAGCAGAAGCAACAGCTAAAACGACGTGAACAATGCATTTATCTGCCAATTAGGTCATTAGAAAGTATCCATCCTTAGTACAGTTTAGAGATGACCTTGTTACTTTATGTATATTGGGAAAAGTCATTTTCTATATAAGATTCTTTCATCGCAGCCCATTGTTTCAATTATGTAAGCTCTATAATTTCTGATTGAAGGATCAGGTTTAGAGAGAGTGCCTGACAAATCAGCCAGACAGTGTAATGATCCAGATTAATTGGAGAAACGAGTTCTTCTTCAGGTTCTGCTTTTCCTGCGTGGTCACAATAAATCTACTGGCCTCAAACTTTAGCCACATCAGATTCACCTGGAGGGCTTCTGAAAACATACTAACAGTGAGTCCAGAAGGAAATGTTGAATATTCTTAACATCTTTCTCTCTTTTGAAAAATGAGAAATCCAGAGGATATAGGACTTATCTAAGAACAGTGCAAGATCCTAGTACGACAGAGGAAATGATTTTGAACTGAGACTATGGCAATGAAACAATGGTCTTCAACTACATTTTGTTAGTCACCAAAGCAGATCTCCTTCACTTGTAGAAAAGAAGTCAAACCATTACACAGGCCTACCTCACTTTATTGTGCGTCCCAGATGTTGAGTTACAGATGGAAGGCAAGACCTCAACCAGCAAAAAGGTTATGACTCCCTTTATTGTGATATTTGCTTGATTTCGTTGGTCTGGAACGGAACCCACAATATCTCCAAGGTATGGCTGTACCCAGACACCCCTAAAACACCCAGACTTCTAAAGGGCCCTGATACACACATTTCTGTTATCGAAAATTGTGCTTAGACACATTGTCTGAGGAAAAGGGTGACCTGAGTTGAAAGCTTCTCTTTGTCAATCCTGTTTTAGAACCTCGAAGACTCCCCCGCACATACATACTTAGCTTGATTGTTGACACAAGTTTTGAATTATTCTATTTTTATTGCCTTTCTTTCACCCTAACTTTAGCATCAGGCCACTGCTGAAGCTCTCTTCTTTCTGGTACAGCCACAAAGACAAGCAACCCAGTTGTCCATAGTGTCTTGTTAGCAAGCCCAACTAACTTAAGAATGTGCATACTTAGGTTGCGTAGTTTGTCTATGCCTGGTTTTTCCCTACGGCTTGAGATATCCATTAGTGAGGCTCAAGGAGCATCTGTCTTTCCTACTCCTGGCTTCTGGCATGTCCCTCCACACAGTTCCTCCTGATACGGGGTGGAAGAGGGAGAAGTGGACTTCCACTGACCACTGACCCCTATCCAAGGGTCCTGGTTTAGAAAGTCCCTACGTATGTGTTTGTCTTTACTGACATCCCTGCTTTCCCCATTATTCTCAACTCTGTTTTCACTCTCAGACTAAAATGTCACCAATAATGCCAACATACCTACCAAGTGGCTACAAGTTTGGACAAAAAGAAATTTTCTCCTATTCAAAGAGCCCTGCTGAACATATACTGACATCTCATCCCCACCACTGACTACTGAACAGAAATTTCTGGAGAAAAATGCCACACATATATCTGCAAGTTGAGATACTCAGTAGATGAGGAGCATTCTGAATTCAGAGGTGCATTTTCTGTAACAAATATGGAAAATCTGGAATATGCTGAGGTTGTCCTTGCTTGGAAAACACTGTCCTTCCACCTGCTCTCCTCCCAAATCCTGTTCGTCTCACTCTAGGCTTCCTCCTTTTCACAGTGTATCCTTTAAGCTCCCATTTCTCGAAGCTCCATCCTTGCCTCCATCTGTAGCATGTGCTCTAGAACAGTGCTTTCTAACTTACGATGATCCCTGTGTCTCAGACCAGTTGGTGAGCAGAGACCGTAGCCACCCTGGTTTCTGTGCTCTCAGAAGAATCTTCTCATCAGGGTGCTAAACGTATCTAAATGAATGTGCTATTCAGTGGACAAAACTGAAAAATCACCAGCATTACTTAAAATCTGGATAAAGTAGACTGCTTAACATTTCAAGGCAGGTATTTGACACAGCATATAAACTACCTGCTGCAGGTACTTTAACATCAAAATGCTGACTCTCCCGGTGAGAAGTGAGACGAGGTTTCAGGGCAGCTTTCTGCGCTCTGTCTAGCCTTCCACCTGTCAAGGGGGAGAGAGAGCTACAAAAATACTTAAGATAGATGTGGACTTCTGCTTCTCTTCTCCATTTCTTCCATTAAAAAAAAAAAATGTTGAAGGAGCTAGGCAGCTGGCTAGCTGGGGAAATGACAGTAGAGTCATTTTTCTACCTGCTGAGAGAGGCCGCTCTTCTACCTGATCAGTGTGCCACGGATACGCGTCCTCAGGAGAGGACGGGAAGCGAGCCTTTTGCCTCCTGCCTGACTGAGCACAACCTCCCCTAGCACTGCCTCAACATCTGAAAACCAGAGAGCAACATATTTAAGGACTAAAATAACATTGCTGAGCAAACTAAAGCGCTTGTTCCAAACTAGAAGCCTCTAACTTTGTTCCTTAACTATGCCATTTCTCTGGAATCATCATAAAACCACCAATCTTTCTTCAGACTTTTTACGAACCTAAGTGGGTGAGGAGACATCTCAGGTGATTGAAAGCTTCACCTAGGATGTTGCAGGACAATCCTATTAACTCTTCACAGTATCAGAGGTCATATAGTTAAATTCACAGTTTTCTTACTCAGCACCGCAAGCTATAATGAGTATCATTTAGTTCTTCTAATGTTTTTATTGTTATTAATTTTATGATTCACAAAGTCATTTTTTTTCTCAAAGTGGTTTGTGTCTAAAAAGTTTTAGGTTTGCTTTCTCTGAAGAACAGGTGATATTAATAAGTTAAGTAATCTGGTATCTAAAAGCTAGTTTGATTATTAAAGAAAAGTATGCATTGAGGTCTTTTAAGTAGGAGATTCAGTTTAAGTACCATTGAATGAAATGGCAAGTCCAGTCTGGGCTCCAAAAGATATGTTGATTTTGCCCTGTTTCCAGATGACCTCCCTTCCTTACATCAAAATGAGGGGGGTGGGATAGGTATGTGTAAGATCCTCTCAAGTTCTGATATTCATGATTTAGTGATTCTAAGATTAAAGGTATTCCAAAGCTAGGGACCATCAGGAACAGAGAAGGTAATAAAGATAAAAAATGTTTACATTTTAAAATTATTGAGCCCATAAGAGAAAAGATGGTAATATAATAAAGCAACGAAGACCCCTGGCTCTGAAATGAGGCAGATTCACTTTGATTCTCAGCTATTACATTTACAGTCACACAACTTTGGGTAAGTTATTTAGTCTCTAAGCTTTGATTTCTGCATCTAAAATGGGGAAAACACCATATTTTTCAGACTATAAGATGCACTCCTCCCCCCTAAATTCGGAAAGAATAATGGTTGTTAATGCTGCTGTTGAGTTCTGTTTACATTTACATTGGTGAAATATTATGTTATTTATGTTATTAAATATTTTGCCAAATTTTTTGCTTCAAATTTTTTTCCCGATTTTCCTTCTCTAAAACCTAGGTGTGTCTTATAGTCCAAAAATATGGTAATAATACCTACTTAGTTCATTGAGAAGGTTAAAGGGGACAGTTCATATAAAACTCTAGCACAATGCTTAGAATATTATAAATATTTAATACACAATCTATAATAAAAAGAAGAGCTTAGTTTGTTACAGTTGTATGCATTGCTGTCTGTCCATCATGCCTTCCTTTGCAGAGAGTCCTCCTCACTTCCTGTGGTTGAGGGGGTGCTGTTCTTACCCCCAAACTAGCTAGGTGTGGCAGGTGACTCAGGCCAGCCAAACTATCTCTGACCCACTTGGCTACCTAATGGATTCAGAAATAAAATGAGACCTGACATGGGTCAGTCAGAGCCTTCACAAGAGTTTTGTGAGCCTCTCTGTTCCTCTGAGATCCTGTGATCTACGTTTGGATCTGTCCATGGCCATCTTGGAGAATCAAGGACAAAGCTACCTGAGAACGCAGCCAATTCTGAGAAACACAAAAGCAAGAGGTGTAGAGAAGAGACAAACTGGATGAAATAATTTGACTTGGAGTCCAGGATATCAGAAGCTACTTCTACCTAGGATTTTCATTTACTAAAACAATTAGCCCCTTGTTTTTATTCAGCAAATCTGAGTGGAGTTTCTATCACAACTAAAGAAATAATGAATAGAGAGATAAATCTACAACTTATAAAAACTTACAAAGTGATTATAATAATATCAGCGGACACTTGTAGAAGCAGAGAATGCTTCAAGCAAAAATCTTTTTTTTTCTAAAAAAGATCATCAGTTTTTACATTTTATTTGTTTGGCAGGCCAACGCTCAATCCACAGAGCCATACCAGCCAGGGCTTTTTTTATTCCTTGTTTTTTTTTTTTTTTCTTTTTCCTGTTTCTTTTTTAAAACTTTATTTATTTTTAGAGAGTGGGGAAGGGTAGGAGAGCGCTCCCTATGGGTGACCTGGCCTGCAACTCAGGCATGTACCCTGAGTGGGAATTGAACCAGCAACCTTTTGTTTGGCAGGCCAACATTCAACATTTTACATTTTAGAAACAGAATCCCCCCTTTTTATTGAAGAAGTTAGTTTTTTTCTTCATTACTCATAGCTGGTGGATAGCTTCGTAATAGCTGAAAATTAAGTCAATGAGACACCAAAAGAATTGGAGGAGCCTACCAGCTGGATTCTGGGAAGCCAAGGACAGGGAAACAGCAGAAGTCACTGGGAGGCAGACCATGGGAGACGTTAGGATCACTTGTTAGGTTGTATCAGCCGAGGAAGCTATCATTGAACAAAGGTTAATATGGAAAGAATAAACTGAAAAGTGTTCTGACACTTAAAGAGAAAGTACAAACTTATGTCCATAGAGCGATGTTGGCTTTTCCATATGTGACCAAAGTAATCTTCATTGATCTTTACCAATTTTCCAGCTGGTAGTAAGATAAAAAATTAGTGGTATCCATTTAATAGATGAGAAAGTTGAGGCTCAAGAAGCTTCAGGAATATTCCCAGTGTCACATGTAGTCCTTTGACAGTGGAGCAGAAACTGGAACCCTAGTTTTCTGAGCTTTGCTCTCAGACACTTGTATATGCCATCTCTCCTCATTTGAGGTTAAATGCAAGATCTGATATGAACAAGAAAGGAACTTACTTAACATTGCCTTTCTTTTAACCACTTATCATTCTCATATTGTAATCAAAGGGGAAAATATCATAAATCAAATTTGGATAGTTGGTGAAATTACTTTGCAGGCTAATGGTTTAGCAGAGCGTTTGTTCCAAAACTTTTAAGAGATAATTTCTTTATACGCTGTTTTTCAGAAATATTGATAATGTCAGCACCATGGTGGTAGGCATTCAGGACATTTGGTGTTGGTCTGTGAATAAAACATACATATACTGCGAACAAAATTAGGCAAAATGTTATATGATGTGCCTCATGCTATAGATAATTTCTGGTCTGGTGTCTAAAAGAAAGGGAAGTTCCAGTGTTAAGTCCTTGAAGGATAACAAAATGAGCAGGGGATTGCTAAATAATTTATGAGTGGCTTCATTCTTGGGCTTTCTAGTATTCCGGCATCTGAATGTGGCAGCAGAGGAGGTCCAAATACAGGGTGGGCAAAAGCAGGTTTACAGTTGTAAGTGAATCACAGAATTTATTCTTATGTTATTATTTATTAATTATTATATTGTTTCCCACATGAACAACTGTAAATCTACATTTGTCCACTCCATATAAGCAATTATAGCATCACCTAGTTCCCCAGTAGAGGTTCTGAGCACTGTAAGCCTTTCTACCCCCCATAATGACCCTAGAAAGGTCGTATGTGTGGCACAGCATTGTACTGTAGAGAAAGGTATGGCACAGTAAGCAGAGAGACTATCCCTGTTTCTGTTCTAACAAAGTTTAGCTGTTGTCAACAGCAGTCTAAGTCTTTTCATGTGTAGCTATACCTTTTCTTGAGATAACACTAAGAAACATGCTAATTTGCAGGTTTACTGTAAATAGAAGCACAAGGGCATACCTTGTGCCTTCTCTTCCTTATTTAAAGGTAAGAGTCTATACGTAAACTGCCAGGTTGATGAGTCTAGGAATTACCAACCTTTGGCAGCTGGTTGCCTCCAGCCCCATCCTTTTTTGAAAGGGGCAGAGATAATCACTTAAATCAAGCTCAGTATTGAATCATGGGCAGTGCTTAACTTTACTACTAACACCAGAGAGAGCACATATCTATATAAACTGCTGTAGGGCAACCTGTAAGGATGTAAACTGGGAGACCATACAAAAATATTACAGGTCCTGTAGTCAGAAACCTCACCAGGAGCTATCTATTTTAGCAACATAGCCTCAGGTACAAATTTACATGCAATAATTCATATTCTACCAAATAAATCCCAGGCAAACAGAATAATGCAAAAACACATTTCCTGCTGTCAAGAAAATTTCTAGCAAAATTAATCAACCATTCATCCATTCAGGCTCTTTGCATACCCTTTTGCCAAAGAGGGAATACTAAGAGATTTCTTTTCTCTTCCACGCACTCATTTCAATGAATTGAAGAATCCATCAAGCTTGAGTTGATTTATTGAACTGTCTCTTAGCTCAGCAGTACTACTACAGCAAATGAACTGGTAACTTCTCCTAAAACCAGCAGTGATTCGATTCAATAATATCCGATTTATTTAACTCTTTATAATTCCAGATTTAACTTATTCTTGCCTTTTAGCTCAAAGCATCTTGATTTTTAGTCTATTTCTAAACAGCACAAAATTTTGGGTAAAATATTTCACATTTATATACATTTTTTAGTATTCTGATAGTACTAATCAAAGCATATAGATACTAAGACTTCTTCCTTTGTGAGACTTTAAAAGCACATTAATAATATTAGGTACTTTATAAAAAATGATTTCTTTAAAGATCTACAGCTTTTCTCCAATGCAAATTCGTTGTCCTGGTGGTTAATGTTCAACATTAAATTGAATGGCCAGTCACTTTGGTTCAAAGCCTAAAGACATATAGATTTCTCATTTTTGTATTTATTTTCATCGTTCTACCAGCTGAGGAGAATCACTATGAGGAGATATTTAAGACATAAACATTACAGAGAAACCAAGCCAATTGTTAAACATGGATTTTCTCACCAAACCTCGTCCACTGAGCCCCACAGAGCCCATTTATCACATACCAGCTTTGCATTTTTCTTTGTAAAGATATACGACCTTTGCCTATTAGATTTCATTAACAGGGCACCATACAAGGCTCCTTTGCACATGGCAGGATAGAAAGCTCAACATCCTTGCCTGAAGGATTTGTGGGAACAAGCTCATCTTCAATCTTTGTCCCTGGGAGGCACTTTTAACACCTGCCAACCACAGCACTATCATCAGAAAAACATTTAGAGATTTATCTTCGGGCTGGTAATTATAAGAGATAATTTGTTTGGAGTATAGATAAAGTTGGTCTAGCATAAACAAACTAGAGGCTCAAATTACATGATGAACATCATTAACTATTGATTTAACCACTGCGAGTCTGCAAGCTCACTGACACTTTCTGAAGATGGCAGGGTCCTGAGTGACAACTTTGGACTAAAAATTCACGGGAGTTAAGGAATGCTTTTCAGGGCACGCTCAGAGTCCTGGGCTTCATCATGGCCTTCTCTTGGCGACCCGACTCTAGGGAACCTCTGTTTAGAATTCTGAACATGTAAGAAATGTAGATTGTCAAATTTTAGAATTCAAGATACTTGCTTTGTGAAGAGATTTTTAGAAGGATGACATCAAAATCATCATGTATCATAGGCTGCTTTTTACTTTTCACAGCCCTTTACGTCTATAAGCTCATCAGAGCCTTCCAACCACCCTGTGAAGTGGGTAAGGCTGGCTTCTGAGTCCATTTTATAAGTGAGGACACTGGGATAACGAGGATGTCGGGGTTCAAGGATCTTGACTAAATGACATTATGAGTGGATAATAAAAGGATATTTCATTCAAAGTGCCTCGAGGAACCAAGAGCAAACTCATCCACCTCTTCGAGTTTAAGATACTTGTAGGTAGAAAGCTAAGATATAACTTCATATACAACCTGTTTTCTGCATAGAACACCAACATGCAGAAATGAAATGGGGACCCAGGAGGTAAGAGAAAAATCTTGTGGACAAATATACATAAGATATGACAATACATGCGAGAGTTCCTGCTTGGGATATCAACTATATCCAACACAGCTCTGTCTTCAAGTGTCTTACTGTGAAGAGTTACAGCCTCAAGCTCTCAGTTTAGAGCAGTGCCTACGTACTCAGTAAGAACTCAATGAATGACAAAACTAATATTAATGCCATCATTAATTATGGTAACAAAAGCTCCACTGAGCCTTTCCCAAATATAGGTCTACAATTTCTTATCAGAGATCCTTGTGGCCAAGGATATATTTTGCAATTTGGGATTGGTTTTATTTGAGAAAGGTAACATGGTACACATAATGAATATTATGCTAGGTCAGCCCCCCTAAAACATGCAAATATTTATGCAACAAAAAATATATTGTGGAACAAGGACTATACAGATCAGGTCAGAGTTGCTATTAAGGATTTTCAAAAATCCTAGAGTTTTTCTGAGCTTTTTGGATTTCAGAATTACAGATGAGGGATTATAGACCTGGACTAAATCTCAATAAAATGTTAACTATGAAATATCCATTGCTCAATGAGAAGGGCAGAGATCATTTCAAATATATGCTGAGATAAGTTTAGAATTAGGCATTGAAAGGTCATCTGGTTGACCACCAATGTGAGTTGATTCAAAGAACAGAGCCAGAGGACATCAAAGAAAAATCTCATTAATATAAAGTTTATTAATTAATTCACATGGTAGACTGTCCAAAATTTACATTTGCTTTCTCAGCGAAAACACTTAGTTGTTCCCAAACGCTGCAAGAGAAATGTTTTACTTACTTATAGTTTATAATCTTTATATTTAATTAAACATTTTAGAATTAAAATTAAAATTATTTTTCATTAGAAATCTCTCTTAACTGGCAATTAAGGTAGATATCCAATTTTCTTCTAAATATCAGGTATCTGTTGGTTGATTTAAGTTTTTTTGTTAGAAAACTTACTTTTATTTAACAAATAATCACTAATCCACATCTCACTTATTTATATTGGCTTTTCCTACATTTTTCTAAATTAGTGAAGTTTAAACTCCATACAAAATGAACCCTTCCTAGTGCTGGGGCCACATTAAAATTTCAAAACAGATTTCTAAACAAGACTGAATGGTACAGGATACACTCATAAACATTTCAAACATAACTTACTTATGTGAATGAACCAGAAAATTCCACTTAAGAATAATACATTTGCCAATCATATACAAATGTGGTCTACAGATGCTTTGTGGCTGCAGATAGTATTTATTTCTTTATCAGTTGAGTTTTTAGATCAGATATACTAGTACTAAGAGTCTTCATTCTCAAATATTACAAGACTTTTTCTCTATGTGATTCTATAATATTGAGCCACAGTATTATATACCGATGTTTCAGATGTCATCAAAATATATTTAGTACACAATGAAACAAGTGTCATGAATAGGTACGAGCTAACAGCACCAGCAATAGATTCATGAAGCAGAATATGGAGTTCAGAAAGCATATACAGGAATTTAATATATGACAAGGGTGATGTTTCAAACTCAGTGGGAAATGAGTATTTTGGCTAACAAATTTTGTTAACATAATTGGTATACACCTGAATAAAAAATGCTATAATTAAATTTCAGATAGATTAAAGATCTAAATGTAAAAAAGTTAAATAGTAAACTGTTGGAAGGAAATCAAGGAGACTGTCTATGTAGCCCTGCACTGGGAGAGCCTACTAATAATGGCAAAAAGCTTGAAGACCATGAAGACTGCCATCTGACTCACAAAATTTAAGTACCATGTGTGGACATATCATTAAAATGGACTGTTAAAATAATCTGTAGCATTTATGACAGGCAAATATAAACCCCTAACACACATAACCTTTCCAAAAAATCAATAAGGAAATAGGCAAACAACCCAACTGAGAAAGGGGTAAAAGAAATAGACTTGTGCCCTGGCTGGTGTAGATCAGTGGATTGAGCATGGGCCTGCAAACCAAAAGATCGCAGTTCGATTCCTACTCAGGGCACATGCCTGGGTTGCAGGCCAATACCCAGCAGGGGATGCACGAGAGGAAACCACACATTGATATTTCTCTCCCTCTCTCCTTCCCTTCCCCTCTAAAGATAAAATAAATAAAATCTTTAAAAAAAAAGAAACTTGTAGTTGAGAGAAAAAAGAGGTAGATATGGTCAGTAAACATACAAAAAAAGTTCCCTCTCGTACATATTAAGAAAAAAGCAAATTAAATACAAACGAGATACCATTTTTACTATCAGACACAAAATTTTTTAAAAAAATTTTAGTAATATATTTTATTTAACACTACATATCAAACATAATTATTTCAACATGTAACAAATACTAAAAGTTATTAATTAGATCTTTCATATTTTTGTTTTAATACTCAGTCTTCAAAAATGGTGTGAATTTTACAGTTACGGCACATGTCAGTTTGAAGTAGACATAGTATGTTAACTGCTCAGTAGCCAATTGTGCCACGCAACTACCATATGGGACAATATGGATCTGTGGTGACAATCAGCAAATTTGGCATTAAAATGAAACTTTCTGAGTTTAATTATAAGTGTGAATAGTTGTTGAATAAATATTCAATTGATAATATGAGATACCCGGATATTAAAAACTACTCTGTTCTCATGCTCTGGATTTCATATTCCATGGATCCATCATGTATTTTCTCTTCCATACCCCCTACTTTTTAAAATTAATCTTTTCCCCCACTTATGCTGCAGACACCTAAAATTTTAAAGGGAGAAGAAATCCAGAGCTGCTAACGACAAAGGAAAACCATGCTCTCAGATATATTATAGCTGGTTAGAGTGTGGGTTACAGTGAAATTTCGGGAAGTAATCTGACACTATTAATATTAAAAATAAATGTAACTTATGAGTCAAACAATTTGTTTTGAGGAACTATTTTACAAAATAAAAGGATGCTATGTAAGTATATACGCATGAGGATAGTTAGTGCAGCGCTGTTTTATGGTGGCAAAAAGTTGGCAACAGTCTGACTGCCCCTCTATGCGGCCATTCTCTTCCCCTAAAAGGACAGTGATGTCCCATCCAACTGTGGAAAGGAATATCATTTCATCGAAAAGACAGAGTTAGATAATAGATCTTAATCTGACAGACTATTAGGAGAAAAAAGTTCCAGAATTATATATATATAGTATGATCTCGTTAACATTAATATAATTACATATTCCATAATTCCATATATATTTCCATGTATTATATATAGGTCTGTGTGTGATTGTGTAAACACGGCATTTGTTAACTTATTTACCTTGGGGGAAGGTAATTAAGGGTATAGGAGTGCAGGATAATTTACCTAGTGTTTCTTTATGTATTTTATACCATTTTTCTCAGTGAAACAAGCATGTATATTTTTGCAATTTAAAAATACAATACAGGGAAAATGAGAGAATAATCAAAAAGAACTATGAGTTTGTTTTTGGTTTATAGTGCAGAGAGTCTGGATCAGATGCTCAAGTTTGTCTAAGTGCACTAATAAGCACGTGTGGTTCTGAGAGTTGACTGAGGCGCCTTCAGCAACTCATTTGTTAAACAGTCAGTTCCTTCTGAACAAAATGCAAGTCATTATCTACCCAAACAAGAGAAAAATCTGCAGATGCGTCTCCTATGCCAAGTTCAGAGGCTGGGTTATAATTGTTTATTCAGTTGGCTAATATCCTTATAAGATCAAAACTAAGCAAACCAAACATTCCAAGGTCAAAACAATAAAGGGGGTTGAAGTTAAAGTATTAGATGAGTGATTAAGGAAAATTCCTTCCAGAATAAAGGATGGACCACTGAAGATTTCCATTAATGGGAGGATGCCTCACTGGTGATGGGCTAGACAGCAAGGGCCCAGGAACCTGGGGGAGTGCCCAGTTGAGGGTTTTGTCTGCCCCAAGAGTGGGGCAGTTCCTGCATCATTTGCATGACTCTCCATAGCTGCCATTTAGTACACCTCTGGCATACTCAGCCTTGGAAAAGCAGCCCCCCGACCCACCCCACTCCAAACCTTGGGGTGTGTGGTTAAATACTAACTTTCTAAAACTCTTAATCTGGCTTACAAAGGCATACCTAGCACTGCCCTGAGTTCCGACAATGCTCCTCACATGGTGGATAATCTCTCTCTTCCCTTCCCTATCCCACTTGTAACCCTACTATGAACCCCTGTTTGTTTAATGCTCCTTGGGAAAGAAGTTCTGACTCTTGAGTCCCATCCCAATGAAGCCTGTAGCTCTCTCCAGCATTCTATAAGGCCTTACCCACCTGCAAAGCCTCCATATGGCTCTATCTGGGACCTTGTTTGCAGAGAGCGGATCACAGGATGCCGCCTACCGTTCTATGCTTTGATGAGCTGCTTCAGCTGGCTTTTCACAACTGGGTCAGTTTCACTTATAAGTGGGTATTGTCTAAGAGAAGGTCTCAGGTCAAGCCCCAGACCCCTGTGCCTCCCCCCACCCACATGCACAAGTTGCCGTACTAAGACCACATGGCGGTTGCTTCACTGAGTCCTGATTTCTGTAAATAGTTCTACCTTCCAGCAAAGAGGAGAGAAAACAGTAGCATGTACCTATTGCTTTTGTCTTCCCAGCACCTTTTCTCTCCTTATGTTAACAGAATCCTCTCTCTGGCTGCAGGGATGGACAGGTGGTCCAATCCGGGTTGATCATAACAAACCCCACTCTCACTATACCTGGTAAGAGGTAAACAGAAGGGAGATGTGTCTCTACGAGCATCATTAGTATCCTTCTGAGCTTAGAGAGAGAAGCTCCTCTCTAACATCAAAATTTTCCCAAGTGCATCTACAGCAGATGACAACCCCTGGCCCAGCAGGGAAGAGTGAGGTAGACCCAGACAGAAGCAGAGTTAAGAGGTGGAAGACAGTCCATGGCTTAGTAATATGAGCCAGTGAAGCCCTTCCTCCTTTTTTTTTTTTTTTTTGTTAAATAAAGTTAGTTTTCTGTTTTTAAAGCTAAATCCTAATTAATGCAAAAGTTAAATATTTATTGAGTGTCCAACGTGCTGGGAAGCATACCAGATTCTTTAAACACATTATCTACTTTTAATTCAGCTCTGACAACAATCCTATTATCTTCCCCATTTCATAGGTGAGGAGACTGAGGGTCAGAAGGGACTAACAATTGGCTAATGCACACAGGTCTCAGAGGAGGAGCCTCAGTTCCAGCGGAGCTCTGCTGAACTCCAAAGCTCTTCCCGCTGCTTCACCATGTGGACTTCTGTAACAGAATTGGGCCTTGGATGCGGGAAGACAACTTCTCTAAGAGGAAGGAAAACCAACTGGCCCCCTTTAATGAAATCCTTGAAGGGATTCCTTAAGCAACATTGCTTACGGATGACAAGTCTCCTTTAGGCAATTCTTCTCTTTGAAGACAATTCTGTTCTCTTTCTTACTCACCTTCTTTTGGATATGTCTTTCTATTACATGGGGCGGGGAACAAAAATAGACAGGAGGGGCTACATCAGATGAAAAAGTTCCTGCACAGTGAAGGAAACCAACAAAATAAAAAGACAACCTACTGAATGGGAGAAGATATTCACAAATGATATATCTGATGAGGGGCTAACATCCAAAGTATGTAAGGAGCTCATACTACTCAACATCAAAAACAAACCCCCCCAATAATCTGATTTAAAAATGGGCGGAAGACCAGGTGAGATATTTCTCCCTCCATATTCTTCATTTCTCTCACAGCAGGAATTCTGGCCATAGTTCAGACATTTCCTATCACCAGGAAGGCCTTCTTCCTCCAAGGTAATGAGAAAAAATCTGTGTTGAAGCAATACAAGTTGGTACAAGGAGTAGAAGCTAAATACCGCACAGGAAAGTTTCACTGTAACTGGGAAGGTATGGAGGGCCCTGGAGGGATATCACCAAGGGAAGCAGGATGTGATATATTCGCCTTTTAACGTGAAGGGAAGACTGGAGATTGATCTTTTGTATTCAAGATCAGGAAGCCAGTTACATACAGATGGCTCGTAACAGTCTCTCCATCAGGGCATATGCAACACCAGGGTAGAGTGGGGTTAAAATTCAGTCTGGATCCAGGCCATGATCCACTCCAAGATCTACTCACAAAGGCACTGGGCATGGGCCACCATCAATGGAAGGAAGGAAGGGGTCTTGCTGTAGTTTGCACAAATGCGCCCATGAGCCAGTCACAGTTTTAATTGCTATATCCTGGGCAGAACAAGATGGGGTATTGAACTAAGTGAGTAGCAATGGGATTAGAGAGTAGGGGACAAGTTCACATTTGCCTTGTGAGTTCCAGGTGCTTAGATGAAAACCGAGAGAGTTGTATAATATCCCTCAAAAGATATCCTTATGTGTTTAGAAATTAATTAAAGGCCAGGTCTAAAAATATAACTTGGAAGTTGCTAATGCATACCCAAACAATATTTTGTTGGAATGTGCACTGAGATTGAGTCTCTGTTGTAAAATGAAAAAAAAAAAAAAAAAAAAAAAAGGAGGGGGGCTTTATTGTTATTTTCTGAGCCATAGTTGGGGATAAGTATTAAACTCAAGCAAAGAAATTGTTAATGGTCAACAGAAGGTCCCTGCTCCATCAGTTTGCCAAGATTTGTTTTGGCTCCCACATTGGCCCACCTAAATCTAAACCCATGACACACATAATGCAAAAACTGAACTTTCCTTTTGCCTCACCAATAGCCTCTTCTCATGTGCCCCGCTAAGCAGTCTGGATGGATATAAACAGCTGTTCTTTGCAAGAATGGTAGATATTCTTCACTGACAGATGGCAGCAATTCCCTAGGGTGCGCGCGCGCGCACGCACACACACACACACACACACACCCCTGAAACCTAGTAAGGTCAGTAACATCAATATTCAGCATAGAAGTTACTGAAATTGAGAGTCATGAGAAAAGCCTGGGGTTAAAAACATATTTAAGTTAGTGTTTCTTCAGGACTCCATGCCTGCACTGGTTTTATTTTGGATAGCTACTGCAAACAAAAGCATTTTGCAATTTACATTTCACTTATAAAGAGTAAGAGATAATTTGTCACAGTTGATTCATTAAGTTATTCACCTATATACTTCAGATTCCCCTCTGTCTTTGTCACAGGAGGTAGAGGAACTCAATAGTTGTGTCTTCTTGGGAAGCATATCAGGCAAATCCATAATGGAATGTGGTAGAATATTTGCTCAGTTTGTTCAAATTGTCATATTTGGGAAAATCTTTCATAGAAAATAGTACTAGAAATTCTTGCTGATCCCTCCAGCCAAAATAAGATAGATGATAGATAGATAGATAGATAGATAGATAGATAGATAAAAGATATGGTTAGTTATTGTGACAGAAGTACAGATATTCAGACCATATTCTTTATAAAACTACAAATCAGAAAACTAGTTGTGGTTTTCAAAGCAGTGAACTTTTCTCCTACTCAGTTTAAATGTAGAGAACTATCAAACCTGGATTTCAAGAAAACCCATGACACCATTTGGAAGCACCCATTAAAATTCCTTCTTTTCAAGAGAGGTAGATTAGTTATATTCTTCAGAAAGTTACATGATTTTAAAAATGAAACGAGAGCAGAGGTGAACGTTAGGTTTGAGCTGGGCCCTAATGGCCATTTAGTTCAGTCACCCCTCAGTTATTAAATTTCTTAGACCTCATTCTGCCAAGTAGTTAGAAAACCTGGGATTGAACACTCCTATTGATGGGAAAGTAGGGACATCTGAGGTGGCTTATTGTACTTTGGGATAGGTCTGTTAGACAATTTTGTCCTTATACGGAGGCAACATTGTCTTCTTCAACTTTTTTCTTATTTGCTTTGAATCTCCTGAATAGAATGTTGATAATAATAATGAATATTGAGGGCTTACCACATGGCAGGCACTGCTCTGAGCATATTACATGTATTCACTTATTTATAATTCAAAATAATTCTCTCGGACAGATGAAGGTTAATATTTGTATCTTTCCCAACCTCCAGAAGTGGAGTAGTGACGCATAGAAGAGTTAAGTAACTTTCCCGGCACCACCTGGTTTAAAAGGGATGGATCCAGGATTTGGAGTCAGGCACACTGAGTCCGGGGTCAAAGTTCTATACTTTAATAAACACAAGATTGAGTAGCCAAATCTTTGAGAATATTTGAAGGGAGCCTTTGCGCTTCCTCCTGAAAATTCTAGTAGAAAAAGACAACTGTTGCTTTTAGTATCATCTATTAATAAGACATTTAAATGATCTCTTAACCCTAAAGAAAGTATTACTTTGTAAAGATATGTTTTACACATATCTTTAAACACTACATTTCTTACTAAAGGCTGTAGTTAAACCAAACTTACAAAATCACACTGGAGCTGAGAGCAGTCTGCTTATGGAAGCCTGCATTTTGGACAGCAGCCTTGTGGAAATAGGAGCCGAGAACACTGCAAGCAGAGGGGAAGGGATCCAGAGCCTGCCTGGAGAAGTGAGGCAAGGCTCCTTCACGAAGCTGGTATTTGAGATGAGATGTGAAGGGGGAGAGAGATTTTCCCAGTGGCAAAGCAGGGCTAACATTTGCAACGAGAAGAGCAGACAGCAAAGGGCAGGACTCTGAGCAATAAGACATAGAAGTGGAGATTTCAGAATAATGTTCCGAACAGTGTTCGTCAGCAGGCTGATGTCAACAGTGACTATGTCTATTTTATGACCAGTATGTACCAAGACAGTCGAAAACACCTACTTCGGCTGGAACCAGATTTTCAATGTCAAGGACAGACTACATGAGTCAGGGCTGGTCAACATATAATAACTTTGGACAGTTTACTTAACTTCTCTGAGCTCAGTTTCCTTATCTGTAAAATGAGGATGAAAAAATAATTACCTCATTGAATCATTGTTAAGAATATATTAATATATCTGAAGAAATTGCCATGCTGCATAGTTAGTTCTGCTAGAATGTGGCACATGCATTGCTAAGGACTTCCCACTCAAAATCACAGTAAAAACCACAGAGGTGACTGGAAAGATAGGGATGGGGCACAATCCACAAAACTCCATAGGTGACACATAAAACAAGAGATAAACACAATAGAAATGGTAGCACTGTTTTATATGTGCTAAGTTGTTAATAAACACCGCAATAAAGACCACAATTCACCTTGAAAAAGACCTAAAGTTTGCTTCTGGAAGTAGGCGTCGGAAGGGCTGCAGCTCCCGGGTTACTGTGAAGTTATGGAAGGAGGGTTATCTGAAATCGGACTGCAAGTTCTAAGACCAGACAGGAACGGCGGTGGCTCTTAACACACACTGAACTGAGGAAGCTAGAAGCTATCTGGGGGGTGGGGGTGGGGATTTTATGTTTTGTATATTCCCAGAAGGCTCAGTTAGGTAAGTGCTGTTTTGTGTGTTTCCCTGGTGTATCTTAAAGACAAAACCTTGCACAATCAAACAGGAAATTTGCATTAATCTGAAATTGTTATCAATTGCATTACTATAAATTCACATTTTCAAGACCACTATTATAGTAGAACTGACTAGAAGTGCTCATTCAATAAAGAATAGCTGTTACAAAAGTTTTAGAGCTCCATAATATTTTAAGTATCAACCAGATGACAGCATAAATTTTTTAACAACTTGGAAGGCTCGCTACCCCCTACTCTAAATGCAGCCTTTCAACCCAACACAAAAAAAATTACAGAAGTAGCTGAAGCTTTGAGTTGTGTCCTTATCACTCAACATCCCTTAACCCAAACTAATTGAGAAAATACCTTTGAACAGTGGGCTGCATACAAAATGCAATTTAATTAAAAAACATAAAATCCCGCCCACCCTTGCCTCATTTCTCCCACAACTGCCAGCGGCTATTTCACCTATAACTTGAGCAGATACTAAGGGAATGTAGGGTAAAGGGTGTTTTTAAGAAAAAAAAATTCAACCTTTAAGAACAGAAAGAAAGAAAGGATTCTAAAATTGCCATTTTCTTTATTGCATACCTTAAAAACACAAAACCTCTCAATCAACAAAAAGTTTTATTCTAAGATTCAAAGCCCCAGACTCCAATATTTGGGAGGGAACTGGCTTGACTAAGAGCAAGCTAAAAACTTCCATAAAAACATTGATCATATAAAATTTTAAGTAAATTTAAAATTACGGTAATGTTTTCCTCTCTTCATACAGAATATAAACAAATGTAATTTTAGTGAGAGTTATATAAGCATCTAAAGGAAAATGTGACAAGGGGCCTCCCTAAGGCTTGAGGTCTTTGTCCTCCTGAGCCTTCACTGGGGGAAGGGACCCAGGAAACTCTTCCCTCCTCCCAAACTTTATTTCTTCCACGTGACCAGGCATTCAAACACCAGCGCCTTGTTTAGATTTTCTTTTTAAAAATTATAATTTTAAATTACAGTTGACTGAAGTCTTGTTAAAAATGCATCTCTTTACAGAGCCATTTTGGTGAAAATCTGAAAATCTCCCAGTTCATAAATTGTCTTGTAAATACATGTGTCAAAAAGAACTGCTTTTTTGAGACATACATTACATTTCCACTCACCCAACATATATATGTATATACGTTTATATATGTATTTTATATATATATAAAATATTGTTCTGATATCTCTTCCAATCTGCATGAAACCTCTCCTTGATCTTGCAGGACACAGGAACTGTGAGCTTGGCACAATCCAGCCCTGACCTCTCTCCTCTTCGGATGAATAAATCCCCTGGAAGCGCTTTGCTTTGCTTGCCAGCCAGATGGCGCTACTTCCCCATTCTTCCTGGCGGCTTCTCTGGCTGCTCCCTGCACCATCAGAACAGCTGCCTTCTCTTTGCCAACACATGCGTTTTTCAAAATCTCATTAGTTATCTAATCTTTTCGGCCAAGCTTGTATCCCAGGGGCACTGTGTCCTCTTTGGAGGCCTCCCTAGAGTCTGGAAGAGGTAATAGGTTGAGGAAAAGCTGGGTTATTAAAAAGTGGGAAACAGGGGGCCCAATTATATGGTGCAAAAGTGGTCTAGAAACAAGATGTATGTTTCACACTAAGTGTGAGCAGGCCCTGGGTTGGGGGAGAGTCTTGATCTGTATATCCTCCCCTCTCCCCAACCAGTGGCACTTAAACTGTAGTATTTGCACCACTTCCCAGGTCTGGATTAGCCAATGTAGGCAAAGTGTATAATCGGTATTAATCTCCAAGAATGTCACTGCTATTCCCTATCAATCTGCATAAATTCTGCCACAAAATTTTAGGAAGAAATGCTAATCAGAGCAAATGATGCATCAAATCTAAACAGGCCATCAAGATTGCTAATGGATTTTAATAGCAGTCATCACAACATAATAGTATTTTCCCAACAGCTGTTTGTTGACACAATCCTCCGTTGACAGGACCTTTATGTCCAATCCCAGGGGATAACCCACCATTCATTTATAATCATTGGGTTCCACCTACAAACAAATGCCACTGCATTTGCATTTGGACACCCTGGATGGTCTGCAGATCTGACTCACTCCCACCTCATTCAAGGAAACCAGCAGTGAATATTACAAGCTAGATTAATTAGTTAATATTTAGATGAACTAACAACCACCAGAACAAATACTGTCAACTGGTAAATTCAAAGAGAAGATTTAATTGATTGTTTGGCTATATTCTGAGCCATATGAGTTGTTGAAAACTGCTTTACTCTCCTGTAAATGAGAAATGGGTCTAAACTAGAACTGAGACCAAAATTTTTAAACAAAGGGATCTATAAACCACTGAGTTTTTCTGTTGGATATGTCTAATATTAGAGAGTGAGCATAAATCATTGCCAAAGTGAGGGGCTCACCTGGTAATAAGCATGATAATAAGTGTGGTGAGGGAGAATTTATTAAGGAAATCCAAACTCTTTCTTTTCGTGGAGTGGCCAAGAGATTATAGCATTAAAAATAAACACTAGTTCATGGGTTCACAAAAATTCACCTAAGGAATGCACTTAAAATGTGGATGGATTCCTGGCCCCCATCCCGGAGATTTGAGGCAGGGCCTAGGAATTCACATTTTAACAAGCACCCAAAGGGATTCTGGTGCTGTGACCACACACTAAGAAAATCCAAGAAAAATGGCATTACTTTGTAAATATAATATATCCCAAAAGTCTTAGTGCAGTTTTTAAACTTTAATGACTTCAGAAGTACACATGTTTAAAAAATTCACCAATCATCATTTGAAAGCTATTATTTTCTTTCCTTTTATACATATTTAGTTTTGTAAATTTGGAGACAATTTTTAATCATGATTTTTCTTCTAGTTAATGTTTGCTTTCTTCAATCAGAGATTAAAAAGAAAATATAAAGTTTCAAAATTAATCAAAACTTACAAAACTAAATAAGTGTAAAGGAAATGAAAATAATTACAGTTCCAAATGCAGTTCATGGTAAATTGATAGCATTTACACTTCTGACACTATTAATGAGTAATACTACATTAAGGCTTTTGGGGCAAATTGTATAGAACTTAGTGAAGTGCAGGCTTGATGAAACTATGAAGTAGGCCTGAAGTCTCCATCCAGTCTAGCTACTGTCAGTTTGGTTTCAGAGGACTCTGCACACAGAAATCTCAGTATTGGCAGGCGCTGGAGTGGGGTGGGGTCTCCTGGATTAGTGTGGCAGAGTCTAGCGGAATCGAGGAGGAATAACAAGAAGAAATGATTGCTCTGTTGAGTCAGGCAGGGTGTTTGGAATGAGGCAGGTATCTTACACTTCACAGAACTTTACAATCCACAGGGGTTCATCTGCATTATCTCATTTAACCCTCACCATCCTGATGGGCAGGTAGCATTTCTCCCCCTTTACAATGAGAAAGCTGAGGCCCTAAGGAGCTTCTGTGATTTGTCCGGGAAAAATAAATAAATAAATAAAATGACAGGCAGCAAATGACTGAGAACTCAAGGCCAAGGCTCTGACCATGGTCACCCTTGATGAGGAGTCTGGTCCAGGCAATGAAGCCTAGAAGGGCTCACAGGTAGAGGGCTCAGAGGGTTCAGGAAGGAACAAATCTGAAGGTGGCAAAATGTGGCAAGAATTGTAAGGCCTGCTATGCTCCCGTGCAGATAGAGAAGCCAAGTCTAGATGGAAAAAACAAGCCCCTAGGTAGAGGTCACAGAGCTGAGTAGGAAGGTACAGGATATGGGCTGAGTTCTCCGCCAAAGAGACCTTGCCTGCTCACCTCTGCATCTGGTCTTCCTCCCTGGGGGACCCTTGTGGGAGACGCATGGAAACAAGGCCTTCGAAGTCTGCCTCTGTCAGAGGCTTAGGTGACCGTGAACTCAGCATTGCATCCCTTTGCCTTTCAGTGCCCTCCTTGGTACAATTAACATAATAATAACTACCTCTCAAAGTTGTTATGGACTTTAAATAAATTCATTAAAATAAGGTGATTTACTTAGCAAAGAGCTTGCCATTTGAACCTCACCTGGCCCCTTGGTGCAGCAGTGGAGCTGACTTCCCCTGCCCTGGTTGGAGCCTGTTGACGTCACTGCAGCCTGGGCACCCACACCTTGCAGGCCCTCCGTACAGCCTTCTGAATGAGCAAATGGGCATCCAGGACCAAACTCACACCCTCCCGTGACACCCTAGCTCCTTCCCTGGGGTCCTTGTTTCTGTTACCGGTATCATTTTCCATTCCTCATCATCTTGGGCAGAAATTTTGGAGTCACCCTTTATAACACCCAAAGATTCTTCTCCTCTCTGACCATTGTTTCCCTTCTGACTTTAACAATTCTCGTTTGTATGCTTATGGCTTCCATCCCAAACTGTCAGAAGAACACAACTCTTCCTTCCAACTCTGCCCTGCATGTGGCATCCAGATTAATCTTCTTAAATCTCACCATGACCTTGGTTAAAAGTCCCTCCAAAATAGCACACAGTGTCACCGAGTCCCCCATCATGGCGATGTCCTACCTCTCCACCCTCGTCTCCTATTACGTCCTCCCAGGCTTGCCCTACTTCAGTAATGCTGGGCACCATGGCTCACTAAACATACCTTAAATGTACCATGTTCATGTCTAGAGAGAAACTTGTACATATCAGGACTCAACAGAGGTTCACTGAATTTATTCGAAACAAATGGAGTAGAACTGCCTGAATCCTTATGCTCCAGGATCAACAGGAATTGGAAGCCTCAGCTGGGCAATTCAGCACTGCCTCTTACCTTCCTCACGCTCCCGCCATTGGCCCTATCTTCTGTGAGGCCCCCGCTCCTCTTCTTTTTTCTCAAGAAATACAATATATAAACTGCTCCTGAGTAGACCACATCGTCAAGCAAGAAAATATCAGTCTGTGAGGAATACAGCTTAGATTTGTATAGGTCACAAGTATGCCATTTGGTAAAGTAGTATTTGTAAGAAAACACCTCAAAAATTAATTATACATACCATCTCAAGTCTATGTTTGGAGTCTGTAACCCCAAATGAACCAAACACTTATTCTGTTAAATTCCTAGAGACTCTCATTTTATAGACCCAGGCTGGACAGAACGTTCTCCTTGGACATCAAAGACCAGTGTCTAATGACAGATATTTACTGAGAAGTTTTTGCTGTTGTTGTTTTGTTTTATATTTCAGACATTTTGTTTTTGGTCACTAGGTGGCTCTGAATTTCCATTGGAAACAGAAGTCTCTAGAGAACATTGAAAAAATATGCAATTTTCACCAGATAATTTCAGAAATACTTCTTTTAACAACTTTTGACTTGAGAACATTCATTAAAATAAAAAAAAAACCCATAAACTCCAAATAGCTATGTATGTGTCCATCTACCCTATCTTTATACATTGTTTATAGCTTTATATGGAATTATGGCTATTGTATTGGTTAAAAGTACAATTTTAAAATGACTTATAGATTACGATTCAAATACTGTTACTTTGGAGCTGTAATGAATTATGTATCATGGGTGGTCAAACAATCGGGTGTATCACATTTAAAAGAAGATTTCAAAATAATTTCATTTAACTTTAATTGCCTTAAAATCTTTTCTTAACCATACATTAATAGCCCCCCAGAAGATCTGGAACAAATTCCAAAATCATATTTAAGTTTGATAACTTTAAACAAAAAGAATTATTGGAACAAGGATCTTTAGCCAATTTAGAAGTCCACATACTGCTGTTGTTGGTAAAAGTGATTTATTACCCTACTATTTCACCCATAATAAGTGCTGCATTTGAGTCCTGCAAGGATTTAACATATTTCCACATCTTTAATGACAATACTCTGTATTATCTCATTGAAAAATGTGGT
Organism: Anoura caudifer; assembly: GCA_004027475.1. NCBI lineage: Eukaryota > Metazoa > Chordata > Mammalia > Chiroptera > Phyllostomidae > Anoura > Anoura caudifer. Next base: position 247,963 of record PVKU01000671.1, on the reverse strand, counting down.
AATATAGGAAGAAGTCATCCACAGCCATCCCCAGACAACCTATTAATAAAGGAGGTAGGAGTGGTGGGTGGAGAAATGTGAGGAGAATGACTATCAGTAGGAGTAATCTAGGTCACAAATATTCATTCATCTCTTAGCAAACTCAGAGAGAGGTTGTGAGATGCTTGTCGTAATTTTACTCCCATCCCCTTGCACACCCCTTTCCAATCAAGTGCAACGAAGAGAACTAAGGTGGGGTCAGAGTGGGAGTGGTTAGTTTAAATCCAGTGTTTGAGGATGGTGGTCAGGTAACATCGAACAGTCCTGTGTGGCTGTAAAATGCATAGAAAAAAGTTTACAGTAAATTACATAAGTTGAAAAATTTGCTGTATGTTCACTCAGAAAATTGGTTTTTGAAAAATTCAGTGAGAACCAGAAAACAGGGAAATAAATTTAAATGTCATTTTAGCTGAAGAGTCAACCCGGGAATCTGCTAATGCGTTCCACTTTTATTTCTAATCATTTTTTGAGGGGAGAAGCCACGACATTCCTTTGCTGCCCACGAAGCCCATAGATCGCTCAGGTGTGTTTTGCAGACCAGGTAGTGAGTGTGGAAGGAAAAGCCACTGCGGCTTGACTGAAAGGCAGTAGGAACGCTCACTTTGTGATAAGGACTGCACCAACAGCACAGGACGCAGTGAGTTCACGAAGATGCTTCCACTCTTTCCATGCTGAGTACAAAGCAACATTGCAGCAAGTGTGCCACGCGAAGTCAGAGCACAGAGTGTGTGGTGCACAAGCTGCCTTTGAACCCACGAATCCTTGAACTCACTCACTTCCTGGTTTGCCAGGGGTCTTGGGAAGGGCTTCCCTTCCAGCAGCCCCTGGCTGCTAAAGGAAAATGGGCTTTTGTTAGTTGTTTGCTTGTTTTGCCCTATCTTGGTGCCAAAACGCACTGCTTCTCTGTGTGCAGAGGTCCATGCCTACGACAGACAGATGTTCTCTCTTTTTAATTTTTTTTTTTTGAGAAACATCAATGTGTTGTTGCCTCTCCTGAACCCCCTACTGGGTACCTGGCCTGCAACCAGGTATGTGCCCTGATTGGGAATCGAACCAGTAACCCTTTGCAACAAAAGTGCTCTTTTGTTGCCACTGCTTGAATTCATCCAGCTCAAGGAAAACTTTGAATTAACATATGCACTGATTGAGAAGGAATTACACAGAGAGGGCACAGTACCCCCAAACCTTTTCCACTGAAAAAAATAGAAATCTTTGTAAACCCTGGAAGGATACCAGAATAAAAAACTGGAAGAAAAGTTGATCTATGTTGGACAAACTATTTTTTATTTATGGTATCTGGCTTTCTCACTGTCACACATTCACCTGGCAGTCACATTACATGCAAACTAACGCATCTGATATAAATATGTGCAATAATAATGTCAGAATCTTTTCTTGCCTGTTCCCATGTTATAGCTGGTAAAGAGAGTTTAACAACAAAGGTAGTTACTTAGGAAACCCCATGTTTTAATTAATTTTAGTAAAAATAACCCCACAGTAAGAAGGTAGAAAGTAATTGCTGCAATAAAGCAAGTAGAGAAGTGGGAATTATAAAGAGAAGGGGCAAGTGAAATCTAAATGAAATAACTATTTGGAAGACAGCAAATCTATTTTAAGCCTGCAGAGCTAGAAAAGGACAGGCATTTTTAAACTTAATTGGATTGTTTCAAATAACAACTTCATTATTTATTTGAAACATGGGCAGAGTACAGGAAAAGGAATAGTTTCACTTCTCTAAACCAGAGAGAAATTAAAATTTTAAAGGAGTTAAAAATGGAGGCGCCAGGTGAGACCTAGCACCTTTGGGTAGTAAAGACAGAACAGATTTTAAAGACAGAAGAATATTAGTCCCTGAGCCTCAGTTTCCTTGTCTGCAAAATGGGTGCTGATGTCTGCTCTGCAGAGAGGTTTTAAGAAACAGAAATAGTTTACACAAAGTCCTTGGCACACTGTAATCACTCCATGAATTAAAGAACAATACTTCGGTCCCAAAGAGGAAAAAGAAGTCTCCTGTCACTTGCCAAAAAGCTGAGTAGGATTAGACAGAAAATCAAGTCTACAAGGGTAAAAAACAGCCTTGTTCACTGACCATCTGTGTGAGAGACTGGCGAGCAGAAAAGTCTTCTGATGTTGGGTCTGTACTGAAAACATCCGGGTGAATGCATCTTTTTGCAATAACAAAGAGGAACATCCCCATCCGTGGACCTTTTATACTCTATCCTTTTAAAAATCATGTTCATCTTGTATTTCAGGTGTACAAGGACCATTATCTCCTGACATTTGTCCCAGAACTCCTAATTGCTTGGGTATAAACTTGGTTTTATATCATCTCATCTTTGCCAGATCCCCCCAGATCTTACATTTTCTAGAAAATGCAGAAATGCCGCACAGGGACCACTCACCTGGTCTGCAGCCGGTGACGCCAGAGCAGCTCTGACATGCTCTCCTGGCCCAGCACCAGGCCCTGCCACTTCTCTGTGACTCTCGTTACTCCCACAACCCCATTACTTCCATTCCCAAGGAACATCCCTAATTCTGCATCATCTCATTTCCTTTCAAAAAATGGAAATCGTTTTTCTGTGTACCAGGTTTAGGAAATAAGGACAGACTTCACTTTAAACACCCTTCTTCATAACTATGCAAAACAATTTCCAGTTTCCCAGAGTAATCAACTCATGAAAAAAATTAATAATTCGGTAAATACAAATAAACTATTGGTTGAGGGAAATGTGCAGGCTGCTTTACAAGGAGCACGCCGGTGGTGTAAGTAATTGGAACTACTCACAGGCCCTCCTTTCCGAGCTTCCGGCAGTTTAGTCCTGCCTCCTCCCCAGAATGACAAGGGTGTTTGTGTTTCCGGTCATTGTTCCCTCTGATTTTGTCTTAGTGATGGACTGAGGACCCTTTGAACAATCAACATACTATGATAATTGAATAAAATTCAGCGTCATAATCAAATATAACTTATAGTTAACAGCATACAAAACTACAACGCTATCACACAGGGGTTACAAAAAATGTTAAGGAGTCAAAAAAGTGATGTTAATTTTAACCAGCAAATCAGATTTTTTTCCTCTTCATAAATATCTATAACATCCATTAGGTTCATAGATTTTTTTTTCTCTTGTTAATCAATGATTAAAAGCATTTTAGAGATGTAAAGACTTTAGTGACATGCTAGATTATTTCTCAGCTGACAATGAAATATATTATATTACACAGTGAATCTAAATGAAGCTTATCTACCCGTTCTTTCAATGTCCCCAGTAACAGAGATCCCACTTCCTTACAAGGGAATCAGCATAATTAGTCACATGTTATATTGTTCTAATGGTGCAAATGGCCTTCCAAAAACTGAGTGAAAACCTGTGATTCTGAGACTTTGTGCACTGCTGGGTCTAGTTTTGGCTCCTGGAGTAACTCTTCCATTTTATAAAGCAGCGTTTTGTACGTTTAAAGAAGTATTGAGCCTTCCTTGAAGTCCCTTTCTCACTGCCATCACACACAGGAACGGGCCTGGATCTTCCTGCCATCTTCCTGCCACCCAGCCGAGGTTCCCGGCACGGAGACTCCTCCAGGGTCGGGCTCCCACCCAACCCAACCACCACTGCGCAGCCGCCCTGCTGGCTTCCTGTGGGGCCCTTCCCTTTCTTCCCTGGGCCCAAGGGCCCTTGGGGGTTTGTATATATTGAGAAGAGATGTGAGGAGGAGAGAAGTGGGAGGTGGGCAGAGAACAAACAGGGAGGACTGCACTGACCCCAGGCATCTGGACTGCTAAGGACAAAGGGTTAGGGAAAGTATAGAGCAGTCCCCCATGAAGTGGGAGAGATGTCAAACCTCAGTTCTAGTAGAGAGGTTTTTTCACACCATACTGCTCCTGGCAGTGGGGAAAGGGAGGGTCTACTGAGGGAGAGTGTGATGAGCACAGGCATGACGGGAAGGCAGAAAAATGTGCAGGGCCGATGGAGCAGGCAGGACTGTTCACCGGCACCTCCACCTGAGCCTCACACACCAGGCACCGTGAAATGGGGTCCACAGTGTAGAGATCTGAGCCCAGCACATGGAGGCACTCAGTACAGTTTGTTGACTAAGAAATGAATTGCAGGTGCAGGACCTCTTTCACTCCTTCCCAATACTATTCATTTATTCAATTCAATAAATATTTTTGCACTCTTTCTGTGGGCAATGCATTCTTTTAGACATGGATACACAATGGTGAAAACAGAATAACCCCCTGCCCTTGTGAAACTTACATTTCAACTTCAGAGGGGATATATACATGTAAAAACAAGTCAATACAATCATACAGCAGCTGTGATGGGGTAACGCCAAGAATTATCAAAGTAGTTGATAGATTATCAATTATAATCTATAGATTAATTGGCTATAGATTATCAAAATCTATAAAGTGGATAGAGAATATCTGGAGGAAGGAGAGTATTGGTTTATAAATGGTTGTCAGGGAAGCACTCATGGTTTAGGTGACATTAGAGCAGAAAACTGAAGACAGTTCAGAGAGTTAACTCTGCAGATAAGTGTGTTTCAGTCAAAGGGGAACAGCTGGTGCAAAGTCCCTGAGGCAAATGCATTCTTTTCATGTTCCAGGAATAGCAAAGGAATCAGGGTGTCTGTAACACAGTAGGCAGCTAGGGTGGCAGGCATGGGGGTGGGTGGGAGGAAGTCACAGCAGATGAGTTTAGAGGGAATCAGACATATACTTGTATCCAGGGGTTCTTAACTCCAGTCACAATTACAATCACCCTAAGGAGCTTCCTAAAAACACCAATGACTGGATGCAAGCCTAGACTGATCAAATCAGAATCTCTAGAGGTAGGCTTTGGAATATGTTTTCAGGTTTCCTAGGTGAGGCAAGGCTGAGGACCAAAGCCAATGGTGTTTTTGAACAGAGGCCTGACCTAATCCAACCTCTTCTAGAGACAGCCAGCATTCTCCTAAGGCAGAAATGCAGCCTTTCACCCCCATAGAAAGGTAAGGGACAATAAATTCAACAACTTAACTCATTGGCATGGATGACTTCCTCTTAAAGTCCTAAAGGTTCATTGCTTCTGGTTTAGTGGGGGAAGATGCTTGAACTGGAAGGCCCTGGGTGCCCAATGATGAGGAGAAGAGTGCCCCCACACTGAGGCAAAACTGGAACAATCAGATGGTTGGTGGTGGAGAAGATCAGCTTGGGGAAAGCTCAGTAGCAAAGTGGTTTGATAGGACTTTGGGATTGCACAGGGCTGGATCTGAGGCTGAGCCAGATGTTTACCAGTTGTGTGAACTTGGATGATTGTGTCATCATTTCTCACCTCTGAGCCTCAGGATCCTCATCCATAGAGTGAAATAATAATATGGTTTACTTCATTGGGTTACTAGGAGGATGAATTGAGTCATGTATTTTATGATCTCGTAACTGTGAGTGGCTTAGCATGTATGGGTAGAGAATTAAGAAATGGCATAAAATCAAATCTAAGAAATGTCAGATGTTGCTATTATCATCACTAGCTTTCATAGTTTTGACATGGCCTGATTTGTCCTTCCTTGAGCCTCAAACAATTGAATTGTTAACAAAGGTGTTTCTGGCTCTCGGCAAAGGCTGAACACCGTGGCCGTACACCATGATCTTTCCAGTTGACTTTTTTAGCTTTCTGACACCATCAAGAGTTACCTTAAATAAATGAAGTTTCAATAGTTCTCCAGTGATTCTTCCTCAGTTTTGAAGACACTATTTTAAATGATTAAGTTTTTTAAAAAACTTGAGGTTTCAATAAAATATAAAATCAATGTACATTCAGCTTTTCTGGATGATCAACAATCATGCTCAAAGGAAACACTTTAGAACAAGACCATGCACAAGACCATTAAATGGGTAATAGCAAAGTAAAAAGCTTAGGCATTATTTTTTGAACATCTTAATAGTCCATTCCTTCATCTGGTAGAGAATTGAAAAATAGCAGTTACTTCTACATGTTTACCTCAGGATTCAGATTCTTTGGGGAAAGACTGAGATTTTCTTCCCAAATCAAGGTGCCATTTTGAAATACATCAAAGCTCTTCTTCAAGACAAACAACCTGCCATACATCTTTTTAATGAAATGGATCTTTATGGGAAAAATTGTCAACATCTAGTTACTTTGGCTCTCAAGATGCTTCATATTAAAAGGAAGTTTTAGAATCTCGTACACATAGATATATGCTGTGGTTTGGATTCTGTAAGGTCTTTATCCAATATAAACTAATAGGTAAAGAAAGCTCCATCACAGGAATCTGAGGCATTGTCCCTGGTGCTCATAAACACTCGACTGTATTGTCTGAAATGACTTATCTCCGTCCTGACTGTGGGCTCAGATTTACTGTACAGTTCATCAACTTCTCAGCATGATGGATAATGAATGTTTCATTTACATCGCTAATTGCCAAGCCATGGTTCCCGCAACCTTTAACCCGTATGCTTTATTCCATTATCACCATATGTCAATATAATTGCATTGAACATTCCAAATGATAAACTTTCTTCTCTACAGAAAAATATTTTTCACAAAGAAATCATGTGAGGGCTGCTGATAAAATACAAATCTATTACAGAAACTGATAAGGAAAGAACCAGAATAATAGGTATATTCTCATAACTTGTCAAGTCCATCTTTGGACAAGGTCCTTCGACTTCATAGTCAGGAAAAATTATGGTATTTTCTGAAGGAGTTATCTTTGCATTAGCCTCAGATTCAACAAATACATGAAAAGAGCTTTCCAAATTGGTGCAATTAAACATTCAGGCCTATATAATATCCCCCCAAAAACTTACAAAAAAACTAGTTAGTGATAATTACATGATACAATTATATTTTCTCTCTTTATCTGATTATCAGCCAGGAAACTGATAATGAAATAGTCTCTCAGCACCACTAATTGGGAATTGAAAAAATTAGCAGCAAGGAGGGAAAATATCAAAATACAGAAACTGGTAGAAAAGTTGAAATACCATATTGTCTGGCCACCTGTGTCCAATATTCATTTAAAACCAAGGCGCAGGATGCACAGCAAAGTAGTTAGAGAATCAGGTACTTTACAGAGTGGCCCACCATTTCAATCCAAAACTAATACAAAGTAATAGTGAATGTAAACTATAATTAAAAAATAAAATAAAATAAAATAAAATAAAATAAAATAAAATAAAATAAAATAAAATAAAATAAAATAAAATAAAACCAAGGCACAAGATGAGGCTAGCACAGAAATGGGTATTTCAGGTGTTGGCAGTTGTCTGCACAAAGGCGGCCACCGAGAGCTCCTGCGGAGCTGGCGTCACAGCGGCACCAGGAGACATCTGCATGTGGATTCAACCGGGAGCCACGCAGACTGCACTGCAGGCTGGGGTGTGCTGGCTGCCTTGACCTCCAGGGTTTCCCATCTCAGCCAGTGATCCAGTGCACCCATCAAATTTTATACTACACACCTGAGACTTATCCATATTTTTTCTCCCTAGATCCCATGGCCCTCTTAGACCATCAATGAAATTCAGGAAATACAACGGGGCAGCTGATGTCAATTAGGAGAACTGTGTGAGGTCCCAAGATGCCTACTTTGAAGGGGACTGAGGTGTCATTGTCCTATGTATAATGTTTCTTGTATCTTGTATCTTTTTAAATAAATGTCTATATTTTTCATATTTTGTGGCTGAATAATTTCTGGATAGACCTTGTATAAGCTTAAAAATCACTTTCTCAAGGAGGCTTTCCACCACCACCCTCACTAATGTAAATTATGTTATATTATTATATTCTCTTTTTTAAATATATTCTATTGATTATGCTATTACAGTTGTCCCATTTCTCCCCCATCATTCCCCTCCAACCTGCACACCCCCTCCTACCCACATTCCCCCCTTTAGCTCTTGTCCATGTGTCATAAATTCTTTAGCTTCTACATTTCCCACACTATTCTTGCCCTCACCCTGTCTATTTTCTACCCGCCATCTCTGCTACTTATTCTCTGTATCTTTTTCCCCTCTCTCCTCCTCCCACTCCCCTGTTGCTAACCCTCCATGTAATCTCCATTTCTGTGTTTATGTTCCTGTTCCAGTTGTTTGCTTAGTTTGCTTTCATTTTAGGTGTGGTTGTTAATATCTGTGAGTTTGCTGTCTTTTTACTGTCTTATTTTTTATCTTCTTTTTCTTAGACAAGTCCCTTTAACATTTCATATAGTAAGGGCTTGGTGATGATGAACTCCTTTAACTTGACCTTATCTGAGAAGCAATTTGTCTGCCCTTTCATTCTAAATGACAGCTTTGCTGGATAGAGCAATCTTGGATGTGGGTCCTTGACTTTCATGACTTGGAATACTTCTTTCCAGCCTCTTCTTGCCTGGAAGGTCTCTTTTGAGAAATCCACTGACAGTCTGATGGGAACTCCTTTGTAGGTGACTGTCCCCTTATCCCTTGCTGCTTCTAGAATTCTCTCCTTCATTTGAATCTTGGCTAATGTAATTATGATGTGCCTTGGTGTGTTCCTCCTTGGGTCCAACTTCTTTGGGACTCTCTGAGCTTCCTGGACTTCCTGGAAGACTATTTCCTTTGCCAGATTGGGGAAGTTGTCCTTTATTATTTGTTCAAATAAGTTTTCCACTTGTTGCTCTTCCTCTTCCCCTTCTGGTACCCCTATAATTCGGATGTTGGGACGTTTAAAGATGTCCTGGAAGTTCCTAAGCCTCTCCTCATTTTTTTGAATCCTTTTTTCTTCACTGTTTTCTGTTTGGTTGTTTCTTCCTTCTGGCCCACTCCATTGATTTGAGTCCCAGTTTTCCTCCCATCTCTATTGGTTCCCTGTGCATTTTCCTTCATTTCACTTATTGTAGCCTTCATTTTTTCAACTAATTTGTGACCAAAATCAACCAATTCTGTGAGCATCCTGATCACCAGGATGTGCATCTGATAGGTTGGCTATCTCTTGGTCACTTAGATGAATTGGCTCTGGGGCTTTGATCTGTTCTCCCATTTGAGCCATTTTTTCTTTTCCTTTTTTTTTTTTTTGGTCTGGTTGTGGCTGTTACAAAGTGAGGGGTGGAGCCTTAGGTGTTCCCCAGGGCTGGGCAGCCCAGTCGCTGGGTGGTGATGCTGTTTGTGGGGGCAGGGTCTGAGAGAGAACGATGGTGCTTGCTCCTCTCTCTTTTGGATTCCAGTCCCTCCCGCTGCTTCCTCTTCACCTGGATTATCTGTGTGCGAATATGGGACCACTTGGTAAGCTAGCCACCTTCCACGGCCTCACTGGGTCTGCACCATTGCTACCCCGTGCCCCAGGTCCACTAGTCACCACTTGTGCACCTTGGGTCTGCTAGCCGCCACCTGTATGCCTGGGACTGCCAACCTCCACTTTTTCCTGCCACAACTCCGTCCCTCTTACCAGTCTGGATAAATGGTTGTTGGACTTCCGTACAGTTCAATTTTCTATCAGTTCTCATTGTTTTCTTGTTTCTAAATCTCAGTGTGTCCACCTATGCCTCCATCTTGGCTGGAAGTCTTGGTTATATTATTATATTTTCTTATAGCAGCACCTATATTTTCTTCCATAGTACTCACAGTAGTTTGAAATATATGTTTATTTGTATAACTGCCTAAAGTCTAACTCTCCCATTAGACTGAAAGCTCCACAGGGTAAGAATTGTTTCATTTAATCTCCCTCCATCCCTAGTACCTACCATAATAGATACAGCATGAATAAGTGTCTTGGTGTTTCATCTTTTTTAGAGAACTTTTTTAGAGAACTCTAATCCTCCAAAACCAAAGTGTACAGCAAGGATGATGGAGATTTCAGAGTCAGGATACAGGTAGGCTAGACAATCAGAGACAGAAAATGTCAGAAAGCCCAAATGAACTGCAGGCCCCTTGGGGAAGTGACACAGAAGACCTTCCAGAAAGGGAGAGGGAGGGTGAGATAATGCGTTTCATTGGGAAGAACATTCAGCATTTTTTTATTGTTTTGGCAGTAGTGCAGGGCAGTCGTTAAGAGCATGGCCTCAGGGCCCCGACAGAGCTTCTTCACATACTTACATGACACTGGGAAACCCTTATTCTCTCTGTGCCTCATTTTTTTAAATCTGAAAAATGGAGACAACAGAACCTCTTCTTGGAGGATATGAGTTAATTTTTGTAAAATTCCTCAAAGAGTGCTGGCCATGTGTTAAGTTCATGAGTATGTGGAATGAAAATAAAAGGTTGGAGTTCCAAGCAGTAGCTTGTTTTGGAGTGATCTCCTTGAGCACTACTGCTTTACATCCTAATGAATTATAACACATATATTTAGTATTGCAATAAGCACCAAAGCCAATAATTCCACCCCGAGTCTCAGTGGTGATACAGTTCTAGGTTACCATCAGCAATTTTACATCTCCGAGTGGTCAGTGCACCAGGTTATTGCAAGTCTCAGCAGCTGGACTACTTGCATGGTGGAATTAGAACCAGACCAGAGGCCAGAAGTCCTGGCTTTTAGCCACGGCCCTTCTGTTACCTAGGTGTTTGACCTCAGCAAATGTTCTAGGTCTTAGACTACTGTCTATGAAACAAGGGCCTTGAATTTGACAATTATAAGCTCTCTCTAAACCCTACAAATTATGTCATATTTTTTTGGTTTCTTTTAAAATGCTCTAGGCAGTGAACATGGGAAGCATTGTGGTGATTAAACAGATGGCACAGAGTCAGAAACAAAGTAGACATTTAATAAGTATCAGCCGTATCCGTTTCTGCATTCCTTAACCGGGAGCCCTGTGATCTGTAGGATTTGGAGGGGAGCTCAAGAGAATGCCATGTGTGGAGGGCCTGGTATGTGCCAGGCACTGCAGGAGTAGCTTTGAAAACATTACTTTGTGCGTTCCTGCCAGCAGCCTAGCAAGATAAGTATTAGCGTTCTGTGTGCTGGGTGAAGAAACAGACAGTGCTTGCGAGGCTCAGAAGCCTAAAATCATGTATAGTTCCCAAGTCAAATTCAGGGTATGCTGATACGTCATTTGTCACCTCAAATAGTGGCATATGTTTCCAGGAGGGAAAAAAAAGGGACTAGAAACTTCACCAACTGAGACCACACATTTGGTATAGTTGGGATAACCAGTGTCACTGGAAACAGCAAGATAGAAATACAATATCTGAACAGTGGTAGGATTTTTGCACATGTTCAGCCCCTTTAAATATCCTACATGCAAACACAAATGGGAGCACAGAAGTAACTAATTTATGAAGCAACACTGAGCATCCGGTTTCTTCCTTGGCTTCCTCTGTTCATTTCTATTCTTCCTAGTCCTTGGCTTCCCAGAATGCACTGCCCATCACTGTGCCTGGGTTCCTGTGGTCTACTCTGCTCTCTCGGATTTATCCTCACAGAGTCTGGATTCCTTACCTTGGCTCAGTCCCTGTCCTTCTGTAGTTATCCTTCACTTTCTCATTCTCAGAGAGAGGTGCCCTGCAGCCATTTGGGACATCAACAAGTCTTATGCCTAGCTCCTGGTTATGGGGAAAAAACATCAGAATGTAAATTGATGTACTCCTTAAAGGTTAAACAGGACAATCAGTCCTATTGTGGATGTTCATTTGACAGTAATTCCAGATTTAAAATGCAGTCACTAAGTGAGCATTACTAAGGAGAGAGAAAAATAAGCATGAAAACCTTGATGGTTTCACAAGGCATACAAAAAGGAACCACCCCCCCCCCCCCGTGAAAACCCAGAATTATCTTCTGGAGGGCAGGCGCCTTGTAGTACAGGCTTCCCTGGTGAGGTAGGTAAGTGTTCTAGGAATACATCTGTATCAGTGCACCAGCTGGCGTTGTTGTGAGAGGCTGCATTTGGCTTCAGTGAAATTTTTTTTGAAGACTCTTTCAATGCATTTGCCCATTTCATGATGGGAGATTAATGAGCACACCTGTCCACACTGTGCTGAGTGTTCAGCAGTGTTTGACCAAAAATGGTATGACACCTAAGACCCACTCTATTCACCTGATCACACCCCAAGCAACTTTTTGTTTCCCTGATGAAAAAAAGGCTTCAAAGGGAAATGTTTTGCTGATGTGGAAGAGGTGAAACAAAAATGACAGAAGCACTAAAAGGTATCAAAATCTATGAGTTGAAAAACTGTTTTGAGCAGTGAAAAAAAAACATCTTGATAGGTGTACTGCATCAGATGGAGAGTACTTTGAAGGGGACTGAAGTTTAAACATGTAAGAACAAATACACATTTTTTATAAATACATTCCCTATTTGGGGTCCCCCCAACTGAATGCAGCCCTGTGCTCGCTGTGCCATGGGGAGTCAGGGGAGGAAATGACCACAGGTCGGATCAAACTTTTTTTTAAACTTGGAAGAATTCAATGTTACATGCAACTGTGGGAATTTAATTACATATTCCAGGTTCCATATTTTATGCAAATGCTTTTAGTTTTAAATAATCACTGCTGGAACTCAAACACTCCTGAGGGACAGCAATGGCATTCTACAATCTAAAGACAATGGAGCCCTTTTTTCCTCCCCTTTGTTTCACTGTAGCATGAAGTTCAAATGCTTAGCCTTGCACTGACTCCCCAAGACCTCACCTCCCTTCATCCCTTTAGCTTCATTTGTCATCACCATTGTCCCTTCCACGTGCCCCAACAAAATCTCGCTAATGTGTAATTCCCCAGACACAGCAGGCGTACGTCATTCCCTCTGCCTAAGAGGCTCTCCCTCATCTCCTAAATCTTAAATGATGTCGAGTTTTTAATAAGCAGAATATCTTACCTCATGCAAAGTAGGGACATTTATGGAATTCATTGTCTTATGAAATAGCACACATTGAAAGTATAACTTGATTACAAAGAGTTTCGGTAAATCTATGGGGTGCAAGAGCTCCACAGGGCATGTTTTCAGGGCATGCCCCAAAGATTTGGAAGCTTATATCATCCCATATAACACACTTCATTTCTTTCTCCAGCCATATTCTCCAAGAGTAAAACAGATATGAAGAAAGAAAGACAAAGGAGGGACATAAAGAGAGAATAGACTAATGGTTGTAGAGAGTACTTTGGCAACCCAGAATGCTCTCCTGTGACTCCCATAGCCTCTGGGTGAGCTGAACATTTGTTTTCACAATATCAAATAAGCTTTTCATAAAACCAATGCAGCACTACTCCCCAAAGGTAACCTTTATCCATTTCACTCTATAAACAGTGCTCTTCAGAATTTTAGCAAATTGCACAGGTCACCTCTCTCAACTTTGAGACATCTTTATACCATTCGTTAAATGGGAGAAATAGAACAATCTTCTGAACCCCTGCTGAGGTTCATTGCTGGCAATAAAGCATTTACAAAGAGCTGCTCAGGACTAGCTGTTCAGAGCTGTGTTTGTGGCTGTGTGCATGTCAGAGTGTGCCTCCCGCTCTTTGACCCATTATTGCAGACTTAAAAACAAGCATGTTTTCAAATGGCACTATGAGCTGCCAATGATGTATCACCATCATATCTCATTATTCTCCACTAAATGTGATAATAATGTGATCTGTTAACATAAAAAAGTTTGACTTCACAAAAGCAGCTGGAAATGGACAACCACAATATGCATAAATCTAACTCCTACCATCGGCTACACACTGCTTGACACATATTGTTAGAAGCACCTCGCATTTGCAAGTTCTCTTACAAAACAGTTGCATTAGGTCTCAGCTGGGGCTGTGCATCAGGCAATTTGGGGGAATATTCAATTCTCAGTGGAAGCCAGAATTTGAATTCTCTCATCTTTTAGGAATCATTTAGCAGGTTTGGAGAGAATTCAGGCAGCTCAGGTGCTTCCACAGATATCTCTAAACTTCCACCCCCTCTGTTCATTGATGGTCCAATGAATGAGGTTGTCTTTGAACAGATGCTACAGGAAAGAAAAAAAGAACTCTAAATGATACCAACAGAAAAGTTTCAAAGAAATATTAGATTTAAGCTCACATTGGTCAGAAGAAACAAGTGCACAAAGAACTTTGAAAAATCACTGTCCCTGTCTCTGTGAACCACAGTCAACAGCAGGACCCAATGCAGGGATCTCGGCACATCGGAGTCAAACTAATGAGTCTGATGCCATGAGTTTAATCTCCTAATTCTGGTAATAGTTTCTGGCCATCTCTGGCTTCTTTTCTTGATATAAATTAGCTTCTAGCCTTTGCTTCCATGTCTTTCTCTTTACTCCCAACACATTACTTACCAATCCTGTCTTCACTCTGTTGCACTGTTCTCCGCAAACATAACAGTGACTCTCAAGTCTTTATCATCATCCCTGCCACTAACTGAATGCTCAGACCCTTATTTATTATCTCTAATAGATGCCACCCATTGGCTATATTGCCTTAGATAAACTTTAGGTATTTAAAACTCAAAGTATCCCAAATCAAACTCATTATCTTCTCTTCCTTTTGCTTCCTAAACTTGCTCATCTCCCATTACTACTGATTGCAATTAACCCCAGGATCTTCAATGGAATGGTGCAAATTATTGAATAGAATCCCAATGGCTCCTTGTGGCACAAGCATGCAAAGTTTGTGGGGAGAAAGTCACAGAAGCCAGAAGGATGATGGATTACACCGTTTGGATGGAGAGGACCACACCTGGGCCCTCACAGTCATTAGAGAAAGACCTGAAATGCTGCTCCCCCACCCAGGGCCCTCTGCACCTTCCCTCCCGGCCAAGGAGTCACAGACTTTGCTACATCTGAGAATTGCAGTTAGGAAATCATTTTTCTCTTTACCTGCTTTACTGATTTTTTAAATTTATTGAAAATTCCTTTTTTCCAAAAGCTTACCTTTAACTACATTTGCTTACAGTGTTTTGGCATACTATATCACCTTAATTCTTTGCTACAGCTTTTCTTAGTCTCTTATCCCTAAAATGTTTTTAGATTATTACCTAATTAAATTATATTGTTATATTACTTACTTATTATGATTTTATTCTGTTATCAATTTATTCAGGTTAGTGTAGATTTATTCTTATTGCTGACTTTAAAAAATTTGATAATTTGCCATGTTTCTTATGTTTGTTGTACATATTTCACATTTCTGCTTTACAAATTTCTGTTCATTTCTGTCTTCAGGTAGAAAATCCGACCCATCTCACACTCTCACCCCTTTTCCTCCATAGCCAAATACACTGCTTGGCTCAGACTTTCGGCAGTTCCATCCTGATCTGTTTATGGCAACGGCCTCCACAAGCTTTCAATGTTGCTAGACTCCAGTCCCATCTCCCAGGGCCCATAGGAGAAAGCCACATCTGATAACATGGTGCCCAAGACCCTCCACATCCCAGTCTCCCCTTACCTGTTCACCCCCGACTGCAACTTTCCACTCTTCCTATTCCATAGCAACACCCAGACTCTTGCCAGTCATCGTGCTTTCATTTTCACACATGGCCTCGAAACATTCTCTGTCTAGGACACCTCTGCCCTCTCTCCCACCTGGCTTTTCTTCATCCATCAAGATTCTTCTCAAGAGCCCCTGGCTTCTGGAGCCATCACCACCAACTGAAGTATTTCGTGCCTTCACTTGATTTTATATTTGTGCAGTAGACCATGAAAGCCTCAGACCTCTTCGAACTTCTTTCTTTGGAAGACGTTTGTCTCCTAAAGACATGGCATTTCCTTAGCAATCATTTCCTTGGTTTTCTTGAAGGCACAGGAGTCAAAACAGCATGATATAACCGATGTTGACTCACTAACCAGATCTACCTATTCTAGCCAAAAGAGATACATCTCTTATGATGGATGGAGTTAACACAAGTAGATGCACTATTTAAAAGATGTTCAAAACATCTTATTAATCCTGTTGATAACTATTATACTGAACCTTAAACTCACACACCACTCACTTCTCCTTTATAAAAATTCCTGAGGGATTGATTAAATTCTTGATTTTCGGAGCCAGAATTCCTGGGTTGCAAAGTTTCTCTACTTACTAGACATGTGCCCTTTGGGGGAAACCCAATCTCTCTCACTTGTAAAATGGGGATGTTGGTGGCAAAGATGATGAGTACTGAGAGACTGTGGGCACTAAATGCACAGGAAGCACTGAGAGCAGCGCTCGCCCCAGTTTAAGCACTTGCAGTATTATGACATGCAGTATTCCAATCGGAGGATGATGATGACCTGAGTGAGGCTACATCTGGTGATCAGAAATTGTATGGATCACAAATCTTCTAATGAGAAAAGAGCAAACCTCAGAGTTACAAGTACAGGGGAACTAATAATTTCTTGGTTATAATTGGCACACAGATGCGTCTGCTTTTTCTTGTTCAATGAACCAGACCCCAAATCTGAGTCTCTGTTTTGTTGTCTGGCATCTCAGGAAAAGATGCGTATGGAAGCTTCAAGATGGACTAAGAGAGTTATCCTGATTGTGCCTTGCTGTGAAGAGCAACTACAAACTCCTGAGAGTCGTTCTGTCCTGGGAAAGAGCCAGGGAAGGGCTTAGTGGGAGCTTGAGGCTTTCTCATGATTTCCTTCAGCTCTCATCTTCATAGTTTCAGACAGATAATCAATCTTTTCACATTTCTGTGAAAAAACTGTTTTGAATGCACAGCTTCCAGACAAGCCCTCTCCAAGTAAATTATTATTTTGAGCCAACATAAAAATCAAGAAATTTCATCTTCCAAATAATCTCTTCACTTTGGTGGTTTCTATAGACTAAATACCTGTGCCCGGCCCCCCAATTCTTATGTTGACATCTAATCCTGACCATGATGGTATTTGGAGTTGGGGCTTTGGGGAGGGGATTGGTTTGGGGAGGTAGAGCCCCCATAAATGAGATCAGTGCCCTTATAAAGAGATCCCAGAGAGTTCCCTTGCTCCCTTTTACTAAGTAAGTACAGGACATGAGGACAGTTGTCTATGAACTAGGAAGCAGGCCTTCATCTGACACCGAACCTCGATCTTGGATTTCCTAGCCAGTAGAACTGTGAGAAATAAATTCCTGTTGTCTATAAGCCATCCAGTCTATGGTATTCTATTGTAGCTGATGGAACTGATTGGCAGTGCCTTTGGTAAGGGCCTTTACATCGATTGCCCCAGCAGGCCTCCCACCTCTTTGATGTAGCCAGAGCAATCACTATCATTCCCAGAAGTGCGGTTCAAAGATGTTTCGATTTGCTGAAGGTCACAGCACCAACCAGTGGTGGAGCCAGGACTCAACACCTAGACTTCCAACATCTCATCCAGTGGTCTTCCTACAGTTTCAGGCAATCATGCTCTTTTTCCAAATATAAGTTGTTGCTCTAGGGGATTCCAATGTGGAAGCTTCTTTTTGCAAATGGAACTTGGTGAATCAGCAGCAACATTCAAAACAGAAAAGATTACTGGGATATGCAGCATTTCTAGAAGGCCCTCCACTTGGAGTCTACTTGGGAGCAAGGTAGAGACATCTTCAGTAGGATCACCAAGCATCCCTATGAGGTTTCCCACATGCTCAGGGCTGTGAGATCATCGCCCCCAAGCCTCCACTCCCCACCAACATCAGCAAGGGGGGTTTGGAGTAAAATTCTGCTTTTCCCTGTCCTCTAATTTCCTGGAAGCCCCAAAGGATTAACAACTAAGAAGGATTGTCCACAGATTTTCAATATGCATCTCTGTGCTGCTTCATGCTGTACCAGGAAAGGAACGGCTGGGCAGGGGTCCTGCTGGGAGGAGCCCTGCAACCTGGCTCTGAGGATGAGATAAAGAGCCCCACAGATAAACAGGCAACCCCATCTTTACAAGGAGTAGCATCTACATGACACCCATGAACAGGGGGCCAAAAGCAAGGGCAGCAAGGATGGGGACACTTGTTAGTTAAGAATTTCCTTGGGAAACTGCAACATGGCACTTCCAGATGGGCCAGTAAAAGGCAGGATGGAGGGACAAACCAATAGGGAGTCCTTCTTCCAACAGTTTGAAGCTTCTCTTTCTCCATAAACCTCCCTAAACCCTCCAGATGACATTGTTCATAGTCTAGGCAAGTCCTCAACTTCATGGTGATTTTCTAAAACCTTGTTTGTCTTCTGGAAGCAACTCGAAGGAGGCCATGTCTTTGTGTCTCAGCAATTATCATGCCTAGTTCTGGGCCTGTTTTACTGAAATAATTGAGATAAATTAGTGATAAGTCAACTAGAGAACACTGCAGAGTGTCTGGATGCAGTGAACCCGTAGTTGCAATGGGGAATATTGATGCCAGTAAAATATTAGAACATTTTACCACTTACTTCTGACATCTGGATTCTCAGATCCAAGAAGCAGGACATGATAAAACTCCCTGACTCTGTTCATGTCTCTAGATAATGATTTGATGTCATTGATATTCTTCTTGTACCCACCAGGCAACCTACTTCCAACCTTTATTGCCAGGAAATCTGCATTTAATTAAATTAGAATCAGTGCAGAAAAAGCAAAGAAAAAAATGGACGTACATCTTATCAAAAGTGGGAGAAAGGCTGTGTTTTTCCATGTTCACTGAGTGTGGGTGTGTGTTTGCCATAAATTAGACCTGCTGTGAGAATGATGCTGAGCTTCCCAGATGGCAAATTTCAGACTGAGATACACAGAGAGAAAGGATTTTACTCTTGAATTAATTCTGTTCAGTTTATTTGGAGTGTAATCATATCCAGCAAGCATTCAAGAAACAGCATGGGTAGAAATCCAATGAGGTTTCCAAGTACAATGAAAGATAGTTAATGAACAAACATTTGGAAGTCAAGAACAGTAGGTTTTATTATTATTTCGAGTTCAAGTTTAAAAATGATTCATGATTTTTTTCTTTTCTATTATTTGTTATTGTGAGGTATAATAGAAGGCATGGCTATGAAGGAGACTGTCAAAACCTGTTAGAACATATATTTAGAGAACCACAAATTCAAGTCTTAGATCTAGAAATTCTTTGTTCTTATTTCTGACACAAAATGCCTTTTTTTTTTTTTTGCTTTAGTTGTCACTCTACATGAATTTGGGAAGGAAATCAAACAGTGCTGCCCCTTTGCCTCACAAGGAGACTACACCTGCTAATGGAGAAGGTTTGGGCGGCCTCACGAGCAGGACCACAGAACTGCTCAGTCGGGCATGTTTCCTTTCCATATCAGTTTTCTTCTTTCCAAAAGCTTTGTTTGGCTCCATTTCTTTAACTGTAACATGGGATTGAAAAAAGGATCTACCAGATCGACTTTCGTGAGGAGTCAACAGAACACACGAGAAGGCTGAAGCACAGTGTGGGCCAGGAGCAGGCCCTCCTTTAAATCTCTTTTCTTCTCACTCTTACCCCTTTCTTCACTCTTACCTTCAACTAATGGATATTTATAACTGATATTTGGAGTTAAATTGACCTGGGCAGTCATCATTTCCTCCCTTCATTTTGTGGCTTCTAAAATTCATTACTGCAGAGTGGCCGGTGAGCCTGAGCAGAGGAAACTCAGCTCCCCTCGGTGGCCCTGAATACACCTTAGTCTATGGCATTGTAGCCAGAGCCAAATGAAGGCAAGGCCTGCCCCATGTAGTCTTTATCCTCCAGTACCTATGTGGGAAGTAGGAGATGCAGTATGCGATAGAATTGTAGTATAATAAACAGTATGCTTTCATTCCCAGTACTTCATTTAACTTTCTGGAGTGTAATTTGGAATGTAATCATATCCCACAAGCATGGTTTTGGTCTCATAGAAGCTAGATCATGGGACATGCACTGCTGATGGCTGGGGTGCTGCAAATGAGTAATGGAGAAAGGGCTCAAGGAACAAATGACAGATTTGGAGGACGAGACAGAGAACCAGACCACCCTGCTTCCAGACTATACTTGGAAGACTCTAACTGAGGGAGAGGAAAATGATCAGAAAGGGGAGGAAGAAAGCTTAGATGCTGGGAGACTTTGAGTGAGATGTGGACAGGACCCTGAGAAAAAGCATGTGTGTATCAGAAAGTTAAAGAACTTAGACCCATGAGTACATTAAGCCAAGTGGTCAGGGCAGTAAAAGTCCTGCCCCAACCAGAGGGGCAAACAGAACTGTGTGATCACTGTGACTATCTTTACAGATGCCCAAATCTCTGTTTTGGTTAGGAGCAACTATGTCAAAATCAATACTAACTTGCTTAGTATAGATTATAATTCTTTATACTTAAATGTGACAAAAATTGTGTTAAAAAGAGTTCACGGACCACAAAAGAGGCAAGAACCACCTCCAGAGTACCTATATTCTTGAAATGTCCCCTATGTGGCAAATACTTAGTTGGAATGTGTAGTAGCTGTAGTGGAGAGATCAAAGGTTTGGGGATTAGGATCCCAGCTCACTCTTTCCTTCCTTCCTTCCTTCCTTCCTTCCTTCCTTCCTTCCTTCCTTCCTTCCTTCCTTCCTTCCTTCCTCTTTCTTTCTTTCTTTCTTTCTTTCTTTCTTTCTTTCTTTCTTTCTTTCTTTCTTTCTTTCTTTCTTTCCTTTCCTTTCCTTTCCTTTCCTTTCCTTTCTCTTTCTTTCTTTCTTTCTTTCTTTCTTTCTTTCTTTCTTTCTTTCTTTCTTTCTTTCTTTCCTTTCCTTTCCTTTCCTTTCCTTTCCTTTCTCTTTCTTTCTTTCTTTCTTTCTTTCTTTCTTTCTTTCTTTCTTTCTTTCTTTCTTTCTTTCTCTTGCTTCATTGCTTTCTTCCTTGCTCTCTTGCTTTCTTCTTTTCTTTCTATCAGAGATGTGATGGATCATTTATTTGGAAATAGTAAAGCAAAATGCAAATGAGGTAATTTTTTACTGTCATTTATGGGCATTATTTTGAATTTAAAACATCCAAATTAGTTTTCCAATTCCTCTTTTTTACCTTTAATTGCTTCCCCAAAGTGCTGCTGTGTGTTTTGGCGATGCACTGCTAACATCTGGGTGGTTAAACATGTTTTGCTTCAGACAGTGCTTTGGGAAGGGAGGACACCAGACAGGGAACTCACCTCTGCGGTGAGCATCAGCCCCTCTGTGTGTTTACTTGGATTGGCTAAACATCCGTGATGACTTTCATCTATTTAAGATTGCTCATAATTGTTGGATTGTGTGCGTACATTATCAAAGAGTGGAAACAAATACCGAGTAACATATAAATAAGTTACAAGATATATTCTACACTTAACATTTTTCAGAAAATACCTCCTGCTGTTAAAGCCCATGCCCCATAAACATCTTCAGTAAAGCAGAGATAAAAGCAAGAATAACAACCCGCAAATGATAAATTGGTCAAATTCAGGGAAGTCAAAATAAGAAGTATTTTCCTTACCAGTCAAATGTGAAGGTTACATACACACATTCACCAACAGTTTTTCCCCTTGCATTAGATTATAAAACAGTGATTTCATTTGTGTTCAGAAGGAAATAGGAGCAAAAGCTATTAACCAAGCTCTAATAGTTAACACATATTTTACCTGAGTGATATTTTTATGTATGACACTATTGCATTAACACTGCTTAAAAGGGAAATATTGGCTGCATGTAATTTAGAAGGTTTTTACTCCCTTTGAAAATGAGAGCTTCAAATATAAATTGATTAGAACATATTTATGCTGCAGTCTATGTTTAAAACATAAAATAGGTATTAAAAATTTAGCATGTATATAACAATTCAACATCACTTAGCTGGTTATTAATGAAAAGTAATAGAAAGTAACTGAATTGACATTCAGTAACTAATTTCTTAAAATGTCTTTAATAAGCACTATTTCTATGAGGCAAACATAAAAGCTATTCTTGTAAGATGATTATCTATATTTTAAAACACTATCAAAACCATTTGGAATCATTCAGATCTAATCTAAAGAAGATCATATCTATCTTTAAAATTTTACCAGATCATAATTTATTAATTTCCATCTGTCATTTTAAAAACCACTATTTTCACTTATGGTAAAAAAGCAAATAAAAAAGAAAGTCTAAAGGTAAACTCTTACAGCAACTACCTTGTGGATGAAATAATAAGTATTATCAAATCATTCAACATGACACGGCACATTTCCTGTTACTTCCTGCACTGTACACATGGTAAGAGCAACTTGAGAAGAGAGTCAAGCAGCAAAGCTCCTTAGCTAGTTGGAGCCGTCAGTACTGCATAGAGATTCAGACATTCAGAATCTGACCTAGGGCATCAATAAAGCAATCAAGACGTGGACCTTCAATGGCGCATAAGCGCTATGTCATTAATCGAGCTTGGACTGTAACTCTGTTCTTCCAAGGTGACAAATTAACCATATGACTACCTCACAGATGACAAAACTAAAATATATTCAACTCTGTGGGGTAAATACATACCCCCACAGGCAAATCTAATATACTGACATTTTTAACACTAATTGAAGCTGATTGATTTACGCATTCTACGTTTTCAACTCTCCAAAATGATGTATTTAATGTTTTATTTTTAAACACAATTAAAAAATAATATATAAATATATACATACTGCAAATGTAATCCAGATAACAAATTCATTTAAGCCCATTTATGCACATTAGTAACACACCATGTGGCAGAAAGACTAGGACTACAAGAAGACCCCTTGGCGATTTATTTTATATTAAATCCCTAATGGCCTCTCCTTATCTTTGCAAAAATATGCACGAAAGTCCAGACTATGCAGCCATTGAAATGAATGGTTATTTATTTGCTAAACGAGAACCCTATGTTTAATGTTCCTTAGACATAAGGTAGTTTGGAAAAGTTGCATTCCTACAGCTCCATACATCATTTATTTCACATACCCTAACTTCTCACAACAGGCAGCAGAAAAATATCTCTGAACAGCATTGTAAGTTGCTGAGATTTTTTTTGTTTCTGATTCCATTACTGGGAGATTAAATGTTAACATGTTTACTTGCTTCTCTAGCAACAAAACAAATTCATGTACCATCTTGGTGCCTGACACATACATAAATATAAAATGGAAGCAAGTTCACGAATATAAAAAACTGATGTCAAACAATGGATGAATATCAAAAGTTCAAATTTGTAAATAAAACTTAATTAAATACAATAAAGAAAGCTTCATGTACTTTAAATTTGTTGAGATGTGTGTGTGTGCGTGTGTGTGCGTGTGTGCGTGTGTGATTGGAAAGTTCTAATAGTGTATTCTTGCTTTTTCAAAGAAGAAAGCTTTTTTTTTGTCCCTTTATATAGGTGCTTAAAACATGTCATAAAACTTGGTCCAGGACCAATTAGCTTTTAATATTCATGCTGACACTGACACTTCCCTGTCCAGTACAGCTCAGTTTCAGCCCACTTCCTTTCAGGTTTGCAAACGCAGAATGCTGTAGGCACAGGGATGTCCTTAGGAGATGGAAACAGGCAAAGGCAGTGTTTGCTCCCTCCCTCCGTGCTTTCTCCATCTACCCTCCAACAGGTCCTCCTTTAGTTAACGTCAAGAAGGTTTTTTAAGAAGAAAGGATTCCCAAAGAAACAAACACATGGCAGGGAGGAATCTATGGCATGGGGAAAGGGACAAGACCACTATCCTTCTTTAAGAAGAAATAGTAACTCATTTCTCCGTAGATATATATACAGATATAGTTATATACAGAACAGGCAGGCAGGACTCCAAAAACGTAATTGTGAGATCATGCCATGGGGCTAATTCTTGCCTTGATCCTATGTAAAAAGCCAGGCAAACTCCATGATTTTGCCGGATACCCTTGGGTAGTAACAAAGCTTCTCAGGCATTTCCATTCACAAGTCGTAGTCTCAATAAGGAGTCAAAATTGTACTCTGTTATAGAATTAAGATTCTACCCTCTCCTAGCAAGGTCCATTGGCAGTGGAGGCAGGGAGTGTGACCTCTTCTTCGTTCTCTGCCCAGCTGCCCTTCTGCTCCTCATCCATCTTGCTGACTCGAGTTCTTGACCCCTGTGGGGTCGGAGCATAGGGAACTAAGATGAGGTCAGGGTGAAGTTGTTCCTTTACTGTTACTTTCTGAAGTACCCGAATTCTATTAGAGCCCTCTGCTCTCCAAAGGTGGGCTACTTTCACAGGTTCTGCATGGATCTGTTGGACCTCCCATCTCCTATCTTCCCTGTGCTCCTGGACAATTGAAATCCATTCCAATTCTTCACTTCCCCAGCCCCAGGGAATCTGGCTCTGCCTCCAGCTTCTCTCAGCTAAGACCTGCTTTATTTTCATTGCAAGTCAGCCCTCTTGGCAGGATCTATGAAAAATGCACACTGGCTCTGCCTTGCACATGGCCAGATCCGCTTTAGCATAAACATTCCTTCCTGCATCCACTGCTCTTGACAATTTTCTTGGGGTGAAGGCTACTCCACAAAACCACGTGCTCTGTGTTCCCACTGTCCACACAGCCATTCAACATATTTCTTCAGAGTTTCTAGGCAGGAGTGAAACAGAAGTACACTGTGTCCCTAAACCAGAAGGGGCACAGAAGTCCCTCTGAGTGGGACTTTCAGACCCATTGCCCAGCTCAGTGTGAGGGATGGATGCCCCCTTGCTCTTAATCACATGGATGCACATTTCTCAAAATGTCTCCTCTTTTCTACTGCCAATATTCATCCTTTTACTCCCTCTAAATGGTGAGAACCTCAAAAGCACCACAACCAGATTTCATCTACCTTGGAAAATTTCATACTGCACTCTCACACATCGCTTTGGGAGGGTGCTTCAGTGGAGCCTCTCATTTAACATCCCTCTGCAGGCTGTCTCCTCCTGTCCCTGCAGAGCCATTCCCCACCGCCTCCTCCCTGCTCTCTGCCACAGCGCAACAGCTTTATCAACAGCATTGGCAGCCTCTGGTTACCTCTGGTTTCAGCCAATGGAAAGCCCTACCAGGTGCCGGGAAGGAAGGAGAGTGAGGGCAGATGATTTGCTTCCCCATTTTCTTTTTTGGGGGTCACCTTGAACTTGGCCACTCCTTGGCCAAAGGCTCCTCTCTGGGTGGCCTTCTATCTTCAACTTTCTCCTTCCAAGTTCCAGAAACTTTTCCCTTCCTTTACTTTCAGGCTTAGGATGTTAACTCCTGGGATACTACTCTCTTCCTTGCAGTACTATTCTTCACCCCGACTTCACCTAATAAAATGGCTCACATTATTAGACCTTTCTCAAATTATTCTCATTGAATGGCCCATCTTTTCCTGGAGGTGCTGATACTATCTTATAAAAAAATATATTGTCTCATAGACAGACAACAGGATGGTGATTACCAGAGGGGAAAAAGGGGTGCAAAGAGGTAGGAGAGAGTAAGAGGGGGAGAAATGATGATGGAAGGAGACTTGACTTGAGGTGGTAAACACATAGTATAATATACAGATGATGATAGAATTATACACCTGCAACCTATATAATTGTTATTAATGTCACTCCAATAAATTGAATAAAAAATAAAATTTAAAAAGAGGAACTACCAAAAATTAAAAAGTAAATATATACTACCTTGAGATGTGCAAATATTATATTTTTCAAATTATATTATACCATACACAAATATTAACTTTCCTAGTTTCCTCTTCCTTAAGATTTGTGAACGAACATTTCTTTTTTTAATTAATATTTTTTGTTTAAATTTTACACATTGCACTTTAACATTACATCCAAACATTTTACAACTGCATGTCTACTGTGTAAAACCATATATTCAGTTCACTGTCATTTCTGTACAGAAGTATAAGAACAACATTACTTTTTGCCACTGAGTTGCTTTAGTAAGTCCCAGAGGAAGAGAAATGTTTAATGAAAGCAGATGGTTTAAATCATATGGCAGCCCTGTGAGAAAGAACAAACTAATGAGGTTACTTCCACTATCTCCCAAAACAAGAAAGGATCACATTGATTTAAGATAGAATTTTGCCATTTAGTCACTAAATTAAGAGTTACCTTGAAAGAGAAGGTGCAGTAGTCACCTTGACTGTTTCATTGAAAGAGCGATTTTATTTATTTAATTTGTTCCAGCCATTGTGAACCAGCCACTACAAAGGGGCCTCTTGTGACCATTTAAGCAGCGGCATTTATTAAATTTCTCCTTCAGATGCTGTTGGTATTGTGCTCTGATTCTGTAGGAAGACTAGTTATTAGCCATAAATTTTATCTTGCGAGATAAAGAGTTCCCTATGAAGTACATTCAGACTCATCAAGGAGTTCAACTAAGTTCTTAGCACCTTTTCCAGAATCAGGACCAAATGATGTTTCTGTAGGTTTTGCAGACTGTGGCACATTTTTCCTGTGCTCACACCAAAGCAGTGGCTGCCCACCCTTTTAAGAACTACAGAATAAACATTTCCAACCCACCCATCCAAGGTATCCTTTTACTCTCTATAATGTTCTATTAGTGTGAATTCTTTCAAGATCAAAGTAAATCTTTATAAACATTTAAAAAATAGTTCATAAAATCCTTCTGTATTTCTAGGACCTATAAGCCTGCAAGGAAAATATTAAAGCCCTGGAGGCCTGCTCTCATCCCAGGAAGCAAGATTTATCAGTTGGATCAGTCAAAAAGAACAACTTGACTTCACCACTATGCGCTCCCAGTGCTCAGTGGAAATGTGACTCTTCTAATGGGTTGAAGAATATTTAATGGAACAGTCTTTATCTGAATAAAATCCAAGATGACTAAAACCATAAAAATGTTACAAATATATAAGAAACTACATTAACAAAGAGACAGTCTTGTTTGGAGATGCTGGTGGATGTTAAATAGGCTCACATTGCCTGGTTGGTGTGGCTCAGTGGATTGAGTGCCAGCCTGCTCACCAAAGGGTCTCTGGCTCGATTCTCAGTCAGGGCACATGCCTGGGGTGCAGACCAGGTCCTCAGTGGTGGTGCATGAGAGGCAACCACACATTGATGCTTTTCTCCTTCTCTTTCTCCTTCCTTCTCCCTCTCTCTAAAAATAAATAAATACAATCTTAAAAAAAATAGCCTCAAAGTATTCCCACTTCCTTCCATCTGGAGGTAGTCTCTTTCCTCATTCTTCGTCTGGGTGGCCCTATGACTTGTTTGCCTAACAGAATGTGGTGTGATCTTGTGAGGCTTGAGAGCCCTCAAAGTTCTTGCTTCCTCCCATTTGGAAGGCTTCCGCCCTCAAGTGAAGAAGCCTGGGATGAAAGACCACATGGAGAAAGAGGGCCAGCCACCCAGCCATCCATTCCAACCTTCCCAGCTGAGGCCCCACCCATGTGAGTGAGGCCATTCCAGATCAGCCAGACCCAGCACAGCCATCAGCTGACTGCAGGTAACTGACTCAGGAAGACCAGCAGAATCTTAAGAAATACTGGAGTGTTCATTTGAAGCCAATAAGTTTTGATGTAGTGTTATACAGCAATAGCTAACTAAAACACAGGCTTTTTTTTTTTTTCTCTCCTCTGGTGTGAGGAGAAACTCACACCAGAACTCCCAAACTACGTCCACAGCTAGCTTACTCAGTAAGGCAGTTCCAGAAAAATACAGGCTAGGTAGTCACCAATGGTAACGATCAGCTTATTCTTCTGTGACCCAACACAGAAGGTCTGCCCAGAGAGTATGCAGCCACATAAATATGAAAAATAGAGACATTAATTGAAGAAGATACAGGAAGCATTGTACATAGGAAAATGACACCTCAGTTCCCCTCAAAGTCAGCACTGTGGGACCTCACACAGTTCTCTCAATTGCCATCAGCTGCCCCATTATATTTTCCTGAATCTCATTGATGGTCTAGAAAATCTCTTCCCTTTCAAAGGTGATTTTAGTTTGGGGAAAAGCCAGAAGTCACAGGGAGTCAAATTTGGGCTGTAGAGGGACTGAGTCACCTGGGTGATTTGATCTTTTGCCAAAAAACTCTGCAAGAGACAGGATGCCTGAGCAGGTATGTTGTCGTGATGAAGCTGCCAAATCAACAGTTGCCAATAGCTGTGGCCTTCCAAATCACCTGAATAGTTTCCTCAGAGAAATGTTCAAGCTCAACGTAAAATTTGATGCAGATTTGCCACTCTACTTGCTGAGTCATTTTGAATGTGATGGCCACACAGTACACACGCTCACTCAACTGTGTCTACTGCCCCCCCCGACTAGTACAGCAAAGTCATCACTGTTCATAAATATGCATTCCAGTCCACTCTCCTTGGCTGCCAGGTTACATCAATGTTAAGCAAACTGTTCTTGTTATATTAGCAATGGTTGGACTTTTTTCACACAGACATTGCAGAACAATGAGGAAAAATAAGGACTTGGAAGTCACATGCTCCTGGCTTTTGACCACAGAATGTCTACTCTGTGGTCTGAGGTAGCTTACTATCCCTCTCTGAGGCTTGCTTTAATGACCTATAAAATAGATATAATAACTGCCTGTGACATAAGGAAAGTGTCAGGATTTTAAAAGATAACTAACATAAAGTACCCGCCATAGTGCTGGGAACATAGAAGGTACTTAATGAACTTCAGTTCCCTCCTCAGTATCTGTGTAAACATAACCTAAATTTGGGACCTGAATTGAATGGCTCTAAACCAGTGGCACTCCAAGAGCAGTCTCTGGAAGAGCAGCAACATTATCTCAGGAAACTTAACAGATGTAAATTCTCAGTCCCACCCCACAGCTATTGAGTCAACAAACTCTGGTATTCTGGAGTGGCCTTTTACAGCCAATTAGAATGACCACCATTCCCAAGCTTACAGAGGGATGAATCCATTGTACTGCAGTATCGAATCCATATGTTGGCACATGGCAGCTACTCCATAAATGTTTGATGACCAGTGACTATATGAGTGGGTAGATTAAACACAGATCCACTGAGTGCATGTGTTCAAGTTCTCCTCTTCAACCCTGGCGCACCAAGAACACGTCGGCCAATCTGATGGGCTGTAAGCTCAGCTGGTGATGTTAATAATTGTAGTAGGTTGGAAGCCTCATTGTTTGGGCAGGTAGGTACAAGATGACTATTTGGTTTGTGATAAAAAGAAAGCACCTTAAAGGCCAGAATAATGGAGAGTCTCCCACAGGTGTGCTTGGCATGGGCATACAGACTGAAAACTGGGTTTCATAAGGGTGTCATGAATGTCTAAATGTTAGAAGGCAAAACATAGTCTAGTCTAAAATGTCTAAAACAATGTCTAGTCTAAATGTTAGAAGGCAAACATAGTCACAAATACTTAAGGCCATGATCTAGCTTCTCTGGAAGAGTCTTTTACAGTTTGTTTATAAGACAGAAATAATAATAGACCCATTTCAAAGGGTAGTCATGGAGGGTCACTAAGAAAATAAAAAAAAATGTATGGTACATAGTAAACACCCAGTGAACGTTGGCTACTACCATATTTATTCTTTGAATTATTCAGGGTATTGACTCCAGCGCCATGCTGTAAGTACAATGAGCACGAAAGTTATCTGTTGAAGGGATAAAAAAGACAATTCCCAAATCCTAGTCTAGCATCTTAACTCTTTTTCTTTTCTCACCACTAGGCGACTCCACCGACCTGTAACAAGCGCTCTTCTCCACCAGACTCAGCACAGCCAACCTTAGCAATCACTGTCGATTAAAGAACAACAAAAAAGATGTCTGCTCTAGAAAGTCTTCTTATTTCTCTGAATTGCCACTGGCTATCTGGTGTAAATTCACTATTTCATTTCAGTGGATACTGGAAAGGGGTCCTTATTACTTAGGGAACCAGTTCGGTGTTTACCTACAAGGATGGGGAAGGGGGATGTGAACATAATCTCATTCCACTGTTTTTCTTTCTTTTTTTTATTTTTGTTTTAATTGTTGTTCGAGTACAGTTTTCTGTCTTTTACTCCCACCCCAACCCACCCCCAGCCCTCCCCACCTCCCTCCAGTTTCCACCCCTGCTTGTTTCCATCCATGTGTCCCCCATACTTGTTCCTGCAAACCCACTGTTTTTCTTTTGTAGAGGTTTCTTCTGTCGCAAGTAAAAGGGACAATTTTCCTTTCGTTTCCCAGCCTGCTTTTCTCTGACAAGTTGATACAATGTAGTCATTAACTATTAAAATATTGCACATAATTCACAGGAGCGTTACAGACAAACTAATTTAAACCAAGGTCAGGTCTCCAAATTAGCATGCTAACTTTGAAAGCAGGAGAGAGAGAGAATAAAACAAGAGAAAAGGTAAGCAACAGCTGCTATTAAAAGAAACACCAGGCAGCTAGAACTGGTCTGAGCACATTCCTAAAAATGTAATTAGACAAATCCTTCCAGAAATTAAGCCATCAAAATGACATTACAGTGCACTTAAAAAAGTGTTTACAGAGTGAAAGAGCAGCCATCCTAGCATATCACTGTGTCCTGAGGGTTTCCCTTCTCACAGAGAAAGATGCAGAAGAGAATGCAGATGGTGAACTATGAAGAAAGTTCAAATTGCCACAGATATATTTTCTGAAATGCTATTTTTTTTAATTCCTTTAGCAGTGCTGACGTTGAGAACGAATTAACTTTAATAGGCTAGTTTCTGGTTTCTTTGTCATCTTAAGGGGATAATAAAAATGAAATGAACCAAAGCCTACCTAGGAGCTTTCCAAATGCCAACATTTATTAAAGGGCTCTAACAGGAGAGGCAGTGAATTATACCAATATCATGGAACTCATCTCTCGGAAAGGTGGGCACTGAAACTTGATTTCCTTCTCAAGAACACGGTCAACTTCCTCCTCCTACTAAATAATTTCAATAAAACAGAATTGCCTTCTTACTACTTTTGAAAGTCTACAAATACAAAATTTTAATTTTTATAAATGCGAGCATACATGAATTTATTCAAAATGCATTTTGATAATATGCTCATTTCCCCAAAGGTGATATGGGACCTGAAGGAGAGGTCCCCACATAAGGTAACACAGGTACCAGAAATATGGCATCTAAGTGGACAGCCTTAGACATTTTGATGACATTTGCAAAGAGTTTTTATTGGCTTTTTAATAACAAATATGTATTATAAAGTTACTAGAAGGAAGTGTGGTATTGCCCAAGCAGGCGGAGTGGCAGTGAAAAAATGGAGCAGGGTTTCTGAAAAGGAGCAGGTAGACAGGTGGAAAAGGGAGAAGCTGTTCAAACCTGCTAAGGGAAGGAAAGACAGGGAGCGTTAAGTGATAATGGACACTCCATGATGCGGCCCAGAGAATGTCATCAGAGCTCACTAGTACAGCCCATGATGGTTAGAGCTCAGGAGAGAAGGGATCATCCAGGACATATCCCTGGAGAGAGCAGGCTCTGTGTGTCTTGCTGAATAGCAGAGAGCAGAGAGTAGGGGAGACAGGGCTTCCAGGACAAGAGCTGTATCTCCACCCTGTGTGGTGGCTGATGAGTGGAGGAAGGGGTGGCTGTGTTGTTTTGTGTCCAAATAACGAAGACTGTAAAGATTAGTTATTCAATATTGTTCGGTTCTGTATAAAGGACCTGTTGTCTCCAGCTGCAGGGTAGCCCTACCTACTTTTAATCTAAGATTAAAAGATTATTAACTGTCAGAAGTATACCATTGACCAAAGTGCTTGAAAACAGATAAGTAAATTATAAATCATAAACTAAGGTTCTACTTTTTCTTGACTTATAGAAGAGAGTCTGGGAATCAATGACATAGCCTTGGATACCAGAAGCAATACCTTTCATTGCCCCCAAATCTCCAAGGACAACCACCTTCAGCCCCTCCCTCCCTCCCTGCGTGCACCTGTTCCTCCTCACATCACTTCAGCTGAGGTCAAAAACCCAGGGGTGTGCTGGAGCTGACTTACACAGGTGGGTGAGAGACCACTAAAATTTTCAGGAAATTTGCAAACCTCTCCTTCACAAATTAAACACAGCTATTATAAAAATTAAATCACATATTTCATATTAAATTATACTTAAAAATCATAAATCCTTAAAACTCATCATTCCCTAATTATTTTACCACATTTACTGTTATCTGTGCTGTTGAGGTTATTTACCTCTATGGTGTCTACCTGGTAGAAATAATATATAATGGAATGCTTCTGCACATCTCTTCCCAATCTGGTTTTTTTTTTTTTTTTGACAAGTATAATTGTAGTACATTTAAAGTAAACAACACGATGATGACCTTTTTGCCCTTTGTGTGTGTGAGAGAGAGAATGCTTAAGATCTATTTTCTTAGCGAATTTCAAGTATACAATACAACATTATCAGCAATTCCAACCGCGTTTTGAGATATCATATTGGCACCTTGAAACCAGCCATGGTTAAAGTATTTATGCTATAGTGGCAAACACTACCCACGAAAGCTTGCTTTGTCGTTTCATTGGTTGTTTAGAGCAGGTGTTGGTAAGCAACTGCCCATAGGCTACATTCAGCTGCTGCCTCTTTCCGTAGAGCTGTGAGCTAAACACTTCAAAGAGTTGTTACTTAAGTTCCTACATAAAATCCTCAATTTTGCCTCTTGGACCACAGAGTCTAAAATATTTATGGTCTAGCTCTTTACCAAGAAAATTTGCCTTGTCTAGACTTAAGACAGTAATGGAGAAAAATTTAATTATGCAGCCCAAATTTAAAGTGGATTGGGTTCCTAGCCATCACGCTGTGAATTGCACCGCAACCCACTCCCCAAAACTCCTGAGGACACATTCTTCCAGTATCTAAAAAGTATTCTGCAAAAAAGTCACTCATGTTGTTGACAAATAAGTGAAGTTTGGGGAAAAAAAGTCTTTGTTTCACTTTCTGGTATGGAAAACAAAAATATCAACTACACAATTATTGAAACTAGACTCATCCATCCATGCAACGCAAAAGTTGCCGCCAAATTGTTTCATTCTGTGAGAGTCAATTGATATGTAATTGCACAACAAAGACGATGCCATTTGTAAATTGTGTGCTATACATCCTTTGTATCGGAAACGTGTCTGCATACGTATACATACACGTTTTTCCCAGAGAGCCCATCGTTAAGCATTTCTTAGCACACCACTGCTCCTTCTCCTTATCATCACTCTGGGCTGATTTTAAAGACTTGCGTGAATAATAGAATATGATGGAACTGACATTCTGAGACATTTGAAGATAGGTCACAAGAAGTGCAGCTTCCACCTGAGTCTCTTACAAAGTTAGCTCTGTGCCTCTCTCTCTTGGAACTGAAGTGTCATGCTCTGTGCGACCAAGCTGGGGGCAGTCCCAACTGAATTCACAGTTCCTGCAACTGTATAAGGAGCTCAGAGCAAGAAATGCTCAGCTGAACCCAATAAACCTATAGGAGGACAAGAGATAATATCTTGTTTTTAAGCCTCTCGGTCACAGGTGGCAAACACAAGGCCTGAGGGCTGAATCCAGCCCTCCACCTTGTTTTATCCAGTCCAGCTCCTTGTTTCTACCCAGCAGCAGCGACCACGATGAGTTCTCACTAAGTGTTAAGGAGTAAGTTACATTTATACAATCCCAAAATTACATTTGGCCCATTGAAGGCCACCACGAGGCTGATGTGGCTCCTGGTGAAAATGAGTTTGATACCCCTACTGTAGGTTCTGGGCGTGGCTTACTACACAGCAGCACAAAGCTGGAATGCTTTATTTTGAGAAGTAGAAGACAGTTAGGAGGAAACAAATTGGACCCAATCAGGTTTCCCAAAATCCCAGGTCAGGATATTGTAGCTGTTTTGTTTCTTGCCCTTGGTGCAAAAGCAGATGCACAAGCATGGTGGGGAATGTAATGAAAAGAGGGAATGTAATGAATAATACACATCAATGTTTGCATGTAAATCTGAATCTCATAAAGCCATTCTCCACTAGAGACGCAGCAAGTAACATACCATGAAATGGAACACTGACTCTACCCTGTTCATTTACTACCAATCAACCACATTTGAGCTTCCTAGAATGACATGCAGCTCCTCCCACAGCTCCTTTCTGCAGGCAGCTGAACAGCCATTTTTGAGGCTGCATCACTTAAACTCCCCACAGCCTCCAGATGAGGCCACATCATCATCGCATCTGATCTCCTTCTCCCATTTCCTCTGCACAGTTGCCCAGGAAAGTCAGTGGGGATTTCTGGGCGCTGAGGAGAATTTATGCCTGGGGCAGGCTGTGCATTTTTTAGACTTCCCTTTTTCACCTCCTCCATGGAAATGCATTTTTATCAGTGTTTCAGGGGAGAAAGAGAGAGGACCAGGTCACTACCCTATGCCCAAGAAAGTACAATGTATAGTGATCTCTAAACTCTGGGCCAACATTTGTCTCACGCCTGCTGCAAAATGAGAACTAGAGAAGCTGTACTGAGGTACAGAGTTCGGCAGGAGTCACGCCTTCTTGAGTGTGGTTGGTAAGGTAATACTATGGGTGTAAAGATTTATAGTTTTAATTTGAACATCTCACTTAAAATGTCATATGGTGTGCTTGAGTATGATATTGTTATGTTACAGAATTACATACCTTTAATTTTGTAATAAAAGATTTTGAAATTAAAAGGGGTATTATTTGTGCTGGGCCTTGTATTCTGAACCACTTAGGAAAATAAATGGCTGTTTATAGAGAAGTGTGGCTAGCAGAAAAGTTAGATGTGGCCATGTACCTGAGTGAATGAAATATAAGCAGAACTGATGGATACCATGGCCAGACTGGATACATAAAAACTTCCCACCATTGGTCCTCCAAGCTCTTGTTCATCATGGCAGACAGGACAGAGATGTTCCTAAGCAGGTCTCTGCATCACCCCTAGCCAACCAACTGGGAATACTAAATTATATTGCTACATGAGAAAATATGAACAACTTCTCTGTTAAGTCTCTGAGATTTGAGATTTATCTGTTGCAGTAGCTAGAGCTATCTTAGCTAATGCAGAGGGAATCATAGTACCTGTTCCTCATGGGGCTGCTGGACTAACTGAGATAATGCTTACAAGTCCTTACTCTACTGTCTGGTACACAGTTAGCCCTCATCATCAAATGTTAACTCCTTAGCAAGGGAAGTTGGCAGACCTGGACCAAAAAAGGAAACGGAAGTACTTATGATCAAGTGCCTGGAAGGCAGGTTGAACATATTTCCATTGGGTGGCCAGTTGGCTAAAAAATTGCCTTCAGCGTAAAGATTTGGTATTTTGAAGAGTATGCTAATCAAGAGTAATGAATGCTCCCCCAAAATATTACTATGCATCCTATGACAAAATAGTGTAGGTAAATGCTCTGGAGGTACTTTCATCCTGAACTCTAAAAACTCCAAGCTCAAACAATGAGAAATCATATTTGGTAGTTAAAATTAGTAAAGCAGATTTCAGACTGGTTTGCTCACTCTTAAATCACAGGTTATTATGGTTCCATGATGCTTCGCTGTGGCCTGATGTTGGGGAGGAATGGAACAGTGACCTCAGAACATCATTCGGGTTGTGCTCTGAAGGCGGAGGGAAAATGTTGGTATTTTCTCCTCCACAGTGTTTCAGAGTGCAGCGTGGCTGGTCATTTCCACAGGGCAGAAGGAGTTAGCAGTCTGAGTCACTTCACCAGAATGCATCTCATGTGCTCTGTTCCAGGTTTCAAATAGCAAAGTGTCTCATCATGAGGAGGTCCGAGGAGGTCCACTGAGAGCACAGCACAGCTCCAGGGAGAAAGCAGGAGGGAGCAATTTGCTCAGACTGCAGCTCCAAGCAAAAGGACACAACATTTCCAGAGTTGAAAATCCCCATTGTTCCCCATTTAAAGGAATTGACTGGAAGTAAAAACCCATGGAAGTAAAAACCCGTGGAGGCAACAGATAAAATGTGCTTAGCAGGCAACTGGTTCAGAGAGTCCAATTATAAGTTTTATTCTATTAAGTTGTCTGGAAAATGACTACTTCTATCAATAGTATGTTATGGATTGAATTGCATCCCCCCAATTTTATGTATTAGAGATATTGAAGTCCTAACTTCCAGCACCTCAGAATATGACCTTGTTTCAAAACAGAGTTCATGCAGATATAATGGTTAAGATGAGGTCATTAGGGTGGGCCCTCATCCAGTTATGACTGGTGTCCATATAAAAAGGGGAAATTTGGACACAGAGACATGCATAGGGAGGCTGTGCAGATAAAGGCAGAAGATGTATAAGATGATGCTTCTACAAGCCAGGGAGCATCAAAGATTTCCAGCAAACAACCAGAATCTAGGGGAGAGGCAGATTCGCATTCAAAGCTCTCAGAAGGAACCAATCCTGCTGACACCAGATCTTAAACTTCTAGCCTCCAGGACTGCAAGACAATAAATTTCTGTTGTTTAAGTCACACGGTATGTGGCGTTTTGTTGTGGCAGCCTGAGCAAACTGAGACAGTATGTATGCAGCAATAAATCCTAATGGAATTGAGCAAAATAAAAAGTGGTCAGGTCATTACCTGGTTACTGTTCTTCTAGAAGAAAGATGCTAATGCTACAAGCCCTTCAGGAGATGCCTAAAGGGGGTATACCAATGTTTGGTGTTTGCAAGGGGCCCATTAACATGGTACTGCCATGAGCGCCTTCAGTGGTACTCTACTAGAATGAAAAGAATTTTCTCTTCCCCTGAAATCTTTACATACGGCTTTACGGGGAGGAAACTAGGATGTATAATCACCATTCTTCTGGCAGAAGAATAAAGGCAAAGTTTGTTCCAGTTAAGTGCAGAGTTTAACCCATAAATTCTTTTGTTTCTTTTTGTTCTAATTAGGCTTTATTATTCCTAGTTTTTATACTTTTTAGTTTTTAAAATGGATTTTGGGGTTTTTTTGGCAACTTCTATTCCTCTTTACTGGTTCCAACACTAAAATGAAGGGTTGAAATAAATCAGAACCACCTGTATTTTTCTTCTGATAAACTGGCGAGCAATGAAGAAGGCACAGAGGACCAGGCACAACAACAATCGGTGAAGTGGATTCCGATATGTGCAGTGTGTGCCCACAGGACATGTGCTCTACTGAGACTCAACATGACCCAGAGGCCATGTGAAATGGGACTGCGGCATCTCTTCCATGGTCTGAGCTTCCAAGTCCTCTTTCTAAGAAAAGCTACCTCTCTGGCCATGTTCTGATAAGGCCATCTTTTATTCATTACTCCTCAAAGTCTCATTCATCCAGACCTCATGTATTGACCAATGCATTGC
Source organism: Anoura caudifer (assembly GCA_004027475.1). NCBI lineage: Eukaryota > Metazoa > Chordata > Mammalia > Chiroptera > Phyllostomidae > Anoura > Anoura caudifer. Next base: position 210,953 of record PVKU01000671.1, on the reverse strand, counting down.
AACTCAGTGTGATAATTATTTGCTTTCTATGGTAGATCTTTCAATAACTTCTATAATATTGATTAGATCACAGTTATCATTTGGGATATATGCTACAGTAAGAAGGAGAGACACAGGGTTTAGCAGCTTTCTCCCAGTAACACAGAGGGCTGGAGCTAACCCATCCATCAAAGGCAGTGATTTCTATCTCCCAAACCAGTGCTTCAATGTAAAGAACACGCTGCACATGTTGCAAGGACACACATTCTTCCAATTTTCTCAGTATTTCATCCAAGAAAATGTATTGAGTCACCAGGCAAATAAAGGCCATGACACATACAAGTGCGGAATTGCAGCATTGCAAAGGACTGTTGACAACATAAGGAGTCTTCTTTCTCCTTTCTCTGACATGCCACAGGACCTCCAGCTGACTGCTTCCAGTGACAACAGGTAACTATCTGCAAAGCCGCCATGTCCATTTTTGTACAGCTGGATGAGCAGTACTACCTACAAATAGGGGGGCCATGTTTTTTAAATTGTTTGTCAGCCCATGTGGGACATATTTTATTTACTGTGCCTTCAGCCATAGTTATCTCAGAAGAAGCTAATTGGTAAGGAACAAAGTACACTGCCTTGGATGCCCAGCGAGGTGGCTTCGTTTTCCTAGCTGTTTATTTAAATTCAAAAGGAAATAAAAATCAGATATCAAAGGGACAAATTTCAGACACCAATATATACTAAGTATTCATATTTACCAAGCATCTACTATGCGCCTAAGAGTGGGCCAGGAAAGTAAAGGGAGATAGAAGTCAAAGATCATTACCACCAATTAACTTAAAACATTGTCTAAATGTAATTAAATATATGAAACAAGTTCAAAATTAAAGGAACGTATAGTATGGTATAAATCCTAAGTTGACCATTCAGACTAAATTCAGAAGGTGGTTATAAAAAATGGAGAACTTATAAGAGCCATATCATGAAGCAGCTAGATCCTGACCATGCTGTGGAGGACAGGTGAGATTTACAGAAACTGAGATGATTTCTTGGAGGGCACAGCTAGAGTTAAAGGGCAATTAGACAGCTGTTCCAAAACATACGAAATAAGCTAGTGTGGATTCTGTTATTATTTTCAAAAGCCAGGGCCACGGGGATGGGAGAGGAGTTCTGGCATGTAAGCGAGTATGAGTAGGAACTGGGACCACACCACAGGTAATCTACTGAGAAAATCAAACTCTGCCCTTAACTTGGAGTTTTTCCAGCTGATAGGTCAGATTGAATAAATAAGGTGCATTTTCTCTTTCAAAGAAGATATACACTGTTACTGAGTTACTTTGCTATTTCGCAGTCATTTGTCATTTTTAATATCCCCATGATGCGCAAGTGAAACATTCCCATTTAGCTGATTAGAGTTTAATCTGTGTACTGTTCTTTATATGTACAAATGTCCTCTCTTTCTTCCCAGAAGATCATACAGCACTTCCAAAGATGTACTTAACCACCTGATTAATTACTGAGCCTCTATGTAAGTTACTGTCAAGATTAAGATGATCATTTTATCATTTGTTCAGCTTGGTAAACACTTACAGTTTAACATATCTGGCAAAGCCATTTGTATAACCCTGTAATATAAATGAAGGTACAGTAAAACTACAGTAAGTCTATAATAACAATAGCCTTCAAATACTTTGCTAACTACAAACAGTTTCCTAAGCAATTACAACATGTTCTATGTTAATTTAGGGTGAAATTCCAAACAAGGCATTTAAAACCTAATAAGATGCCATTAAATGAAGGGAGACAAGGGAGGAGGAAAGAGGAAGAAAACCCTAAGGCTTGAACCAGGAGAAATGATTCTCAGAGCTACTGACCCTTGCAAGATCCACATTTTCCTTGGACTTTTAGACACAAAACAGATTTCTAATTGAAGGTGATTATCTAGTTACTACATCCCAAATTGCATGTATTTCTTGTATTGAGTTACATCAAAATCTAATTATGTGATGCATTTATCCATGTGAAAGCCCATAGAAACTGCTGGGTTTCTGCGTACAGTGAGACTGTGCTCTGTAAATTATGAGGCCATATGTAACCACCAAGGCTGATCATCTTCAGTGACAACAGTCTGCCTCCTGGTACTCCTATGGATCTAGGAGCTGAACTACAATGTCAATCAACGGGGAATAAATTTTACAAGGAAATCACAGAAAAAAAAACCACCTGCTTTGCTCTTGGGTTTTCTCAGGCACAGGCACCCCTATTCATGCTATTCCCTAAAAATTACATATTGGCATAGTCAGCATCACCACAAGAAAAAAATGAAAGTATAGCAACACACAATTCTAAACACTGAAAGACAAATTTCTATAGTGCTGTTTTTATCACCATTCATGTGACTCAGTGCCTCCATCAAAGATGGACAGCTTGATCAAGGCAATATAACGGTGAAGAAATACGCAGATCTGCACAGCAGAAATGTGCCTCTGTAAAATATAATTCCCATTAGTAAAGTTAATTAAGATTAACATACAAGTCATTGAAAATCCCCAAAGTAGACAAAAAATAATTTACTAGGGAAACACACAAAGACTAGAGGAACATTCACTCTGAGTCATTCATTGGAAGGATTGGAAGGAGGCTCTTACTAATGCTGGAGTTGTCCCCACTGAGTACCAAAATGATATGCACCCAATCAGCTTGCAAAGGCCAAAAGACAACTTATTTCCGTAGAAAAGTTCTACAAACAATTGCGGGTGGCGTACAGAAAAAAAAAAAAAGACAGAAGTGAATCCAATCACATACCTAATCATTACTATCAAACAGGTTACACACACACACACACACACACACACACACACACACACACACACACGTGAGTGTGTTTCACTGAGATGAATCAAACAGCACTCATCTTGGGAGCCTAGGTTTGGCATTTTTCATTGACTTCGCACAGTGCTTTTACCCAGAATAACAACCTGCATTTCTAATCAAACATATCACAAAGAAGCATTCAGGGCAAAGACTAACACTGAATTATGTGGTAGAGAGCACTGTACTTTGGCTGCTCAGACCGCAAGAGTGTGAAATCCACCATCACCAACAAAGCACTCCCGCCCTTACCTCAAGCGCCATGTTCACGGTGCTGATGGCCACTTTTATCTCTCCATCTGACAGTTCCTTGAGATCCTTCAGCATCGTCTGTTCAATACTTAGACCTGTGGGGGAGAGGGAAAAATAGTATGTTATACTTGGGGACCTTTTCTTTTTAGTAATATCAGGGAATGATTATTTAAAGAATTTACCCTGTTAATTTTGATATTTTCCCCACTAATATTGCTTTTACCCATAATAAACACACACACAGGAAGGCAAAAATCACATTAGTGACAGTATTTGCATTAGTTAGGATCCCAGCAGGTGAAGTTCACCCTTCATAATCCAAAAGAAGATTCTTTAATGGCAGGACACTTACAGAGATGTGGGCAGGACTGAGAGAGGGAATTAAAGATGGTGAGCATCTATCAGAAGCAGGCAAGGTACAAGGGAAGGAAACAGAGACGTGGACCTGCCGGGATGGGCTGCCAGAGACTTAGCGCTAAATCAGGAAGGGAGCAGGGAAGGGATACCATAGCCTCCTCTTCTCCCCTTGACCCCCATACCCCACATGTTGGTAACTCTTCCCACTGACCAACCCCAACCAGAAGACAATAATGTGCAGGGAGCCCAGAAGATTAAATACTCAGGGGTCAGCCTCTGGAGGCCCAGGGCAGACATGGGGGGAGGTGGACAATTGAAAACAGTCATACCCACACAGCCTAGCCAAATGGTACCAAACGAGGCCAAAATTTGCTTTCAGGCTGCCTATAGGTGAGCCCCTATGTTTTCTAGTATAATTTTATTAAAAAGTGCACTTTATAAATATGACCTATTAAAGTGTCATAATTAAGTTATTCATCCTTATCATAGGCTCTGGTACAGGAACTACTGAATTACTTAAATAATGGGAGGAATAATCCAGATGGTGAAATTATCCAGAAATGCATAGTTTTAGTCAGCTGATCAATGTACTTCAATAAAGTCTATGGCCAAAAAACATGAGAGGGTCTGGTTTTGCATTTAATAACCTCACTCTAGGTTATTACGTCTGATCACACCTATCCTCTCGAGAAGAAAACCCATAACAAAGCCCAGCAAAGCACATACATGCTTCCCAGATGCATGTTAAGACACTTGAGTCAACCACTTGCCCTCCTCCCCGTTGAGAACACAGTCAATCACAGCAGTCTGGGGAAAGAGAAAGGTACTAAATATTCTTCTTCAACTTTAAGATTGAAAGGCTATAATCCATCATGCTGCAGTATAAAATAACTTATAATGCACTGTGACATAAAAAGTTTGGCCCGGTTCTAAAGATGAGTAACAAAGTGCACACTATCATACAGCTATGCGTGCCCGCATACCCACACCTGTGCATCCGTAGTGGGTGTGGCAGACGCCCAGTGCCCCATGCACACTTGCTATGCAGTGAGTCCCAACATGACGCTCAGCCACCAGCACCTGCTTCTCCTTTCCTGAGGGCTTTCTCTGGCCACCAGAGGCTACTCTGGGGAAATTGGCCCCTGGGACTGAGTAACCATCATTGTTCCAGAGGAATACTAATAAATGTTAAACAACCAGCAACAAAACCTGATTTGTAGTATCTGTCAGTTTCTCTGGTGTCGACACATCTACATTGAATGATCCCATTCAACCTGCCAACCTAAGATCAACCAACTCACACAACTCCTGAAACTAACCATCAGCTCCTGGAGCACAGATGAACAAGTTCCCCTACACCAGTGTGCCCCTTGGGTGGTATAACACTGGGGTGCAATTTTACACCCTTCCCCAGAGTTCCCTAGTTGGATGAAGACCTGATCGCCCATGGAGCCAGCTTGATTGATAAAGCACTCTATCCCCTTTCTGAGTTTTCTGGGGTCACCTCTCAAAGAGACTGCTTTGCTTCAGGCTCTGCCCCTGGGGGATTCCAATGGAAGGGAGGAAGATGTGCACCTTATCTTCCCTATCAGAGATAGGTTGTCCGGGTTTAAAGCTTGGCCTGGCCACCTGCCAGCTGTGTGTGTGGTGATGGAAGCAAAGACATCGCTCCGTGCTTCAGTGTTCTCACCTGGAAATCGGGGAAAATAATAGCACCTGACAGGGTTGTCGTGTGGACTCAGTGAGGTAATCCATACAGAGTTGTACCATCAGAACTTTGTGTGTGTTAGGCCTTCCAAGGGCTGTAGCTATTTCTTAGTATTATTATAAAACAATTGATCCAGGAAATTCAGTGTTGATAAAGCCTAGACTTGGAGAACAATTTTATCTACTTGAGTGTCTTCTCTTTTATTTTTTTCTAAAATTAATTGATTTACAAAATTCCATTGTGCTTGACATTGCTCCTGCCATATTCGCAAAGTAGAACACTCTCCGTACAGAGGTTTCATGTCATGATGCAACTGGGTGTGCGCTAGATGTGTGAATTAACCACACGTCCAGATGCAAAGGCCTGAGGGGAGAGGCTGCAGTTCAGGCTGCCTGCTTCCCAGTGAGCCAACATCACGCGCCTGGAAATCTTCCACAAGGGTGAGCAACAGGAAACAAAGTGAAGGCACAATCAAATTCACCTCCTGGGGCCTGGCAACATTCCACACCACAAACCAGCCTGACCCAGGAGCTGTGGCAGAGCCGGGGGACCATCACTCACCCTGAGCACCAAATTGGCTCTTCTTCAGCACGTTGATAATGTCCTCTCTGGGAGGTAAGCTTGGAAATTTTTCTTCCAGGATAGAAAGAATTTCCTCCTGCTTCCCTGAGATCTTCTCAGGCTCCATGGTCATGTACTTGAAAAGGATGCTACCTAAAAGGCATGAATAAAAAGAGCCTTAAACTTTCCAGCCAAGCGAGCATGGGGACCAGGAAAAGCAATGTTTTCTGGCCCCTCGATCTATGCTTCCTTGTTCAGTTTCTTGGGTGGATCAGGCATCTCCGCCGTGTAGCCTTCAAGAGGTAGTTTTTAGAAAACCCTTCAGTACCACCTGCCCTGCCTCATTATTCTTCACAACTCACTAATCTGTACAATTTAACTGACCACAGCATATTCTACGGCACAGACTTTATGCAGAGAGGAACAAGATGTATAGCTTCCCTCCACCCCACACAGACACACAAAAATGATAAATGTTGGTTTTAAATGATTTCAGAATGAAAGTTAATGGTAAACTATTTAAACATATTAAGTGTTATTTAATATTTCCCTTCAATATTCTGCTTAAGAGACCACAGAGAGTGTTCCCATTCATCGCATTGCTGATATCACCCTTGAACTGCCTCCTCTGAGCAACTAAATGACTGCATAATCCCACTGGTAGCAGCAAAGCAATCTGATGAGATGGTAAACCTGGAGACTCTCCCCAATCTTCCAGGCACTGCACACAGTTTTAGAGTTATCAATTATTATCTAATTATAAGGATTTGCAAGCTGGTTCTAAATCACAGGTTTCAATTACAAAGTAATTTGCCAATATGAATGACCAACCTCTCACCAACTCCTGGAATTTCTATGCATAATCTCACATTGAAAGAGAGGGGTTATCACTTGTCACATTGCTGCAGATAAGCTGACACACAAATTTTCAGTATAAAGAGGATAAGAGATACCACTGGGGAAACACACAGTACTCTGAATATAGGCCAGAATTTAGGAGTCAGAACAGGTTTCCCAGAGAGAGTTAACCTAAGTTGAGACTTGGTAATTAGGGACTTAAGGCAAAGCAAGGTAAGAGGCAGATCATGTGCAAAGGCACTGAGGTAGGAGAGGGGTTTGGCCAGTCCAAGGAAAGGAAAGCAATTAATTAGAGCTAAATAGTATGATTTGGAGAAAATGTTGAAAAAGTAGGTTGGAGAGGTTGACAAGGGCCAGGTCATAAAGGGCCTTAACAAGCCATCTTTAAAGTTTATCTTTTATATTCAAAGAGAAATGGGGAGTCATTAAAGAGTTTTAAGCAGGGAGAGGTAACATTCTCCAATTTATGTTTTATAAGAATCACTCTTGCTGCCATGTAGAGAATGACTTACATAAGGTGTAGCAGGAGAATTAGATGGCTGCTGTATAGGAGAACCAAGAGTCAGCACACAGAAAAGTGAACAGATTCAGGACAAATTATCATTTAGTGGGGAGTAGCCAACTGGATTTGCAAATACACCCTTTGCTCTAACAATTTCTGACATAAAATCCAAAATATCTTTTCCCTTGTGTGCGTTATTTATTTCTTGAGTTAGAGTATCCACCAAGTCCAGCCAGCAGCACAGTGGGCACAGGGCCGTGCCCGTGCTTGCCGGGCAAGCCCTAGCTGGGGTGGCTCGGTTGGGCATTGTCCCGCAAACTGAAAGGTTGCCGGTTCCATTCCAGCCAGGGCACATGTCGGGGTGCGTACAGAAGACAACCAATCTATGTTTTTCTCTAACATCAGTGTTTCTCTCCTTTTCTCCCTCCCTTCCTCTCTCTCAATAAACAAACAAACAAATAAATAATTACCAGGCAGAAAAAAAACTATGGCTAAATAACTGGAAACTCCAGAGGAAAAAACTCATGAGGAAAGAAGTGGAAACAGAAATAGAGAAAAAAATTTTAAAACTAGCTGGAGAAGTGTAATAAAGAATTAGAATCTATAAATAAAATATTCAAAAGAAATATTTTAAAACTAAATTTAGTAACAATTCACAAACTCAAAAAAAACTGTGTTTAGGAACAGATTAGACACACGGAGGAATTGGTTAGGGAACTGGAAAAATACATCAGAAGAAAATAGCCATGCCGAAGCTTGGGGAGAAAACGGGTAAAACATGTAGAGAAGCGCCTAAGAGACACAGGAGACGGGAAGCACAGGTCTAATGTGTCTGTCATAGGAGCTCCCCTCCGCGAGCAGAGAGAGAATGGGCTGAAACGACGTTTGTGAGGCCATGGCCAACGCTTTTTCAGAATTAATGAAAATATTACTCTAGTATTTAAGATAAACTAGGAACCCTAATCAGGAGAAATGCAAAGCTCTAGGTACATGACAATAAAACTGTTAAAATTACAGAGAATAAAATAATTTAAATGAATCAGAGGGGAAAAAAGACATTATTGTCAAGGAAATTACAATAAAACTGAGAGTTAATCTCATCTAAAATTGTAAAATTCAGAAGACAATGAAATTGTATATTCCGTGTGCTGATATAAAATAATTGCTGATCTGTGACTCTATGCTAGGTAAAAGCATTAAAAAATGAAAGCAAAATCAAGACATTTTCAGAAACATAAACTCAAAGTATTTGTCATAAGAAGATCACCCTAAAAGAAATAGTAAATGCAGAAGAAAATTATTACAGATGGCAGCAAAGATATGTGGAAAGGAAAGAAAAATACTGAAGAGTATAAATATGTGGGAAAAATAAATAGTGTATAAAACAATGACAATATCTGTGGAGTTTAAAATAAATGTATAATTAAAATACATTTCAATAGTCACCAATTATAGAGACGACTAAGTACAGATAAATTGTTCTAAGGTTCTTTGATTGTCAGGGAAGTGGTTAAAATATTGATTTCAATGAGATTTTAATTGTATGTTATAATTTTTATTATACCTACTAAAGTAATTTTTTAAAGAATCATAACTAACAAGCTAATGGGGGAAAATGTGATAGCAAAAATACTCATTTTATATAAAGAAATGAAAAGAAGAGGAGATAATGTGAGACAAGTAGAAAACAAGTAGCAAAATAATAAATTTAAACTCAAATATAAGGCAATTACATTAAATATAAAGAAACAATTAGAGACTTCCAGCTAAGATGGAGACGTAGGTGGACACATTGTGCCTCCTCCCACAACCAAAAGTAAGGACAACAAAGATTTAGAAGCAAGAAAACAACCAGAACTAATAGAAAATTGAACTGTATGGAAGTCCAACAACCATTCATCCAGACCGGTAAGAGGGGTGCAATCACAGCAGGAAAAAGTGGAGGTTGGCGGACCCAGGCACACAGGCGGCAGCTAGCAGACCCCAGGCATGGGGTGGCAACAGGCAGACCCAGTGAGGTCGCACAAGGAGGCTGGCTGACCAGATGGTCCCACATTCATGCTCAGATAATCCAGGCAAAGGGGAAGTGGTGGAAGGGACTGGAATCCAGGAGAGAGTGGAGCAAGCACCATTGTTCCCTCTCAGACCCCGCCCCCACATACAGTGTCACAACCCAGCCACTGGGCTGCCCCACTCTGGGGAACACCTAAGGCTCCGCCCCTCACTATGTAACAGCCATGACCAGACAAAAAAAAAAACAAAAAACAAAAAACAAAAAAATGGCTCAAATGGGAGAACAGATCAAAGCCCCAGAGCCAATTCATCTAAGCGACCAAGAGATAGCCAACCTATCAGATACACAGTTCAAAGCCCCGGTGATCAGGATGCTCACAGAATTGGTTGATTTGGGTCACAAATTAGATGAACAAATGAAGGCTACAATAAGTGAAATGAAGAAAAACGCACAGGGAACCAATAGTGATGGGAGGAAAACTGGAACTCAAATCAATGGAGTGGACCAGAAGGAAGAAAAAAACAAACAGAAAAGAATGAAGAGACAAGAATTCAAAAAAATTAGGAGAGGCTTAGGTGATGGGGACACCAGCCAGCATGTCCACATCATTATGGATGAATTAAAACATACACACAGACTACCGACTCTGGTGGAGGAATAAGGACAACAGACTGGCTTTTCTCTCAAGAGAAGCCAAAGCCGCGGGCTCCGCCATGACAGGCCTTTATTCTAATAATCCCCTTACGTTCCAAGATGGTCCTTCCTCACTATCCCAGTTACAACAAAGGAACCAATGCCCCTCATTACATCAAAGAAGAAGGACATTAGCAAATGAATAGGCAGCTGGTTACACTGGTCTTTGCAAAGTACTTGCAGGGTGAGGGGGTTTTAGGCAAAGAGCCAGTCTCAAAACAGCCTAAGTATATTGCAAATGTGATTACTCATGAGAGAACCTATCTGTGGGCATGGGTCCTGTGCATCTCCGAGTAGCAGCTGGGCCCATACCATGCAGAAGGGTCTGCCACACTTAGGAACCTCCAGGACATCTTTAAATGTCCCAACATCCGAATTATAGGGATACTAGAAGGGGAAGGGGAAGAGCAACAAGTGGAAAAATTATTTGAACAAATAATAAAGGAGAACTTCCCCAATCTGGCAAAGGAAATAGACTTCCAGGAAGTCCAGGAAGCTCACAGAGTCCCAAAGAAGTTGGACTCAAGGAGGAACACACCAAGGCACATCATCATTACATTAGCCAAGATTAAAATGAAGGAGAGAATTCTAGAAGCAGCAAGGGATAAGGAGACAGTCACCTACAAAGGAGTTCCCATCAGACTGTCAGCTGATTTCTCAGAAGAGACCTTCCAGGCAAGAAGGGGCTGGAAAGAAGTATTCCAAGTCATGAAAGTCAAGGACCTACATCCAAGATTGCTCTATCCAGTGAAGCTTTCATTTAGAATGGAAGGGCATATAAAGTGCTTCTCAGATAAGGTCAAGTTCAAGGAGTTCATCATCACCAAGCCCTTACTATATGAAATGTTAAAGGGACTTATCTAAGAAAAAGAAGATAAAAAATGTGAGAGTAAAAAGACAGCAAACTCACAGATATTAACAACCACACCTAAAACAAAAGCAAACTAAGCAAACAAGTAGAACAGGAACAGAAACTCAGAAATGGAGATCACATGGAGAGTCAGCAACAGGGGAGTGGGAGGAGGAGAGAGGGGGAAAAGGTACAGAGAATAAGTAGCACAGACGGTGGGTAGAAAATAGACAGGGGGGGCAAGAATAGTGTGGGAAGTGTAGAAGCTAAAAAACTTATGATATATGGACATGAACTAAAGGGGGGAAATGTAGGTGGGAGGGGGTGTGCAGGGTGGAGAAGAATGATGGGGCAGAAATGGAACAACCGTAATAGTATAATCAATAAAATATATTTAAAAAGAAACAATTAGTATTTTGTGAGTACAGAGTTTCAGTGTTACAAAATTAAAAAGTTCGAGATCTGTTGCATGACACTGTGAATATACTTAACACTACTTAACTGTATAATTAAAGATAGTTAAGATAAAAATATGGTTAAGATGGTAATTTTAATTTTATGTGTTTTTGCCAAAATAAAAAGGACAAAGTATTTCAATTTAAAGACAAAAATTATCAAACTGAATTTTAGAAACTATAATATGCTATTTACAAAGCACATACCTTAAATATAATAATATTTAAAAGTTGAAAGTAATAAGATATAAAGATATAAAGTGGATATAAAACACTAATATAAGATAAACTATAAGAGAAGAATAATTACTTGACATTAAGACAAGTATTTCTTTATTATTAAAGGGTCAGCCCTCAGGGAGCTATATTAATCTTAAATTTATATTTGCTAAGAACATAGCTTTTAAATATATAAAGCAAAAATATAAAACTGGATGAAGAAAGATAAATGCACAGCACAGTGGGAAATTTTAACACATCTCTCTCACCAACTCTAAGAACCAGTAGAAAAACTTCTGTGAAGATGTACAATAATTGAGCAACATGAGTAACAAACTTGACTTGATTCACGTATATTGAGCATTGTTATCAATAATGGCAGACTAAACTGTCTTTTCTAGTGCAAATGAAACATTTACTCAAATTGACCATTGGCTGAAGTGTAAGTCAAATCTCAAAAAATTTCAGAGCACTGCAATCAGAGTTATATTCTGTAACCAACCATAAAAGTCTGAGAATCATAGTAAAACAAAAACTAGGAAATTCTCAAATGTTTGAAAATTAAACAATGCACTTCCAAATAATCCATGGTAAAAGAAGGAGAAATCACAATGTACTAGAATATATTTTCATTGAATGAGAAAGAAAGTATAACACTTGAACTTGTGGAATGCAGCTACAGCCATGCTCTGAGGAATTTTTCTCTCTTTAAAAGCATAAGATAGTAAAATAAAACCCAGAAAATTTAACTAAAAATGTAGAAGAAGGGATATAATAAAGATAGGAGCAAAACAAAGGCATAGGAAACAAACACATACGAAGAAAGTTAATAAAACCAAAAGTCAACTCCTTGAAAAGACGATTACAGTTTTGAAACTGTCAAGAAAAAAAGAGGAGACTGAGAGAAGGCATCATTCACCAATATTGGGGTGAAAGCACTGACACACTGCAGGTTCTACTGACATTAAAAGATAAGTAAAACTTTATTTTGAGTCCTACAGAATAATTCAATGAGAAGAGACTGACACTGGTTTATGAAGTGTGACTTGACTATTAGAAGGGATATGACATACTGACACAAATAAGAAAAAATAATAAACATTAGAAACATGGCCACCAAACTTGGAGCTGTTCCTGCTTTGCAAGAAAGGCTCTGGCCCAACTTCAGCCAACGGGCTCATCTGTAGGTATTTTTTCTTCATCACATTAGAGACGTATTCAGCTACATACTTAGCCATGTATCAGTATCAGGATGTACAGTAGCCAAAGGCACCTCTTTGCAAAATCAAACCTATTTTTGTAGTAAGTTGATTTAACCTCCAGGAAATTCGGCACAACTCAAAAACTACTTAAATCCATACATGCACTGTACCCAATGGTGCCCCAGCTATTCACAGGCCAGGGGGAATTAACAAGCAACAAAGAAAGCAATGATTAGAAAATAGTGACAAACATTTCACTCCATTAGAAAAAATCAACCACATTATTCTTTGTTGAAGAGAATGGAGAAGTGAAGGACCACTTGCCAAAAGCAATTGCAATACATTAATATTAAACATGATCTAATGAAGTCAGAAGTTGTTTGGGGAAAACATTCACCACGGAAAGGCATATTCTGCAGGATAAATTCTCAGCAGAAAAGAAGGAATTTAAACCTTTTTTCCTTGTTTCACCTGGGACTGGTTTTTTCATACAAAAGCAAAAACATTAATGAATGAATAATAGAGGGAGGGAAAGAGGGGGAAAGGAGAAGAAAAAAGATAAAAAATACAACTTAGCTCACATTTTTGCCTGAAAAGAGATGAAAAAGAAGCATATTATTCAAGTGCTTAATAATCTTATACATTTAAAATGTCTCAATTTAATAGGCTTTTCTTTGTATGACAGAAGAAATAACTAACCCTGAGGTTGAGAAAGTGTGCTGGTTTTTTGTCTAGCTGAAAATAATCCTTTCTTTCCCTGCCCCCAGTACAGGCCTTTCCTCTGCCCAAGCGCAGTAAGAAAGGCAATTCCCTTTGGATTTTGTAACCATTTCAGGAGGGATGATTCACTGTTTGGGCAAGAGAAGGGGGTGGGTGGGGTGGGGGGAAGCTGGCCCTGTTTTCCTTCCTATTTGACCTCCTTAAAAGGATCTTTATGAAGTTGTTGATCTAGGCTACTAAAATAGCAAGGAGCTATTCTTTATTAAAGTTCAAATGGAGCTGCCAATAGAAAGCAGAGAAATTGTTTCCTAAAAACCTGGGGCATAGTTTTTCCACGACATGAGTTAAAAACAATTGCTGTTACTTGTTTCCCTATTCATCCTGTGGTTCTCTCTGTCAGGGCTTTACACAAATACACGTGAAAGGCCTTTCGAGTGAAGTGTTGTCTTGATAGAAACATGCCTGGTAATTGGTGGCTGAAATCTCATCATTAGCAGCCGGTTCCTGGAAACACACACACACACACGCACACACGCACACGCGCACACACACACACACATATCCATATCCATGGGCGAGTGCACACACAAACCCCAATGCAATGATTCAGCAATTTAATGTTCCTTAAATTTGGCAATAGTCCTCTAGCGCACATCTCTGGGGAAATAAAAGAATATAGGCGGAGGAGTCTGGCGGGTCTACAGTAACTGTGTGTTTTTGGCACAAATCCCAGGCAGAGTCAAACACCAGTGTTAGGCCACCATAGCTGTACAACTGGACTTTTAGATAGCTCAGACTGCAGCGTGTCTGAAAGTGCCAGCGGAGCTTAGAAGCAGAGAGTAGGCGGGAGAAGAGCGCAACGAGGAGGGGATGACAAGGAAAGCAAGGAAGGAGAAAGAAAACAAAGAAAAAAGGAAACTAAGAAACAAAAACAGAGATGGGGAGGGGATGAAGAGGTGAATAGACATTTCCGAAAATCAGGTCATTTATGATCTCATTTGAATGACCTCATTCTCGTACACAAATAATTTCTCACACAAATGATTAGAAAATAATCTACGTAAGTAAATCTGTGCCTTTCTGGGTGCAGAGTATGCTAGTGATCTGTATCCTGAAATTTCTAAATTTGAGGTATGTCCTATTAAAAGACAACAGTAAGACCTGGTTAATGTAAGAAGTATCGATTTAAGAAAATGCAAGTTATTTCAACCTCATTAAATCCCCTACAAGGCCTGAACACGCACTGGCCCTGGCTGAGTCACCTGTTGACCGGTCCCTATGTGTGCTGCCAGGGCCGGGAGGGGACAGTAACGGGAGATTGTTAGAGAAGCACAGCAGGTTACTTCTACCCTGGCAACATGATAGCTACTTTTACTTGATACATAAGTGATCTTTTAACCACATCCCCAATACTCAGGCCCTATCTCAATATTTGAATGCAGTATTCTCCCAAAATGCAAACAATTTGATACAGAGCTACAGCACTAAAGTATAAGGCTAAAAAACTGCCATATGACTGCCTTTAAATATTTATTTCCTATATTTAGACAAAAAAAATGTCAAAATGTCTACAAAAGAAATTTGGAGCAGAAAATAAGGTTACTAAAGGTGAAAAAGTCAGAGTCATTTGTGATTTCCAAGAGACTAAAGGTGAAGTGAATCAAAAACAACTCCCACACGCTGACTGAGAAGCGGGAAGCACTGGGAGCTGCTATTACATGTGTTGGAGCCTGTCTATGACAGGAAGAGTCTTTTCAAGAAGACTGATGCAAGGAAAAAAATATACGGGACTTAGATTTTTGTTAATGAGGAACTTGTGTGTATGTCTTAGTAATAAAGTATGTATTATGATTGATTACATTTCTACTTTTTCATTGATTCCAGGAAGCTCATATCCATAGTTTCAAATGGAATACTATTTTCACTCTTTCAGCTTTAAATTATATGTTAATCTCACTCCTTTCTCTACATGGTTTTGTTTCTTGACCATGACATTTTTTGGTTTTATTATGGAAGAAGGAAGGACATAAATAATAAAATAAGTAAATAACAGATGGACAGATGATAGATCACTGGCCCATGCACATAGACACTACAGTTAATATAAATGCAGAGAACTAATAACAATAAGAGTGTACACCGTGACTCTTGTTACATAACGTATAAAACAGGCACAACCAATGGTCATGGAGTCCTGGAGTACATACAAGGGTGGTAAAACCATGAAGAAATGCAAGGAACTGTGAGCCATAAAAATCACAACGCTGGTTACCTCTAATTAGAGAGGGAGTGAATAGTAATGAAAGAGGTACATCTTCTATTTCTTTACCTGATTTACTAGCAGGAGAGTGTTCCTTTTGTAATAACTCATATATTTATGTTGTTATATTCATATTTTACATTCTTTTCTGTACATGTATAAGAGAAATTCTACTAGGATTTCTAAAAGCTAAAACAAAACAAAACAAAACAAAAAAATAAATGTCTAGTCTCACAACACCTGGAAGTAGACATTTTTCAAATTTGTTTATGGCAAAGGTGTGCATAGAAATTTTGCATTCTTTTAAGACCTAGAAAAATGCATAAAGACATGTTCTAGAAAGGTATGTCAAATTAATGATCATCTTGAGCACCCCAAAATACCAAATAACATCATAGGTACTTACAGAGAAAACCCTTTAGAAAGAGGGCTATTTATGTTATGACAATAAAGGTTGCTAAAATTATTCACAGGCACATTAGAAAAAAACCTCCCTTTAGGTTAGGTGTTAATGCATGATTGGAAAAGCATGAAATCTAAGTTTGAGTTTGGTGAATAATGCAAGATTTGACTTGATTCCTTTCTTATATTTACTTAAAATTCAGGAGCTTTTAAAAATTGCCCATTGCCCTTGTGAACAGTTGAGTTACCTTTTTAAAATCAAACTCCTTATATCACCAGCCTTCAGCTCCCTCTGAGCAAAACTGTTCAGCTAGGTCTCATCTCCCCTCCACATCGTAGCACACAAATGCACACATGTCCACCTTAGCAAAGTTCTCAAGAGCCCATTTTCCATTTACATAAGCTGCCTATGTCATCTACTTCCCAGGCTTCGGTGACTCTGGCTCTCCTGACAGCATCAGTATTGGCAGTCTTCACAGGTAGAGGCACTTCATTCCAGTTTTCAAGTGACAAGGACATGATGCTGCTGTTCTGGCTGCTTCCTAATCCTACTTCCAGCCCAACCTTATGAAAAATCTCTGATGGTAAGAAAAACCACAGTCCTTCAGCATAGCTTTAGTGCTTGGTAGCTTTGCTAACTAAAACCAAAGTAACTAACAAAAGGGTCTCCATTCCTTCTAATTCCTTAAATCTGAATAACATTATCAGCAACATCAACAACAAAATCATCTTTGTACCAATTATAGTTTGAGAGACAATTTTACTATATAGAAAATCATGAAGATGAACTATTCATTGACTACAATTCTTTCCTACTAAGTAACGCATGTATTTTTGGAATAAATCAACTTTCTTAGTTTGCAAACAAAATATTCTCTAGTGTTTGCCTACATACCACATTTGTACTGTCAATCGATCACCTTCCCTCTTGGCTGAGACCCCCAATTACCTTTATTTTCCTTCTGCTCTGTCACAGAGACCAACGATTGTGCTGACGTAGTTTAGTTGGGGGCACAGTTTCCCATAGAGCATTTTACAGATGTCATTAGCCAGAAAAATACTTAAAATGGGTTTATTGGGGCCACTGGTTCTAAAACAGTAATAGGAACCATATAACTCTGAAACCTTTCTCCCTCCAAATTGTGGTAGAGAGAGAGAGAAAGTGAAGGAAAGGCTTTAAAAGAGTTGAGTCAACATTCTCTTGGTATTCTCCTTTCTTTAATTCTTCCAGCCTATTCATCACTGTTTTTCACTTTCTTGTGTTAAATACTTCTGAGAAAAAAAATCTATGTCTACCATGTTCAAGATGGAGTATTGAAAGAAGAAAAAAATTTAATACAAAACCCCAAACTGCCTTAAGTGAGACAGCACAGATTTTTTTGCGGTAATTTTGTGGCACCAAAGTCAACTGACAGTTTGCAGCTTGGAAATCTCTTTTGGGAGGCGGTGGGCTCCACTGAGGGAGCTGAAATAGGGTTAGGGAGTTAGTGATGACTCCACACAGAGCGTCTCATGAAGGCTGAGTGACAGTGGAACACGTTAAAGACAGGGGAGAAGGAGGTGAGGATTTGACTGTGAAAGTCCGTCTTGCACAATATTGCCAAAATAAAAGGTGCAGTTTTGCCATCCAAACAGTACTACACAAACTAAGCATGTACCAGTATCAGGAAATATTTCTATGTGTGAATGTGGAGTTCTGGCCCCATTCACACCTTGGGGCAAGAATCACCTCTGGAAGCTGTGAGAGGGCGGAGGAGCTATCCCAGCTCCCCAACAGAGGGGCAGGAGTTCCATTTAATATTCTTGTCTAGTGAAACAGCAAAGATCCTATTTTTAAATGCACATTTTTAATATTCAATATAATGCTACTCTTTAACAAACTCTTTACTCCCTGCCTCTCTGATGAGGCTTCCCATGGTCTTTAAAGGGATTGTTAACCCAAGAATGGATCACACTCTTTCTGCATGAGCAAGTCAAGAGACACTCCATTAAGCCTTCCAGTATTTAATAGAAAGAGCCATCTCTCACCTCTGAGGAGATGAGCCAGCTGCTCGGTGATGAGCTCGGGAGCCTCCTGGAGGATCTCTTTCACAACGAGGGAGGAGGAAGACTCTCGGAACTCAAGCCCAGCATCACTCTGCTCAACTGGACTAATGACTTTGACCACAGCCGATTCTAAAGTTTTGTCCTCACTGCAAAGCAAACAGAGGAGAGGAAGAGAAAGAGATATGACATGTTTCCTTACTTCTTGGAGTTATTTCATCTCTTCTCCCACACAAATGTCTTCCTTTCCATAGCCAAAAATATGGGTAAGTGCCTATGACTCAGAAGAACCTTATTCTATGTGTTTTCACACTTCATTTTAATTAATTACCTCCCCCAAGATTCTCACAGTGCCTTCACACCTTAGTCCCTCTCTTGCTTTGTTGCTGGAAAATTATAATAATGATGGTAATGGCTAACATTTGTTGACCTTCTACTATGGATCACACACTATTTTAAATACTTTTAAGGTATTATTGCATTTTATACTATAAAATGACCCTATAAAACGGGTTCTATAAAAATTCCCATTTTACAAAGGGAGAGACAGAGGCATGAATAAATTCAGAAATTTGCCCGCAGCCAGAAGGCCTGTGCGCAGGCTCGCTCTCACGTGTAAACCCTGACAAAACAGCTCCAACCCGTGCACACCAGTCACAATGCTGGGGGAAAGGTACTATGAGCTTATTGACTCCCACAACCATTTTTTTTGGTATGTGAGACAATACTGGCTTTTATCGAAGGCAAGAAGATGTGAATAAAGCTAACTTTATTCTTTCTATGTGTCCCAACCAAAAAAGTAGCTATGAAGGAAATGAAGATCTCAATTTGTTTTTGCTTTATAGACAACCCCAAAGCCAGAGTTCACAACTTCAGTCTCAAAAGCAGCAACATATGTCAATTTTAATCAGTAACAAAACTCTTCCTAAGATTTCAAATGATACACGTTCCCTAGTTCACTCCTTTAGCTTCTTCAACTGTCTTTATTTTAATATCTACTTGCATTTGTTGGTCTGAAGGTTAACAGATAAATTTAGTAAAGCATATAATCATTCTGAATACTGATAAATGAAGTCACTCAAGTAAACTACTGATATAATAATCAGCGAGTTGTCAGCGACTGACTGATAAATATTAGTCAAAAGAATCTTGTGTGTTTCAAACACCACAGGAATGAAAGCAGCCCCACACAGGCAAATTACTTTCAAAACTCTGTAACTGAGTCAGCTGCACACCTGATGTTACCTGTATATGCTTCTAAAAAAGGTTAAGCAAAAATTAGATACTTGTACCAGTTTTTACTTCGTGTATAATAAAGTCAAGGTCCACTGGTCAATGTCATCAATGACTAGAAAATTGGCAAAATATGCAAAAAAAATTAGTATCTAAAACTACTGAAATGCTTAACTGTGACTCTTCTTTCAGTAGCACTAGGGAGCTTAGGAAAAGGTGTCTTTGTGCTGGGTTGTAAAGTCCTTGAAGGCAGAGAATTTGTCTTATTACTCTTTATGTACCTTTAGAATCTTGTACTAGTTATCAATTCTTAGGAACTTATTGAAGGAGGCAGAAAACCCAAGTTCTAATCCAAACGCCTCTACTAATTGCATGTAGTACCTTGGGTAAGTCATTTGCAACCCTAGATGTCAGGGTTTTTTGTCCATAAAATATGGAGTTCATGAAGATTTAAAAAAAAATCCATCTTGCTCTTTTAATATGAATGATGAGCCAATGATCAAATGACTTTCATAACCCATCTACATAAATTTCCATTTTACTATGACATTTCTTTCAGATTTTTTAGTTTTTAGCTTAAAAACACTTAATTTTATAAACACTGAAATAAAATTTCAGTTTTATTTAGTGTTCAGTTTCCATTCTTCATTATCTGTTTTCAGCATCAATATGCAGGACCATTGCATTGCTCTAACAAAGTATTTGAAGTGGTTTAAAATTATAATTTGGTCAACTTTACAAGAACTTTTTCACTCAAAGATGTCATATTTGAAATGCAAAAGTAAAAACAGAGGACTGGCATAGCTCAGATTTTGCCATAAGAGAAGAAAAAATATTTCCTTTCCTCTGAATGTCCTCTGCCTTTAATACATTTCCCCAAACCACAAAATCGTGACCAAGGCGATACTTCGCACAGATTTCCTTAAAAGACCAAACCTCCGGCACTCACCTTGCCAGCACGTTGCTGCCAACAAGTGTTATAGATAACTTCCCTTCATCATTTAGCTGATGCAGATTAATTTCATCTCGGAATATGTGGAATGATTCAGAGATACTCAGCTCTTCTAAAATAAACCTTATCTCGGTGAAGTAGTTGAATTCGGTTCTCAGCACGTTCAGCACTGGCAAACAGAGAACTCCGGGGGGGCTGACCTACCAAGTAAAAAGGTAACATCTGACAACAGCAGCAGGAAAGAATACAACTACATTTTCTCAAACTGGGTTTCACCGGTAAAGGGAACAAGGCAAAAGCAACTAGAAAGAGCAAACTCTGCCCTGGTAAACACAGCGAGGTTGTCAAGATCCCTAAAAGCATCAAGCCTCTGCCTGGGGATGGAACTGCTTTTGTGCTCATGTCCCTGGTTCAAATGTTGCCTTGAGATATAACTTCACTACATTACTTATCCCTTAAAAATAAAAGCAGTTGTAAATGGGGGAAAAAAGTCTTTTGATCTCGTTAAGCCACTTGACATTCATAACCCACTTGACCTGAACCCACTAGCGGAGCATTATCTGCAGGAAAGATGCTTCTAATATTTTTTAACCTCTTGTTACTCTACATGAAACTTCTCATGCTTTATTTGAAATATTCTGTGTCTCATTTCAACCCCTCTACAATTTAAAAAAGTATGAATACATTCTCCTTCTTTGGAGAAATAAATTCTCATTTCTTTATGGAAGCAGCAGAAAATTAGAATGACTGGCGTAGGACAGGTGAGGGCTGCAGCCACACAGAGAGATACGCATGTCCCATCTCCATGGGTGCCTGCCACTCAGCTCCAGCCAACTGTCTGCATGCAAAACATTCAGGCCCAGGATGGCTGAATCTTTCAATTACTCATGAAACGTTGGAAATCTGGATATCAAGGTGTTATTTGTAATGTTAAATTATTACAATTAATTTTTTAAATAAAAATACCATGTAGATTAATGAAAACTCACTCAAGAGCCAGATTTGGCCTACAGATGAATTGTTGTGATTTCTGTTGGTTTCTTACATTATTTTTAAAAACCTATATTAACAAACCTGTCATTAAATTTGTGGTAATAGTGGGAAACAGGAGATGGGTAGGAGTTAAGAGAATTTTAGATTCATAATGATAAACAGGTTTTTCTGTAGGAATTTTAAAAATACAGGGTTTTTCAAAAGCCTATGAGTATATTGCAACAAACTCAAAATATCACTGAGAGAACATCAAGTTTGGTAACACTGAATTTTTGCATAAAGTAAATAACCTTTATCTGCCATAAGCATAGTGTTTGTTATGCAGTTTTAACAGCCTTATCATCCATCTCTCTTTCTTAGCACTAAAATGGCACAGCATTTGTCTTTTTTATTCAGTTACCTTTCCCAGTGCATAAAGCGGTCTGACCAAAGTAGATATTTAATATGTGTTTGCTGAGTGAAATGAATCACTCACTGCTATTGTATATGAAGCACAAAGCCACTCCAACAAAATAGTTTTTCTCCAACCTGTCAGACAAATATTAAGTCACAATTGTATCATAATTGTTAGTAATTTGTCTCTGGCAAGTTATTTTTTTGCTGATTAATTGGCAGAGTTATATCTAATCCTAGTATTGAAACTTGCTTGAGTCAAGAGCATGCAGCCTGAACCTATTCTAACAGGTTAGAGTCAGAAGAACTAGGTTCTAGGCCCAGCCACTGCTGTGTGGCTTTGAGAATGCCAATTTCTTGTCTGAGCCTCAGTTTTCCCCATCCATAAAATGGGGCTTACCCATCAGAGTGAAAAGTAGTTGAATAGAGTCTTACGTGTGAAGGGGCAAATCTCTGTATTTATCCTATGTGTTACTACTCTAAGAGGGAAGAGCCAGTTTTGCAGGAAAAATTAAAATAGGCATGCAGCCCTCTGGTGGGGGGTGGGGTCCAGTGAACTAAGAGGAAGGCACAGAAACGCAGTGAATCCCCAAGTGTGACCCCTTCAGCAATTCATACTTGTCTCCATGCTCAGTGGCAAACCTTGGAAGAAGGAGAGAAGAGGCCCCACATCACTTTATTTTTATCTATCTCTTTTATCCATCACAACTACTTTTCAAGACATTGTAGTTATTGTTGATGGTATAATTATTATATGTTTTCCTTAAAAACCTATGCCACTATCAGTCTAAAAAAATCAGTCTGGTTCAGTCAATTTTATGTTCTCAAGACAAGCAACATTTTTTTCCTAGGAGTCAAAAATCCACTTAATAAGAACACTATTCAATATGCATGTCTCAACACAGGCACATTCATCTCCTCATACCAATTAATCTCTCTTGTAAAGGTCAACAAATTTTAAGATAAATTTGCTATTAAGCCTGTCTGTAGAGATCAGAGTACTTGATCTGGCATTTTGGTCGGTTTCTGCCCTAAAGCCATCCTTGCCACCACAGCTCATTCTAGAAGACAGAGTTTCATGTGAATTAAATCATTCTAGAACAGCTACGCATAATCTAAGAGTCAAGGATCTAAATAAAATTGGAATAAAACTAATGAACTCCACAAAATTAAAACTTGTGAGAAATTGGAAATAGCACCAAAATACTCATAATGCACCTTATTTTGGCTTTAAGATAATTCATTATGATGGGATGGCAAATTTTTACAGAATGGAAATTTTAAAACAACTTTTTGAGAGGTTTTTTTTTTTTTTTTACCTTTTTAAGCATATTATACACTTTACACAGTACAAAGTTTCTCACTCAAGGGAGATAATGAGTAACTGAAAATGACCTTGTTTTACATAGTCAGGGCTGAAAGGCAAAAACAGAATATAGATGTGACCTGTAATATCCCTGTTACCGAAAACATCAGCCAATGAGCCCTGGACTTCCCACCACATCCATGCAGGTTATTCCGCACACAGGTCCCTACTCCCAAGGGCACAGCTATGCAGCAGGGATGCTACAGGAGACAAGGAATTCGGACCCTTACTTGTGGTAGTTCTCTGAATTCTCATACCACTAATCAAATATTGTTAAAAACTTTCATTTTTAACTTGAAAACCTTGGTCTCATTGAAATAGTGTTGTATGAAGAGAATCAGGAAGAAATAACGAGGATGATGCCTAACATATAGTAGGTGGTCAACAGGTATTTTTGATGAATGGATTATAATGCATTATTCTCTGCAACAATAAACCAGAACATGAAATTTAAGTTAATAGGTTCCTTATAGTCCCCAAAAACACTTGTTCTAAAAAGTTACATCATAATTCAAACTAAAAAGCATACTCTTCTTTTTCCTCACCTTGTCTAGAAAGTAAGCATATGTGAAGGCAGAAATAAGAGAATCCAAGTCACATGATTTATGTCCAATAACCACGTGGACCTTCTCCAAGCGTTTGCTTCGATTCTGAAACAAATTTAAAAAAAATTACAACTTAATGTGCAGTAGATCAATATAAAGAGAACATTTTCCAAAATTTTTAAAATATTCCCTAAAACATTTTTAGTCACATTCATACATGACTGCAGAAAATAATAAATTTATCATGATGCTTTTACATGAAGACATAAAATTGCACAACCTGTTTAACATTCAGAATTGCTCATTCACATTTTAGTAAATTATCAGGAACAAAAAATTGTTGGTTCAGAGTCTCAGGAGCGTCCCGGGGTAAAGCCTGAAACTGGCCCCCACACACACTAATGGCAAAGAGGGACCAAAGAAAGAGGTGAGTGTTCCAGATTGGTAGACAACAGTTTAATGAGCAAGGGAACTTACAGAGCTTGCTTTGTGGCCACAAGGCAAATAGATCTGTGCCCCCTCCTGTCAGAATCTTAACAGTCTACGTAGAGGCCTTGTTGGGTTCAGTCACGTATGGTCTCAGTGAGAACATTATCTTGAGACTGAGTCCTTGGAAAAAGTGCCCATCGTGAGAACGGTGGGCAGAACACAGATTCTGGGGCCGGGAGAGGCCCTGAGGAGCCTCCTCACAGGTCAGCTGGTAGCTTTGCGCTCTTGATGGCTTTCTCCAATCAGAGTGGGTTTTGTTAAGATTATTCACAATCTAACTCATATGAACTATAACCTGAGTTATAATTTTTTAGTAAAAGATTATTTTGGTCTAAAGAACAATTCATCGTATTTCATGCCATATTTCTTATATGAAATGTTCTAAATTTGACAAAGTGCCCTTTTTCACATGTCCCTGGCATACAACACAAAATTGGTAGATGTTCATTTTTTCAGGCCCCATTTTGGGCGATAGGGTATGTTCTCTCTGCATTACATTCTATAATTTAGCAAATAAAAGTTGTAACACTTTTCCTTCTCCCAGAGAAAGGAGTATGATTAGTATCATCACTCTAAAGATACAAATCCATTGCTAGTAAAAACTGTATGTGGTGACCTCTCTGGATAAGAGGGTGTACTATTTATTGTCTTTCCTGCTAACTCAGTGGTTACTGGAAGCTCATTAAAAACAGCATGACTGCCTTTTGAAACAATGGGTTTGAAATGCCAAAGAACCAATCATTTCTAGAAACGTTCACAACAAAACTGCCCAATGACAATAACTGTAACCTAAATTGACATCTTTATAGTATGGCAGAGATGACATATATGAATACATCCCTCACTTACATACTTTAACTTCTTTTTCTAGGACTGGCTCCAAAGCCAACTCTATTAAAATACTACTCAAGAAGATAATTAAAAAGTGACACTGCTCAGGACTCTTTCAATAAAAAAGACTTAATCCTTTATCTACAGAACAAGATAACCCATTATTCCACAATTTACTAGGCCCTTTACAAATGAATCTACAAATTTGTTAGCGTTTGCATTGAACTGCTGGTGCCTGAGTTGGAAACAAGTTATTAAACAACCAGGTTGTGGCCCAAGGAACATAATAAAGTCTTGAAAGGAGATGAGTTAAGAGTCTACGAATACAGAGAATGACAGCAGGGTCAATATTACAGGTGAGACCTGTAATATGTAGCACTGCTAAATTAAAACATATATTTTAAAATGTATTGAGGTACAGATCTTTAGTAAAACATGATTTAAAAGTATGATATAAACTCTCTGAAGATAATCACAATTTTCTCTCCCCATCACCACCAACTCTAGCTCCTATATTTTCTCTCCCGGCTCCTTCCCTTAACCTCACAAATTCAGAGCTGGCTCATTTGGCTGAGGACCCTTCGAGGGTTCCAGTCTAGGCCCAGGCCCCACTCTCAAAGCTGGTCTGCTTCCCCTGTGCAAGACTGTCAGCTGTCCTAGAGATATTTAAAGAAATTTAGGTAAGTGGAATTATACTCCATTACAATACAAACAAATGCATTAGGAAATCATATTATTGTAGAAGGCTGTTCCGAGAAGCTCAAAGGTCTAAGTAGACATTACCTCATTTCTCCTCCCAGATCTTGTAAGGCAGACAGAAGATTAACAACACTTTTTATAGGTCACTGGCATCTGTGATGTGACCAAGATTGGTTCCCAGAACTCATGACCCAGTTCAGCGAGCCTGTCTCCTCTGCCCCGCACCAACCACTCTACAACGCCGTAACGACCTTGGAGTCTAAAAGTGAATGAGCGTGGGGACTGAAGAAAACAAGGGGGCGTTAAATATGCATTCTAAATACAGCAAGGCTTCAGACGTTTATACTATCAAGACTACCTCAAGGCTGAGCTATCTGCTTTCTTGTCTAGGTTAGATAATTCGTAGGCATAGCTCTGGGCTCAACACTCTACTTCATAAAAGAAGTCTTGGGAAGAATAAGACTTATGTGTCAATTCATTTCCAAGCACAAACCCATTATTACTTAGAAAAAGAGAGGAGTTAAATAGAATTATAAACCCAAAGCATATTGGGTTTGTAATAATTTGTATAATTCTTACAATTCAGGAATCTTCTGAGACTCTGATTTGTTCCTCTTCCATTTAAAGAGAAGAAAAAGCACATATCGTCTTGTAGGCCAGGCTGTAGAAGATCCTGGTGCAAAACTCTGGGTGTTCTTGTTGGTCCCACATACCCTCTGTCTTCTCAAGCCTCTGCTTTTTCTTCTGACTTCCCTTCCTCCCACACCTCCTAGTCACGTCCTCTTCTACTGCCGTTCACTCATGTCTGCCATCTGCAGTCAATGCCCCAACTCCCACGCTCCAGCTCTCTCTCTCTCTCGTCACCCACCTCTATCAAAATTACTGTGCTGGAGCCCATCTATCTGTCTCTCCATCGGCAATTCCAATGGAGCAAGTCCACACCAATGAGCACCCCTGGGTTAATGCATCCCCCACCAAGGTAATGTAATTTCATTCTAAAGAGACCTTCCAGGGATTACACCACAATCCAAAAAATGACTGGAAATTTCAAGCAGACTGAGAATGTTAGATGGAAGGGACATCACAACTAGAAAGTACCTTTTTCGGTGCCTGCTAATAAGCCTGAAAAGTGATAGGCTCGGCTTAAAAAGTCTCAGATGTCTCTAAAATGCCTGATTCCTACCAAAAATCACTGATACGATATAATTAGAGCGTGGTGCTAGGTAGATACCATAGCAACCATGCTCAGGCTGCCTCTTGCCTGCTTGGAGGAATAAGACATGGCATTAGTTGTGTAGCCTCACCTAGTAGATAAGCTCAAGGAATGTGCAAGATTTGGTTCTTCAAATTGGGGGTCAAGAAACAGAATGAACAGAGACCCACTTTGAAGCTTCCCACCAAAAATGACATTGGCAGTGGAACAGAGCAAGCACAGGGGTCAAGTCAAGGCGAAAAATCTGGGGACTGATTTCAAGTGTCCAGGAAAGGTAATGGGGTCCTTGCGATGCCTGGTTTACTCTGCGGCAGTGGCCCCACCTGCAGAAGTGGCAGTAAAGCTGGTCAGTGGAACCCAGAGGAGATTCCTGACCCCCAATAGGTGGTCTTCAGTTACAGAGGGGACTCTGTACCTCTCACAGCAGGTCTGGCCATGCCACACAGTCACAGACTCACGGGTGTTCAGCCTTAATATCTATGCCCCTCAATACAGTTCACTTTGGGGTCTGGATTATTCACAGACAGATCATGTCCAGGTGAAAGCAACACATGGACAAGTCTGTTGATTCAATGTACTGCCATCCAACTAATAAAAGTCTGTTTGTGTCAGGCACAGTATTAAGCCCTAGGGATACAGTAATGAACCAAATGGACAAAAACCTTTATTACACTTGTATTTTATTGCAAGGAGATTGGAACCAAATAATGAGATAACAATAAATGGAGGAGATAGGGTGTGCTGGGATGAGGTGCACTTGAGAAGGTGATGTCAGAGTAAAGACCGGCAGTGAAGGAGTGGGAGCTGAGGGTATCTCAGGCCAAGGCAACAGCAGGGCAAAGGCCCTGAGGAGAGCATGCCCAGCATGTTCAGCTAATAACTACTTCCTAGTATGTACATTTTCCAAAAGTGACTTTGCAAACCCCTAGCCAGGAATAAATAGATCTGGACAGCAAATGCTCATTCGCTAGTACACAAGCACACCAATAATCAGGGGAGATTCATCGCTAATGCCTAAACACAGTGCTGTGCAAACTGAAACAAAACGGAATCCTGATAGTGTGTTGAAATAGATACTACCCTGCTTTATCACCTACACTTTCAAATAGCTGGATGGGATCTTTCATAATCAATGTATAAAAGAAATATATGGAACACGCCAGTATTCCAGATCACAAGTTTAATATGCTTTCAAAGTCTAATCCTATATATTACTAAAATGAGACTTCTTAATGAAGTTCACTTCCTATCTCTTTTTAAAAGCCAGAGAAATGCCTAACATTCTAATTCAATAGTCCATTAAAGGATGCTGCACTTGTCAGGTAAAAGCACTTTGAAACACGCCCATGGAAAATAGAATTGATTAGAAAGAGGGTTTCCAAGCTGGAGAGCATTTGCTAAGTGAAATAAACCAGGCAGTAAAAGACAATACCTTATGATCTCACCTATAACTGGAACCTAATCTACAAAACAAACAATCAAGCAAAATAGAACCAGAGACATCGAAATAAAGAACAAACTGGCAGTAACCAGAGGGGAGGTGGGAGAGGGATAATAGGGGAAAATAGGAGAATGTCCATCGAAGAACATGTATAAAGGACACATGGACAAAACCAAAGGGTGTAGGTATGAGGGTGGGAGGTGGGGATGAGTGGGGATGGGTGTGTGTGTGGGGGAGGATTGGGGACAGCTGTACTTGACCAACAACAGAAAGAAAGAAAGAAGGCTTCCAGGTGCTGCTGAAAGCTTAGGCTCCTCTATCAACTTTTTCGTAACTCCACCCCCTGAGAAACAAAGCTACTCCCACCTACAACTTTCCACATCTAAAATCCCACAATAATCCTTTAGTCAATAAGTCCTTGCGATACAGCTATACTATGATTGCCCCATACCCATCCTCTCTAAACCTCTTTTCTTAAAAACCATATGAAATTTTTTTTCAAAAATAATTGAAAGTAATTTTGTATTCAAAACATTGTAGACAAAACCCACAGAAGCTGGAGAGTATCTTTCCTCACACACTAAAGCAGACTACATTTCTCAGGCCCTATCCTTAACCAACAAATGAAGAAACAAGAGAAAAAGAAGTCTCTTGACTTGATTGATTGGTATCTCCAAAGAAACTCAGACATAGAAAAGAGTTGGCACTTGAGCTAGTACTCCCTTGACTTAACACCAAGTCAATGAGGGGCGTTCCTTCCTGGAGGCTGGCTGGGCATAGTACAGAAAACAGCCCAGCTCCTCCCCAGGAGACCCATGCACCTGGGGCCACCATGAATCTAAGTAAGAAGACTCAGGGGGTTTGCAGGAGGAAACCTAACACACTGCTCATGTCCCTGAAGGTCCTGACTCCACCTGGAAAGCTATGTAGAAGGAGATGCATAAGGGGCCACGGCCGAATGAGCAGCAAGGACTAAGGGAGCTGTGGAAATGCCCAGAGCAGCCAGGACCTCCAAAGGCGAGGACAAAAACCCTCTGACCACCTCCACAGACATGGGTGAAGTCACATCCTTTGTTCATTTGGTTCATTTGGAAACAAACGAGGTGTTTCTTGGTACTGGCCCTGGGTTTAAGATGATTTCTAGAATTCCTGACCTCCTGAAATTTTCATAATCTTATCATTACAGGGAGAAAGGTTGGGACCCAGAGAGAGAGAGAATGCTGTAGGGAATAACATGGCACCAACCAAACGTTAAAAAAAGCAAAGAAGGAAATGTGTATTACTTGGTGCAAGGTCTCCAGGGCACAGGGATTTTCCCACCAATTGAAACCTTTGTATTTCATTCTTTATTTTTCTTTATTTCTCCAGGAAGAAAATGAATACATGCCATTATAAAAAGTCAGACACAACAATATTAATAAAACAAACATAACTACTTTGTTAACATATTGTTAATTATTTCACATTTTTATTTATGCACATATATTAACACATGTACTTCACAAAAATGAGCTGCTTCTATTTCCACTCTTTAGAAAGATCTTTTTTTTTTTCACTTAACAATATGCTGTGGTTCTTTTTCCATGACCCAAACTACTTCATTCTTTCTGGTTTAATAGTAGCACTTATGCAGATACATCTGTGTGTATTGGGGGGTGGGGGCTGGGAGGTGTGGACAGGGTATGAGAATATGAGCATATAGAATTTCTAGAATCAGCATAGGTGCTTCTTTTTTTTTCAATCTCCATGATATTGACAAATAGCCCACTGGCTACCTGGTCCAGTTCCATTCTAATGGTTAATTAATAAACAATAAAAAGTGACCTAAAGGCCACTTTGAGAGCTGTACCTCAGGTCATGTGTTAAAAGCAAAAACATTGACCAGAACCTACAAATTCAGGATATAGACATTTTATATTTAATTTTCTCATAAATGTCCTAATCTAATTGGTGACCTACTGGATGACTACAACCCATCGAATTAGGAAAAGGCAAAAAGCTTACAATTGTAAGTCCCAAATGATTTTGAGGTAATTTAATTGTCTCACTGATAAAACTAAACCTAATTAATTCAGACAAGTAATATCGCCTATACCCTTTTCCCTCACTGCCCTCCCAACCAACCCCAATCATTTGGGGAAAATGTGGGACAGGAGAGTCTGAGCAAATTCAACTGTAAATAGCTCAGATCGTATGCACCTGGACCTTTTTCTATAACATCAAATGCAAGAGGCCACTGTGGCTAGGCAATGGGGGAACCACAAACTAAGACCAAGTACTGCCGAAGGCCCTTCCTGGGTGGGCAGTCTGGGTCCCCAGTTCCTTTAAGGTCAGGTTCCCTTTGGGTGGAGTATCAGACATTGACTCAACCACTCTTTTGCCTTTTTAGCTGCATTGATCCTTCTGCAACCAGTTTGCTGCCCACCTTGAAAACAGTGTTTTCAAAAGGAGTGGTTTTATATGTCATTGATGTCCATCTTCTGGATCATAATAACGATTTGGAACAGAATTGTTGTTTTACTCACACCACTTAATTTGTTGTAAAAATTCTTTTTTTTTAACAGTGCCCTCAATAGTTTTTAAAAAAGTTTTTGGGAGCAGCACCATTATTTTCTCTCCATAGCTTCAAATATAAACAATGGCCCTACCAAATCCTTGCCTTTCCTGAAAAGCCCTTGTAAAGAACTATCCTTCATAGATTCCTAAGATATGTAATTGTCCCAGCCATTCCACTGTGGGGGGAAATATGTCCATGCATTTATTACCAACTTGGCAGTTCTCTAGTCTTCCATTTAGGAACTACTTCCTTCTAGCTTATGTAGATGTCCCATCCCAGAAGTTTGTGCTTTATGGTGTTTATAGTCCCTCAAACTTTCCCTTTTCAAACATGAGCTATAGCCTTTTTCATCTAGCATCATACGGACGTGCACCCAGGTCCACAAGGCTTTCCTCTGCCTCTTCTGAGGGACTGCTGTCTGTGCCTCTTCACTGCACTTTCCATGGGCTGAATGGCTTGCCACCAAAATTCATATGAAAGCCCTACCTCCCAATTTGATGGAATTTGGAGATGGGATCTGTGGCAAATAACTAGGTTCAGATGAAGTCATAATGGTGGGGCCCTCAAGACATGATTAGTGCTTTGTAAGAAGACACACCTGGCAGCTTGCACTCTCTCTCCCTCCCCCTCTCTCTTTCTGTCATGTGAGATCTTTGGAGAAGGAGGCTGTCTGTAAGCCAGGAAGAGAGCTCTTACCAGAACCCAACGATGGTGGCACCCTAATCTTGAACTCTCAGCCTCTAGAGCTATAGGAAATAAATTTCTGTTGTTAAGCCACTCAGTCTATGCTATTTTGTTATGGCAGCTCAAGCTAAGACAGACCTCCAGGTTGGAGTCATTCCAAAATTCAAAACTACTGGGAGATAGTTGAACTTGAAGGAAAGTTTAGAAGAGTTTTGTTTTTTTTTTTACTAAGTGACTGATGTTAAAGGCAATACAAGAGGTTTAAAAACCAAATTAGAAAGAACATCCCTTATGCACATAGAAACTTACACCCATGCCACCTAAGGTTTATACATTATTTTATGAAACAATGTATGTTCATCATAAAACATTTAGAAAAAGTAGAAACTCAAAGAAAAAACTCAGGATCCAAAGTTAATGCCTATTTAACATATTCCTTCCAATTTTTCTTATACTTTTATGCGTTCCCTTTTGTATTGTTACACATAATATTTTACAACCTCTTTTTTAACAACATTCCAAATATTCTCCCAAAATTCTAAAATATAAATGTTGTGATAGCCAAGGGTGTATATGTTTGCTTTTGTAACCCAAGTTGCCAGCCTATTGCTCTGCACACAGTAGGTGCTTAATAAGTATTGAAAAAAATAAATTGGACTTCTAGTCAAGATGGTGGCATAAGCAGAAATGACTCACAACCTCCCACAGCCACATCAAAATTACAACTAACATACAGAACAACCATCACAGATCCATCAGAAATTGAGCTGAACGTAAGTCTGACAACTATGGAATTAAGAAACAACATCCTTCCAGACTGGTAGGAGGGGTGTAGACATGGAACAGGCTGTCCCACATCCACGTGTGGTGGATGAAAAATTCAGGAGGGATATCTTGGGAGCGAGGAGTCCCAGCCCCACACCAGAACCACAGGTCAGGGTTCCAGTGCCAGGAAGATAAGTCCCCAAAACTTCCAGCTGCAAAAACCAGTGGGGATTCTGTTAGGGGAAGAAACTTCTGGAGCCCCAAGCAGTTCCTCTTAAAGAACCCACTAGTGGACTCACCTACTCAGACTCATTCCCTCTAAGCTCCAGCACTGGGTAGCGGCTTGAGAAGCACCAGTTGCATACAGGGATAAACTGAAGTGTTTGGCACCAAGGTAAGCAAAGGCAATTGTCCCTTTTCTGATTCCTCCCTCAACAAAGCCACTGAGCTGGCAAACTATTGCCATATCTGAGACTCCATCAGCCTAGCTAATACTCTTTGACCAGTCCTGGAGATCCCCAGAGAAACTGACCCACCCAACTTACGGGCCACACAAGCTGCTTTTCCATAAGCATGGCTTAGCTAGGCTCATACTTCACAATTTCCTAAATCCTCTCAAACAAGCAATAGCTGGCCTCAGTGAGCCCCAGGCCCAGCACTGGCAGCAGCCAGCCTAGATTCACAGCTTGGCTTTGTCTGGGGATCTACAAGCCCAGCACAAGTAGCAGCAATCTCAGATTGCTTTATGGCTCAGGCAGGGTTACCCAGGCAAAACACAGGTGGGAGCTGATTTTGACTTGTGGCACCTGGGAAACCCCAGTGCCTGTGCACCCAGTGGGCAGCTACACACCACCTTAGAGCACCACCACCCTGCCCCTGCATAGCTGATCCTCCATGGAATGCAGAGGGTGGTGGTCAGTGGTCACAGCCAAGCCTTGCAGCTGACTGGCCTGGGTAAATCCCTTCCATTGATCTGACGACAGCAACCAAGGATCAACTATAAGAGGAGGGTATACTCAGCCCATACAAAGGTTGCACCTTGAGTACCCTGAGGGATAGGATAGGCTGTGCCACTGGACCATACAAGATACCTGCTACATTAGGCTATGCTACCAAACACAGAGCCTAAGAAGCTCTACCTGAAACATAGAAACAACCACAGGGAGGCTGCCTGTGCAGGAGACAAAGAAACATGGCCCAAATGAAAGAACAGATGAAATCTCCAGAAAAAGAGCTAAATGAAATGGAGATAAGCAATCTACCAAATGCAGAGTTCAAAACACTGGTTATAAGGATGCTCAAGGAATTTAGTGAGGACCTCAACAGCTTAAAAAAGATCCAGTCAGAAACAAAGGAGATGCTAATTGAAATAAAGCACAATTTACAGGGAAACAACAGTAGAGTGGATGAAGCTGAGAATCAGATCAATGATTTGGATCATAGGGAAACAAAAAAACCACCAATCAGAACAAAAAGAAGAAAAAAGAATCCAAGAAAAAGCATCCTCTGAAACACCTTCAAGAGGTCCAACATTCCCATCATAGTGTTGCCAGAAGGAGAAGAGAAAGAGCAAGAAATTGGAAATTGATTTGAAAAAATAATGAAAGAAGACTTCCTTAATTTGATAAAGGAAATAGACATGCGAGTCCAGGAAGCAGAGAGAGTCCCAAACAAAGTGGACGCAGAGGCCCACTCCAAGATACATCATAATTAAAATGCCAAAGGTTAAAGATAAAGACAGAATCTTAAAAAGAGCAAGAGAAAAGAAGTTAGTTACCTACAGTGGAGTTCCCATAAGACTGTCAGCTGATTTCTCACCAGAAACTTTGCAGTCTAGAAGGAATTGGCAAGAAATATTCAAAGTCATGAAAAGCAGGGACCTACAGCCAAGATTGCTCTACCCATAAAACTATCATTTAGAATCAAAGGGCAGATAAAGAGCTTACCAGACAAGAGATAAGTAAAGGATTTCATTATCAGCAAAGCATTATTATATGAAATGTTAAAAGGACTAATTTAAGAAGATCAAGCTATGAACAATAAAATGGCAATGAACACATATCTATTAACAATTGAATCTAAAAAAAACCAAACTGAGCAAACAAGAACAGAGAGAGAATCATGGAAACAGAGAGTGTTTTGATGGTTGCCAGATGGGAGCAGGGTGTGGAGGAATGGATGAACAGGTGAGGGTATTAAGAAGTACAAATAGTAGACAGAAAATAGCTATGGGATGTAAAGTACAGTATAGGGAATGGAGTAGCCAAAGAACTTACATGCATAACCCATGAACATGAACAATGGTGGGGCAATTGCCTGAGGGAGTGGGGGATGCTGGGTGGAGGGGGCAAAGGGAGAAAAATCAGGACAACCGTAATAGCATAATCAATAAAATATAATTTTAAAAGGAAAAAGAAATTAATAATTATAAAATTTAATGTATATAGTATTCTTTACTGTGGATTATTAAAATTTATTTAGTCAATTTCTTATTGTTGCAGATAACTTAATTTTTTATTAAATGAGAATACAGTAAATTTTGGAAGATAATTATTGTGCTGATCCCTTGTTAATTCTTCAGTATCAACTCCTGGATTTTACATTTCTGGGTCAAAGAATGCACATACTTTGATGCTCACCAGAAAGGTTGTATAAAGTTACATTTTTTACCCACAGAAATAACTGATTTTCAATCCTTCAATTGTGTTTAAGTATTATCATTTTGAAAGGTAATGTTAATTTATATTTATTATGATTATGAGTGCTTTAGGTCACTTTTTTTCATCTGGACACTAAACATTATTGTCTTCATGTCAACAGTGTTTTCTGAATTTTTCTCTGCATATCTTTTAGAATGTTTGTCCTACTCTCCTTGATTGATAAGCTATTACAATATTACTACATTTTCAATTCTGATAACATAGTACTTTGTTCTCTGGCCCTGAGCATCTATGGAACAACTTGTTCAATAAGTTGCATTGTGTATGCAATAAGCATGCATTATTTAAGATGAGATCATTTCAAGTGCTAAAGAGCAATGGTACACTCTGTACAATCTTTTCCTCAGTCTACCTACTCTGCTTTCTGAAAAAGTTGCAATAATCCACATCAGACTCTGCTGTAGAACACCTGTGGAAAACAGTTATGGTCTACCTCTTGACTGGAATGCTTTTGCTCCTCTGTTCTATAATTAACTTCAGGTAAAAATGATAATGCAACTTAAAATTAAATGTAAGGTATTAAATGTATCATTATTAAATGTCTTTAAAAGTAGTGAAATTTTGGTAAGGCAACAGCACCAAAAAGAATGATTAAAGAGAAAGAATAGAGTGGGAGATAATATTTGCATAATATTTTCACCATCTTGCCATTAAAAAAGGCAATTCCTAACACATGAGGAATTCCTAGACATCAATTTTTTAAAAATGGAATCATTGGTAAAGAATGTGAATAGGGAGACTTCCGGCCAAGATGGAGGCATAGGTGGACACACTATCCCTCCTCGCACAACCAAAATTAAGGACAACAAAGATTTAGAAACAAGAAAACAACCAGAACTCATAGAAAATTGAACTGATTGGAAGTCCAACAACCATTCATCCAGACGGGTAAGAGGGGTGGAGTCCCTGCAGGAAAAAGTGGAGGTTGGCAGACCGGAGTGTGCAGGCAGTGGCTAGTGGACCCTGGAGATGGGGTGGCAACAGCAGACCCAGTGAGGCTGCACAAGGTAGCTGGCTGACCAGGCGGACCCACATTCGCACACAGATAATCCAGGCAAAAACGTGGAGCAAGACAGACCTCATGGCCCAGGGCCTGAGTGCCAGGAAATAAAACCTAAAAACACCTATTGAAAACACTTGTGGGGATTGAAGTGCCAGCAGAGACTCCCAGACTCACAGGAGAGTTCATTGGAGGGACCCACAGGGTCCAAGAACATACACAAGTCCACCTTGGGGGAAGTGGAGGAAGGGACTTGAATCCAAGAGAGAGTGGAGCAAGCGCCATTGTTCCCTCTTGGACATGAATTAAAGGGGGGAATGTCCGAGAGGAAACCTGGGACTCAAATCAATGGAGTGGACCAGAAGGAAGAAAAACAACCAAACAGAAAAGAATGAAGAAACAAGAATTCAAAAAAATGAGGAGAGGCTTAGGAAACTTCAAGACATCTTTAAACATCCCAACATCTGAATTATAGGGGTACCAGAAGGGGAAGAAGAAGAGCAACAAGTGAAAAACTTATTTGAACAAATAATAAAGGAGAACTTCCCCAATCTGGCAAAGGAAATAGACTTCCAGGAAGTCCAGGAAGCTCAGAGTCCCAAAGAAGTTGGACCCAAGGAGGAACACACCAAGGCACATCATCATTACATTAGCCAAGATTAAAATGAAGGAGAGAATTCTAGAAGCAGCAAGGGATAAGGGCACAGTCACCTACAAAGGAGTTCCCATCAGACTGTCAACTGATTTTTCAAAAGAGACCTTCCAGGCAAGAAGGAGCTGGAAAGAAGTATTCCAAGTCATAAAAGGCAAGGTCCTACATCCAAGATTGTTCTATCCAGCGAAGCTTTCATTTAGAATGGAAGGGCAGATAAAGTGCTTCTCAGATAAGGTCAAGTTAAAGGAGCTCATCATCACCAAGCCCTTATTATATGAAATGTTAAAGGGACTTATCTAAGAAAAAAAAAAGATCAAAACTAGGAACAGTAAAATGGCAACAAACTCACAACTATCAAAAACTGAAACAAAACAAAACAAAACAAAAACAAGCTAAGCAAACAATAGAACAGGAACAAAATCACAGAAATGGAGATCACATGGAGGGTTATCAGTGGGGAGAGGGAGAGGGAGAGCGGGGGAAAAGGTACAGGGAATAAGAAGCAGAATGGTAGGTACAAAATAGACGGGGAAGTTAAGAATAGGGTAGGAAATAGAGAAGCCAAAGAACTTATATATATGACCCATGGACTTGAATTAAGTGGGGGGAATACTGGTGGGAGGTGGGGCACAGGGCTGAGGGGAATAAAGGTGAGAAAAAAATGGGACAACTGTAACAGCATAATCAATAAAATATATTTAAAAAATACAATTTCCCTGAAGATTAATATTTTAATAATTAAATGCCCTAATTTTTCTTAGTATTTTTCTGTTCTTTAAGGTTTATAAGTTATAGAAATTTACTTTTTAAATTTAAATATATTTATTTTTATTGGAAAATTTGTGATTCATAGATATTTTAATTTTTCTTTCATTGGTTTTTATGGTAAAGAAAAAAAAGTTTTCTGCACTCTACACTAAGCTCCAGAACTTTTTATTTCGAGCCTTGTGTCTGATCAGGTCCTCTGAAAGTATCACTTCCAAAGCGCAGGCTGCTCCAAATACTTTAATTATTTCTTCTCCCTCAGACTGGAAAGGCTAGGGCTAATTAGTCAGGTTTTCTCCGCCAACCCCCCCCCCCCCCATGAACAGGCCCAGGTGTGCTCAGAAGACTTTTCCCAGAAGCTTTGCTTTTCTGCAGTCAGCTTTTTGTTGTCATAAGGAAGATCTATTGCTTTAATACTCACATGTGTAAATGTCTGTATTTGGAATGGACGTCAGGCAGGTGACACCACACACCTGGCATGTCTGAAACCGGCTCAGACATGACAGTAATGAACAGATAAGTGGCTGGAAGCAGACAGGAGGAGAAGATGTGTTTCCAGCAAGATGCACTTATGCCGGTTCACAGGGAAATGAACAAGGGATATGCAGAGCAATTACTGTATTTTGCAAAGATGACAGTTTTTAATGATGCCATTATTTGTTACACTGTGTGTTTTTCCGTGACAGAAGAACCCTCACCTTTTAGGTGACCTCTTCTCTCTCAAAATATTATGTAAAGTAGGGAACTCTTTTCAAACTAAACAGTACCTGGCACACAGTAATTAGACATTCAATAAATTTAATTAAAGTACATGTGTTGCCCTGACTGGTGTGGCTCAGTGGGTTGGATGTCACCCTGCAAAGTGACAGGTCTCCGGTTCAATTCCCAGTCAGGACACATGCCTAGGTTGCAGGTTTAGTCCCTGAGCTGGGTGCATAAGAGAGGCTACTGACCAATGTTTCTCTCTCACACTGATGTTTCTCTTTCTCTCTTTCTCCCTCCCTTCCCCTGTCTCTCTCTAAAAAAAATAAAGAAGTGCTGTGGTACAGAATAGTGCATTGGAATATGTAGATAAAGATACAGAAATATCTACAAAAATAAATTCTGTATATTCCACTGATATTTTAAAAGCATTAACATATTAATGTGAACTGAGTACCACTCTGATAAGAACAAGCTTCCCCAATAAAAAGTTTCTAGTCTTCTAAGCATCAGATTCTTCCCACCTTGGGATAATGTAATTTTATGGCTCTAAGCAGCGAACAACCTATTTTCAGTTGCCCAGACATTTCCCTTTGTCTGCTCTCCTCTGTTTGAGAGAATTACCAAGGAATCTCCAAACACAGCCCCTCGGCATGGAAACTTTTCAACATATCAATGTGAGTTCTATTTTTGTCACTTCAAGGTACATAATCAACTAAATAGATTATTGAAAAGACCTTTAATACAAAACAGTTAAACAAGTTTTTCTGCCTTGGTGCTTTAAATAAATCAGTCACTTGAAAAGGAAGCTGTTATATTAAAGGAACATTTTGTTACTTTAATTTTTAAATAGGTATTGTATTTTCAGTTAAAATACATATCAAAAGATTAACAAATGAGAAGTTTTAAAAATATTATTGAAATCTTAACAATACACAATAAAAATGCATCAGACCACCAAAATCTTTCACCATAATAAACAGCTGTAAAATGGATGACATCAGCTTTAAATTTTTTTCACCCATTTTATAAAATAAATCTTTGTTCATGTTGTGGCTCTAGTCAGTGATGGATTATGTAAAGCTTTTAATTAAAGACTCAAGTTTTCTTGCTATTTTATTTCCTTAAGAAAGTGTCCTTTCTCAGTAATTTCCTTGGCAGAAGTCTAGAATTCCAAACACCTAGAATATTACATATTAATTTCTTAATATGCTGGTATCTGCTCTGAAAGGTCCAAATAGTCCAAATATTAGTAACCTAACACTCCTATTTTATGACTTTTGCCAGAATGCCTAAGGTATAGATGTAAAGTCTTTGCAGGTACCAAAATAGAAACAAACAGTATTATTAGATATACTTGTCAATGACTCACTGCACAACAGAGAAGTGAAACTACGGTTTGCAGACTGAAAGGGGTAACAGCATTTTAGCAGTGATTTTTGAGCTGATTAAGAAAGTAGCATTTACCATCCCCATCGATGGAAGTCCTGCCCTCTGCTGCCCTCCCATGTGTTTTGTTGTTGCTGGTGGTAGGGATTTGTTTGTCTCAGAATCCTGCAGCCACGAAGAGTCCTTACATTTCATATGTTTTCATCAAAAGAAAAATAGAAAACAAGAACTCCCAACATTTTCTGTGTATATATGATCAAAAGTGACTTTTTAATTCACTCATGTCTTGAGGTATTCAGTCTTTCAGAGTGCAAAGGAGGGAGAAAATGCCCGCCACCCAAATCCTTGATGGTTAAGCTTCTGGATGCATTGCTAAGTAGGTGCTGCTAGCAAAGCGTGGAGTGGGAACAAGAAAAAAAATGTAAGAGAATGTGGGCACATCAGACAGGGCCGTGATCCTCTCTTCTCACTTCCTTGGTCATCAAATCCCAGCTAACTAGAGAGAGAAAACCCAAGTGGCAACCACCAGTTCATCACAACAGTGCCACAAGTACTACAGGGTGCCAAGTGCGCCAGGGTGGGGTGCCGAGTACTCCTGGGCGCCACTCACACTCCTTA
This sequence comes from Anoura caudifer, assembly GCA_004027475.1. NCBI lineage: Eukaryota > Metazoa > Chordata > Mammalia > Chiroptera > Phyllostomidae > Anoura > Anoura caudifer. The sequence continues at coordinate 171,000 of PVKU01000671.1, read as the reverse complement.
GGGCTGGTGCCCTGCGGAGCAAGCGGCAGTCACGCACATACAAAGTGAGTGATGACTCCAGCGCAACTGCAAAGCTGCTGCCATGGATTATGTGCTTTCTCTGATCCTGGCATCACTTCGCAGAACTCTCAGAATCCTGGTCGGTAGATCCTTTATTTTCCCCCAGTTAAGAAATCCACCCCAGGCCTGGTCTCACAAAACCGTACAGGTGACTGCTTTCCTGAGTGCAGGGTGTTTCTGGTAACCCTGTGCCTCCAATACTGTGCTCAGCCCTACTGCACTCTATGTCCTAGGCCATTTTATACATATTTAAAATGTTATTATGGTCAACTCTTGGTTATCTTGGGGCAAAGGAGATAAGTATGGATCACTATGGTAATTTGAAAAAAGTTACACCGTAGGTAATGCTACCATAGAAAACAAAACTTATGAACGTTTATACAGATCAGCACAGACAACTGCATACTATCTAGAAGACTTCTGTTGTTTGTCCCCACCAGCAACAATGGACAGCTCTCCATACTGACCCAAGTCCTTGCCAGCTAGAAGGGTTACGCTTTGGAGGCCTGACACTCACTTCCAGAAATCCCCACTGAGCGTGAAGCATCAGCCAGTTCCAACACCAAGGCCTCCTTGGGGGTACATCCTTCTCTCAGCCCATCCGCACCCCCAGCTCCTGGTCCCTCTGCGAGCTTCTGGGAAAGCCTCTCCTAGGGAATAGGGGTGGAGAAGAGGAGAGTGAGGTGCAGAAACAGTGTGTTCTCATTTCTACTGCACCTGCTACAAACACAGTGTGATTATGCGATTATTCGTATGCTGCAGGTCACTGAAAAACAGTGTGGCGGCAGAGAAGACAGGAGTATTAACTGCCTTAAAGTGTCAGGAAGCTTCTCAGAGGAGGTGACTTTTGTCTTTCTTCCCAGGAAGGGAGGTGAGAGCTTCCCAGGCTGAGAAGTAGCTGCAGTCTCTACGGTTCTTTCCCTGCCTCTCCTTCAATAAAAACCACCGAATGCATTGGTGATGGAAACACACACACACACACACACTCCTCATCAGTCAGAGACGCATACTGGAGAATTTACAGGTGGAATGGCATGAGGTCTGTGATTTGCTTTAAAATACCCCAAGAATAAAAATGTACATTTACTGTGTGGAAACAAATGAACCATTGGTAACCCAGTAACAATTACTGAAGTGTTATGGGTAGAATGTGTTGCCTCTCAATTCCCATGTTGGGATTGTAACCCCTGGTGCCTCAGAATGTGACCTTATATTTGGAAATGGGGTTGTTGAAGATGTAATTAGTTAAGTTGGGATGGGACTTTTGGGTGGGCCATACCCAAAATGACTGTGTCCTTATAAAAAGGAGAAATTTGGATACAGGGCACATATAGAGGGAAGACGATGTGAAGATGCAGGGAGAGGGCCATCCACGTACAAATGAAAACATCTCAGACCACCAGAAGTTCGGGGAGAAGTCTAGGACAGATCCTTCCCCAGTGCCTTGGGGGCAGGGGGAGCAGCGCATAGCCCTGTGAACTGATAGACCTCTGACTGCTGTGAGACAATACATTCTGCGTTTAAACTACTTATTTTTGTTACTTTGTTTGGGCAGCCCTAGGAACCTAATACACTAACTGAAGGGTCATTATGCAATTTTCTCCAATTTTTGTAGGTGTTCGAAATTTTTCACAATACAAAGATTAGAAAATAAGAAAGCCTCATAAGAAGACTCAGAAATATTAATAATTCAGCTTCACTTTTCTCTGCTACAGCACTTCCTGGGGAAACCACCCCAGTACCAAAGTAGTTCTCATATCCAAAATACAGCTGGTCCCCACTTCCATCCATGAGTCTAATTTCACATCTGTAATCCCTTTACAAGGGATTGTTGGTACATCTCCCAAACAAGGCGCCAGAAAGCTCTGTTGTGCCTCTTGGCTCTTTCAGGCTCCAAGCAGCGCGTCCTCCTTGGAAGCGCAATTGCAGGCAGCCTCCCAGCACCTCTGCAGACGCACTCGAGGCCAGGAGGGAGGCAGCAGCTCGCAGCACAAACCCACGATGAAAGCGTCTGTGAATCAGTTTTCTGTCCAAATGTGAATGGGCGGTCGGATATACCATAGTGATGGCATTTAGCACTCAGTAGGCAGGTTAAGAAAAAGTACACCACAAAGTGCATTAAATCACCTCATAATCATGTTTAAAGGCTAAGTGAACCAGGGCCACCACCAGTACTAACATACATGATAACAAAAGCAGTCAGCATTTTCCATACCATATGCTTGTAAATGTTATTCTGCAGGGAACCAATTAAAACTATGGAATAGTTAGAACACAGACATATGGAACAAAACAGGGCAACTTATCTTGTCACCGTGGTGCTTGCTCAGTACATCTATTACGGAGGTGCAATACTGAATTATTGGTACAAATAACGGCTATCTTAATTATGAATACTAAACGCCAACACCAGCACTTAACGCTTCTGCTCTGGTCACAGCACTATTTAGAGTATTTACTGGAAGGAGAGCCTACTGCTTCCAGAAACACATGAAATACTAGTCACATTAAACATCGAAAAAACACAATCACTACAGCAAATTGTAAATCAGGCGAGGTCTTGGTTTGCTCACCTGTTATTGGGAAAAATAACAATAACATTTTGTGAGATTCACAGGATTCCTGGTTTTTAAAAATACATATTTAAAGCACATGCGAAAGCACGTGGGAAGTGCGATGCCTTGAACCAGGGCCATGTTTTTTACAGTGTTACTGATGGAGAGAAGACATGCAGCTAATGCAAAGTATGCAATTATTTCATAAACTGAAAATCTAGAGAGAGCTTTATTAAGCTTTTCCAACATTAAGCAGAAATGACAATTTTAAAATAAATCAGAGTTTCATTCCCAGGTCGGTCTGATTGGTAAAAGACAGTTGACATTTTCCTTCCCATTACTGGAGCTTTGGCATTACTGCTTAATTTAAAATTAACATTTAAAGGAACCAGACGTATAGACTGATTGTAATAAGGTGGTTCAAATATCATAGGAACTGCAGGCTCAAGCAACGTCTTACATACAGAGCATGTGAGAAATAAAAAAGATGAGATTAGGGAAGAAAGTACAAAGAGTTTGCAGCTGAGTGTATTAACAATCACACAATGAGATCAGACAGAAGGGCCAATGGGGAGTATGTTAGTGCATGGGGACTACAAGCATTAATAATTAACACCACAATTCCAGTAACAAATTTTAATTTTTTTAATCCTCACCCGAGGATTTTTTCATTGCTTTTAGAGAGGGAGGGAGGGAGACAGAGAAACATCAGTGTGTGAGAGAAACATCAATTTGTTGCCTCACACACGTGCCCGGACTGGGGATCATATGCACCTGGACCGGGAATTGAACCCATAAACCTTTGGTTACTGGGTGATGCTCCAACTAACTGAGCCACACTGGCCAGTATAGGAGACTGTTCTGTGTGGTGTGGGCCCAGACAGGACCCACGCCCACGGATAGGTTTTCCCATGGGGAATCAGGCCTGCATTGTACCTAGGCTGCTTTGAGAGTTGCTTTTGCCAAAACTCCCTCACCCTGAATTGAGGCAGCAAACATTTACCGGGTATCTTTAAAGTAACTTCCTAAATCTATGCTAAACCTTCCAAGGACAAGTATAACCAGTTCAATCACTTTTCCCTTTGCATTTACAAGTATCCTTCTTCTGTGATGTGATTAGCTGCATCCTCTCCTTTGTTTTCTGTAAAAGGTAACCACCTAAAGCGAACCTGTGCATAGTAAATGAGGACCATCATGTAATATGCCCAGAAAAGCAATAAAAGCTTGTCGAGGCAAGGGCCGGGGCACTCTCCTCTTGAGAGAATTGCTGTGCGGTCCCTTTTCCTCCACAGGACTCGGTAGTCCTGTGAATTTGTCATGTCTCATCCACAATATCGTGGACCCCATGGGCTGGGGCCCTCATCAGGCCAGTGCCCCGGTAACCAATTTTAAAACACTAATTCCACATGCAAACAATCTATTTTCTTGTCAATAACCTCCCTGCAATTGTCTGGCATTTTTTTAATCTATATGTCTTAGGCCAGTGCACACATTTTTCTAGGCTTTCCTCCTATACACCCTTCAGCATCTTTCAGCAACAGAGCGGGTCCTGAAGTGTTGTAAACCCTGACACCTCTTAACTACCACACCTTGGAACTGGTTCCCTTACCTAGCATTCCCTTCTCTCTCATCTGCCTGCAGAAGGGTGACTCCTCTTTTAAAACTCTGCTCAAACATCCCTTTCTCAGTGAACCCTCTCCTGCCCACCCCACCCTCTCTGGTACCAGAAATTTCTGAATTATAAATAGATGTCATCAGGTTTACTTGTTTTAAATTGTGAGCAACTTCAGGGCAGGACTTGTGTCTGAGTCATCTGTGTAAGCACCAAACCTAGCAACATTCTGTGCACTTAGAAAGTAGGTGCTCAATTAATGTTTATGAATGAATGAGAAACTTGGGTACAGAGGGTCTCCCAACACTTAAGCCATATCACTGTTACCCCTCCTTCTTTCCTACATCCTTCTGACATGTGCCTCAAACAGGAGAACATCAAAATCACAGAGCAGATGCAGGAGCATGAACTAGAACTTTAAAAAACACACAGCCCCAGTGCCCTTCTGATGTATGCAGACCAGGCAGAACTGAAACAGGGCTCAGGTGCCTATGTTTTTAGTAAACTCTCCAAGTGAATGGGATGCACATCATAATCTAAGAATCATGGCTCCATGACTTATTAATAATAGAAATTGCTATTTCCCACGAGGCAGAGGAAGTCACTTCTACAAGTCTGCTTGTGAAATCCATCTCAAGAGAATCCAAAAAGGCAGTCTTGAGTTTTAGAAGCAAACTATTCTAATGGTTTAATAAAAATAAAAATAAAAATATCTCTTTGGATTGGACTGAGGCAAACCACAGAGACCTGTCAAAGATATTTATATGGCCCACAATGTCCATGACCCACACTGCCAAAGAGACTGGGGACAGGGCTCCTCCTGGCCACACCACTGCCCCTCTCTAGGTCCACTTTCCCTTGGACTTTTCAGAACTTTCCCACAGTAGGCAATAGGTGATGCTGATTCCCCAGGCAAACCTACATAAACAGCTGCCTTTTTTTTTTTAACTCTCATCTGAGGACATTTTTTCATTGCTTTTAGAGACAAAGGAAAGGAGAAGGAAACATCAACGGGAGAAAGAAACATCAATTGGTTGCCTCCCCTGCATGGCTGGACTGGGATCCGACCTGCCAGAGCCAGGGATGGTATGCGTGCAGACCAGAGATCTAACGCGCAACCTGTCGCGGGACAACACTCCAACCAGGCCACACCAGCCAGGACCAGCTGCCTTTATAAACGTCACTCCCCTTCCTTCAATTTAACCCCTCTTTCTGTGATTCCTGGGGCTCCTCCCCAGATGCACAGACACACCTACTACACTTGGTGGTATTGGGTGGGGGTGGAGCACAACACCATCCTACAATTTTTAGTGAAACTGACAAATAGATCATTCTAATTCTTCTGTTTCTAACATTGGCTCTACCCACACATATGGCTTTACACGCTAGTTTTAAAATAACCACTGGATCTTGGAAGTGGCTAACTTAAACCCAAGAGAAGTTTTATATATAATTATTCCAATGTCTCCATCTCTAGTACTGCAGTGACTCTAGAGATAAACACTAATCGAACTGCATAAAATATTTTTAGGCACATAATTTAATACGAGCTGACATATTTAAAAGAAAGTTTTCTCATCAGGAGGCCACAGGATACATAAAGCTTGCACATAAAGAGGCAGGAGACAGAGAGTACTAATCCTCCTCTACTACTAACTAGCTGTGAGACCCCACTCTAGACACTCCTGTCTCCTCAGCTTCAGAGTTTTCATCTATAACAAAAGGAGGTTGGACCACATGATCACTAAGATTCTTTTCAGCTTTAATGTTCTCGAATGAATCAATAAAAGAATATGGGTAGAGAAGAGGGATCCCAGGGGGATTTGCATTTTAAGAGGACCTATACATTTTTCACTTAAAAATAATCAAAGGAATTGCTTTCTAATGGAATTCCAGGCATCGCTGTACTCAAGACTTTGAAGTGACCTTTTAAGAACCCATCTAATCATATAGCCCAAAAGTGCTATTCCCTGGCTGTTGACTTCTTCCTGAGTTTGTTTGACTAATGCTTTAAAAATGTGGAGACATTAGAATGTGGTAACCAAGTATAGTCAAATAAATAATCTACTATTTGAAGATTAGTAGAAATTTTTCTCTGGGTCATAATGTTCAATTAAAGATTGTTTCAAGGACAGGGAATTGCTATCTTTTATAATATCGCTTCCAACTACTGGGGCTTGGAAAGATTATCTACCCAGTGGATACACTTGTTCAAGGTAGAAAATACAATCTACTTAGGTATAATGTAAAGATATCCTGCGACCTTTAGTGCGATCAAGACTTAGCAGGAAGTGCGGGTTCAGCAGTTGTGTTGTTATTGACAGATTCTGGGCTGATTAGGCTGTTTAGCAAGGAAGGGTTAGAGATCAATAGCCGATAAGCAAGACGCTGCAGGGCTTGCTGATTTCTCAGAAATTGTGCTCTGCAAAAGAAAGGTCAGCACTGTGGCCAATCAGATGGCCTGTGTGAGGCCACTGGAGATGCCAGGCATTGATGACTCTGAGCACAAAACTGCAGACTGACCTCGAGGACAGGGCAGCTGGTTAGAGAACTGAATTTTCTCTTTAAATTCTGCCAAAGAGGAGGAAAAGAAAAAGGGAAGGGCAGTTAGCAGTCTCCACTCTTAAAGCCCATGGATGCATAGAAGGTTCAAAGAGGGGATTCTTTGGAGGAATGCAAGGTGTCCTGAGCAAGAAGATAAACCACAACGTTCTCATGAAGAAGCAACTGCCCCCTTGACTTGGAAGCTGAGCTTCTAGCTGCACAAGCAAAGTCACTTAAGAGAGGGCCAGAAGTGACCCCGTACCCAGAGGGTTCTGAATTCCTACAGAAACACTCTGTGGACTGTTTCCTCAGAGAGGTAGGGTAGACCGCCCCCACACCCACTTTACAAAAGCTAGAATGCGCACAGTAAAAATTTTTATGAAGACTACGATTATCAAGCAGTTTATAGGTACTTTCTCCCTTTATCATCTGCAAAGGCTGAAGCAGTCAAAGTAGTTGTTCCTCTGGGTTTGATGGATTTTGTGACAAGTACCATTGGGATTAGAGCATTTCACAAACTCCCTTCCAAAATTATAGAAATTTAACAATCTACTTAGGTAGATTGTTAAACTTCTTGTCCTGATTATTAAAGGAATTACTCTTTTATTAAAGTAAACCTCTCCACCTATTAAAGGAATTACTCTTTTTTTAAGTATATATTTTAATATATGCATACACAGAGATTTCTCTCTGTCTTCTGTATCACCAAAATGTTTTGCCAACATGCAAAATCAAGAACTATGAAATGAAACACTTTTTTAACTTTCCATTTGGACAAACTAATGATAATACCTTATGTTGGAATCGTTCTCCAAATCCAGAGTTTTTATCCCAGTTGAGTTTCACAATCATGCTGAAAGGTGAGTCAGGGATGCTACAAAGAGGAAAGCATTTCCCAGAGGGTGTTCCAGAAAACACTAATCAGAAGTTTAGAAAACATTGAGTTCAACAATGTTTAAATACATACCTATATCACATACCGTAATACAAGCCAAAAGGGGCTTCTCAGAAACTTTATGTTAGTTCATTGAAAATCTGTGTGTGTGCAGTGTGTGTGTGAGAGAGAGAGACCAAGAGAAAGGGAGAGAGAGACACTAAAAGGGAGGGAAAGGGAGAGAGATGTTTCACAAACTTATTGGTTCATTAAACCTTTTTTCCATTGTACACCTTATGGAATACATGTTGGGACTGTCCCTGAATCACTGTGTTGTTAAGACAAGATAGATGTTGACAACTGGATTTAAGCTCTACTATATTTAACAACGTTTGATAAATGTTTACTGACACTCAGTGTGTCAAACACTGTTCTAGGAGTTGCTAACAAAACAGATCAAAATTCCTCCTTTTATGTAGCTTATATTCTATTGAGGGAATATAAAATAATTTTTAAAATAATAAAGCAAATGCACAACTAAATACATAGATAAAATGAATAACATGAAATAGGGATAAATACTAAGAAAAAAATAACAGGAAAGGATAATATTTTGTGTGGTTGTATGTATGTGTGTGTTTCTGAGCCTGTGTGTTGGGAGAGGGACAATCTTTTAGACAAGGTGGTCAAAGGGTGTTCCCGGAGGTGACAGTTAAGCAAGGCCTCCAATGAAGTGAGTGTGAGAATTATCACAGAACTGGAAGAAAAGCTTCCCTTGCTTCCTGAGCAAAAGGATCCAGGAAAGGCCTGAGGTGGGAGTGTATAAAGGTGAAAGCTTCAAAATTTGATTAAAACAAGGCCCTATTTTTCATTTAATTGTAGATTATTCAGTCTTTTAAAAAAGTGGTCTAATGTTTTTAAAAGCCATTTATGTTTTAAGTACTCATCATTCACTGTGAGGAATGAGGCCTTCATCCTTGGTCTTCAGACCCCTGGGGATCCCTGGGCCACTCTCCGGAGGGTCTGTGAAATCAAGTCTAATTAGAAGACATCCTTGGCCCTTTTCACTGTGTGGACATTTACACCGATAGTTCAAAAGTAACAGGGGGTCAAACTGCGAGGGCCGTGGTGAGAATCAAGGCAGTGGCGCTGAGCGGGACCAGCAGGCACGAGATTCTCAGCCATGACCACGAAGGGCAAACACGGCCAGTTTCCCATAAGGATGTCCTTGATGAAACCATGAAAAATATTAAGCTAATTAAATCAAACCTTGAGAACACACATCTTTTTAATATTCATTAAATGTTTCCATTGTATTCTGAAGACCTCTGGTCATGCGGGGGAAAGGAGTTGTGCTGTCATTTGAGCTGTGAGCTAAGTAGTTGCTTCTCACTAAATACTTTTGTTTTGGAAAATATTATTTTTAATAAAATATGTGATTTTGTTGACATGTAATGGGTTTATGTTATTCTTTATGAATTAATAAATATTTTTAGTTTTCCATTTTGATTTCTAATATTGTATGTATTGATAGGTATAACACATAAATAGAAGATTTTGTCATCCTCGATAACTTTTAAGGGCATAATGTGGTCTTAAAAACAAAAGTGTGAAGTATGAAGTGACCAAAGTTAAAGAAAGCAAGTAAACGCATGATTTGCCATAAGCGGTATAAAATCCAAAAAAAATGTTTGAGAGAACCATCGAAAATTGGGGAAGGAGGCCAAGAAACAGGGTTGCAAGAAACTTCAGAAAGACCCAGGAGTTCCAAACAATGGTTCCTTTAAGGAAGCTCTTCTTCGGGAAGCTGAGCTGAGGAAACAGCAGCTTGAAGAACTAAAACAGCAGGAGAAACTTGACAGGCAGAAGGAACAGGAAAAGAAAAGAAAACTTAAAACCAATCCTGGTGTTCAACCATATAACAGGGAACCTGTGAAGGAGCAATTTGGGCAATGCAAAGCTAAGAACCAAGGTGGGCAAACAGATTTCAAAGAAGTTGTATTGCAGGAACTTCAGAAGGTGATCGAAGCCTCACATGTTGTGCTGGAAGCTGGATGCCAGAGATCCTCTTGGTCGCAGGCGTTCCCAGGTGGAAGAGGCCATTGTCCGGGATGGACAGAAAAAGCTGGTACCTATATTAAGTACGTCAGATTTGGTACCAAAGGAGAATTTGGAGAACTGGCTAAATTATTAGAAGAGAAAATTGCCAACAGTCATGTTCAGAGCCTCAACAAATCTACAGGTCATAGAAAAGCTCCATTCAAAAGCAAAGTCCACATTGGGAAAGAAGGCCTTTGGAAACTTCTTGGAGGTTTTCAAGAGATTTACAGCAAAGCCATTCACATTGGAGTAATTGAAGGAAAAAGAGGAAACACATTCTGACTTCCGGTGAAGATGGCAATGTAGAAGACATGGCTCACCTCTTATCAAAATTACAACTAAAATATAGAACAAGTATTACTCAGAATCTTCATAAATTGAGTTGAATGGAAGTCTGACAACTACAGAATTATAGAAACCCCATCCATCCAGATGGTAAGAGGGGCACAGATGTGGAATAAGCTCATCCCTCACCCCTGTATGGTAGATAAAAATTCAGAAGGGATATCTCAGGAGCAAGGAGTCCCAGCTCCACACCAGAACCCCCAGCCCAGGGTTCCAGTGCCAGGAGGATAAGTCCCTACAACTTCTGGCTATAAAAACAGCAGGGATTGAGTCGGTGGAAGAATCTTCTGGAGCCCCAAGCAGTTTCTCTTAAAGAACCCATAATGGACTCACCTATTCAGGCTCACTACCTCTGAGCTCCAGCACTGGGGTACAGCTTGAAAGGCACCAGAGGCATACAGGAAGAAACTGAAGTGTGTGGCATCAAGGCAAGCAGAGGCCACTGTCCCTTTTCTAAACCCTCCTCTCCACAGAGCCGGCAAGCTGGTGCCATATCTGAGACTCTGTCAACCTGGCTAACACTCTTTGACACACATTGGAGATCCCCAGAGACTCTGCCCCACCCAACTTACCGGCCATACAAGCTGCTTTTCCATATGAATGGCTTGTCTAGTCTCCTGCTTCACAACTTCCTAAATCCTCTCAAACAAGCAATGGCTGGCCTCAGTGAGCTTGAGGCCCAGCACTAGCAGCAGCCAGCTTACATTCACAGCTTGACTTCTGCTGGGAATCTCCAAGCCCAGCACAAGCAGCAGCCATCTCAGGTTGCCTTATAGCTCAGGTAGGGTGGCCCTGGGGAAAATATAGGTAGGGGCTGACCTTGGCCTGCACCACCCAAGAAACCCCAGAGCCTGTGCACTCAGTAGACAGCTACAGATCACATCAAAGCACCAGCACTCTGCCCCTGCACAGCTAATCCTCCATGGAGTGCAGAGAGTGGTTGTCAGTGGTCACAGCCAAGCCTTGAAGCTGACTGCTCTGGGGAAATCCCTCCCATTCATCTGCCAACAGCAACCAAGGCTCAGCTACAAGAGGAAGGTGTACTCAGCCCACATGAGGGGCACCACCTCTGGGACAACTTCAAGAGGTCCAACATTCCCATCATAGTGTTGCCAGAAGGAGAAGAGAAAGAGCAAGAAATTGGAAATTGATTTGAAAAAATAATGAAAGAAAAGCTTCCTTAATTTGGTGAATGAAATAGACATGCAAGTCCAGGAAGCACAGAGAGTCCCAAATAAGGTGGATGCAGAGGCCCACTGCAAGACACATCATAATTAAAATGCCAAAAGTTAAAGATAAAGACAGAATCTTAAAAAGAGCAAGAGAAAAGAAGTTAGTTACCTACAGTGGAGTTTCCATAAGACTGTCAGCTGATTTCTCACCAGAAACTTTGCAGGCTAGAAGGAATTGGCAAGAAATATTCAAAGTCATGAAAAGCACGGACCTACAGCCAAGATTGCTCTACTCAGCAAAGCTATCATTTAGAATTGAAGGGTCAATGAAGAGCTTCCCAGACAAGAAAAAACTAAAGGAGTTCCTCATCACAAAACCATTATTTTATGAAATATTAAAGAGACTTATTTAGGAAAAAGAAGATCAGAATTATGAACAACAAAATGTCAATAAATATGTATCTATCAACAATTGAATCTAATATATAAACTAAGCAAACAAGAAGAACAGAGATAGGATCATAGACATGGAAAGCGTTTTGATGGTTGCCTGATGGGAGGGGCATGTGGGGGAGTGGGCGAAGAGGTCAGGGGATTAAGAAGTACAAATAGGTATTTACAGAACAGCCACGGGGGTGTAAAGTACAATATAGGAACTGGAGTAGGCAAAGAACTTGTACACATGACCCAAGGACATGAACAATGGTGGGGGGATTGCCTGTGCGAGTGGAGTGTGCTGGGTGAATGGGAGCAAAGGGGGATAAAACCAGGACAACTGGAATAACATAATCAATGAAATATAATTTAAAAAAGAAAAAAGCCCAAAAGTTGAGAAACACTACACTAATAAAAGAGCAAGAATGTCATACATGGCCATGTGTATAAGTATGTATATTTAATACCTACATTTCTATATACATATGTTTGGGTTTTTTTAATTGAGGTGCTGTTCACATAACATGAAATTAACCATAAAAATGTGAATAATTCAGGGCATTCAGTACCTTCATAATATCGGGCAAACACCGTTGTGTCTATTTCCAGAACGTTTTCATCACCCCAGGCGGAAACACTGTACACATAGGCAGTTGCTTCCTGTCTGCCCCACCATCCCCAGCCCCCGGTAATCGCCGATGCGCAGTCCATCACTGTGGACTCACCTCTCCTGCACACTTCACGTAAGGGGATCCAAATGATATGTGACTTTTTGTGTCTGGCCTAACACAGTATTTTCAAAATTCATCCACATTGCGGCGTAGATTCCATGTATGTCATCCCATAAATATTTTTAATAATTACATGTTCTACTCCATGTATGTTTTAAATTATTCATCTTCACATATTTTTAAGGGCACACATATAATCAATATCTCTGATTAAATATCTCTCTCTGATCCAACATGGATATTCAAGTATGTGTTTTTAAAGTAATACCTGTCTCAAGATTTGTTACAATATATTACAGACTTCTGTTCCTTATTTATTGTCTGAATCTACCAAAAAATTATGAGGTAGCTCCCCAAATTTTTAAGTGGATATTAATCTATGTATGACAATGATAATCGCCATTCTCATCACCGAGTGTATGGGGTACTTAATTGTCAGTGGGGGAAAATATTACTCATTTTGTAATATTTCCTAATAAAATGTGTTTGCACCTGTAATTTTCATTCATTTCAGATTGTTGATTTAAAAGGAATGAGTAGTTAACCAATGTCACCCCAATAAATTTAATAAAATTTTTAAAACTAAATAAAATCAGAAATAGAAGGAATGAGTAATTTAGTACAGTGGGGTGTAATTTTGTGATAGTAGGCGTGGGTCATAGCTCAGATCTGTTCTTTTTCAGATCTGATACTTTCAGCAACTTCCTCTTTCAGGCTTACTTTCCTCACTTTGAATGAGGGGCTGCCTCGCTAAGCATTTGTACACATAGCACCACTTACCAGGGATCATTCACCTACCACCTTCAAGAGTTTTGCCCCATTCACAGATTACTGCTATCATTTTGCCCTCTCCACAGGTTACATTTTAATTGACCCAGTTTTTAATATAAGCATATATTTCCAAAGAAAACTGTATTATTACTAGTAAATATGGAAAGCTTACAAATAGAAAAAATTAATAAACCAGGTCCAGTCATCCAAGGATTCATATTACATCACCTTACTTCCTACACTAAAAAGCATCCTGCCTTTCAGATAATAGTGTTCGGCCTTGACCATCCCTTTTCATGATTTGGTAAGCTATGGCCTTGCTTACTTTTAGAAGTTACGATCCATTACTCATTCTCTCTCCCTTGAAAAGACTAATAAAAGTATTTACAGCTTTGGGTACCACACTAACGGTGTAGCACTTGGCAGAGCTTTGAGACAGCAGTTAAGTGCCGTTCTTAGCTTGGGGCTTGTTTTGAACATGAGAACCCAAGTGAATTCAGAAAACACAAAATTCCCCAAATAGTTACAAAATGGCTCCCGAGCATATCACACAACTGGACTGCATTCCAGTTTTATTGTCTCTTGGCTGCTGTCTGTAATAAAAGGGACTCAAGATGCTCAGAGGCATTTGCCACCTGACTCCCCTTTCTTGGGCACAGAAGTCACTCCAGGGAAATACATGATCTTCTGTATTGTTTATACTATGCAGACTGTTGCAAAATGATTGCAAAAATGGTCCATCTCCTTATCCATGCACTTACAATGAAACTTAGCAGCTCCTCCCATCTGGAGGAGGGATGACTCTATTTCTTCACCCTTTGAATATGGACTGGCCTCTGACCTCCTTTGGCCAAGAGATAGAAGAGATTATAGACCAGCGAAGAAAGTTAAAAAGATAGTGTATGCAGATCAGTTAGCACAGTGCCTGGTACATAGTAAGCCCTCGTTAAATGGTAGCAGTTATCACTGAATGTGTATGCTACAAACAGCATGTGCCAGGAATGATGCTAAGAACTTTGGTCTCCATATATTTCCCTCATCCCTTTCCTCTCCTCTCCCCATTGGCCTATTTTTGCCTGTGTCCAGATGTTACCAATTGGTGGCATCTCCAGTTGAAGGATTTGCACAAAACACACTTGGGTTACGGTTCCCAGGAAAGTGGGCATTAACTGGTTCATCCCTGGGTTCACTGCAACCTCAAAGAACCCTAGGTCCATCACGGAGTTAAGGACATGATGTAACATAGTGGGGGCTAGCTTATAATCCAAAATATCCCCCCTTGAGTAATTTTGAACCCACATTAAAGAACTAAGAAAACAGCCCTGGCTGGCATGGCTTAGTGGATTGAGCACCAGACTGTAAAGCTAAGGATCACTGGTTTGATTCCCAGTGAGGGCACATGCCTGGGTTGTGGGCCAGGTCCCTAGTAGGGAGCACGCAAGGGGCAACCACATTAATGTTTCCCTCCCTCTCTTTCTCCCTCCCTTCCCCTCTGCCTAAAAATAAATAAGTTAAATACTTTCTAAAAAAATAATTCTAAAAACATAAATAATTTTAAAAAGAACTAGGAAAACAGTCACAATTTGTTAAGTGCCATTGACTAAGTATTCCATATGCCCTTTCTCATTCAATCTTCACAGAGACTCTGAACTTCCTGAAATAGAGTCTAAATTATCCCCATTTTACAGATGAGAAGATGTGAATAATTTGTCAAACGACATGGAAGGTGCGGTAAGAAAAATAAAGAACTGATTCTCGCTCCCCAATCTCTCACCACTAGAGATTCCTTTAATTTTCTCTCTCCTCTGTGGACTCCATGTTTTGAATTTTCTTATCTACCATTGAACAGCAGGATTAGAATGGAAATATTAAAATGGATCCATCTTTGGAGATCTCAAAGTGCTAGAGCCCCTAGTTTGTAACGGCTGAACTAATCCTAATTCTTCATTTTGCAACTGCAGAAAGAGTTCAGAAAGGATCAGTGATTTGCCAGTCATACGGCTCCCACATAGAAGGGAAAGGACTCAAACCCAGGTCTCATTCTCTGTAGCCAGTTCTTTTTCCAAGACAAAATTCTGCCTCTAAAACATGCACCAGCCACAAGGACACTATGGAACCAGAGTGCCAGGAGGAGAAGGCGGAGGGAAGGAAACAATCACTGAAGAGGTTTGTCACGTATTACTTTGTGGCAGCTGCCCTGTGTGTGCCACACCTTTTGGCTTAGTGGTTATTTATCCCAAGGGAAGGAGAGAGGTTGTCCCCAGTTTCACACCACATGGAGTAAAAGGGAAAAATAAAGTAACTTTTAAAAAATAGATGACACTCAAAGCAAATTAAAAATACATGTAAAGATCATTCACATGTTACTGGAGAAAAGGGTTTCCGTACACAGATACGATGGCATGCTGGGAGAACACCAAGCTGTGCCATCATCCTTTTTAACGTGGGGCTTGCTTTATAAGAGGGCATCACACCCTCCAGCTCGGTGTAGTAAAGGCCAGAACAGTGGAAGAAAGGTTCAGGAAGTAAGTGGGACAGAAACAGGGCTTTAAAATACAAGCTAAATTTGAGATTTATGTTGAGGCCTTCCCTAGGAAAAATTGGGGCTTAAAGATCTCCCACCCCATTCCTAGGCACCCCACTAATCCTAGTTGCATAGTGTCTCCCAGGAGAGCGGACAGCAAAGAGGGGAAGAGATAGGAAATAACCATTAATGTTTAGTGAATACCTACTTATTCCACAACAGGTAATGGAACAGGATTTAGAAAAGATGAACAGATTTAATCTTCACAGCAGCAACCCTGGATAAAGTGTTGACTTCATCAAGAGGCAGCAAAGCATGATGTGTATGAATGTAGCCTTGGGAACTAGACTGCTTGGGTTCAAAACCTGGGTCCCCCCTTCCTGCTTGTGTTAGTACAAGCAAGTGAGTCATCTTTCTCTGCCTCAGTTTATCTGCCTGAAAAATGGATATAAGCATATCTACCAAATAAGGTTACCATGAAAATAAAATTATTTTAGTGAATAAAGAATATATATAATGCTTTGATATACAGCTGGATGAATGTTAAATAGTATTACATTTATAAGTAAACCAAGACCCCAAGTCGTTAAAATGTTCACACAGTTAAGAAGTCACTGAACTCGACATTCTGATTCCATGACCCTTGCTCTTTCCTTTTACCTTGGGGCTGCTCAGGATGAGTTGACGAGATAAAATCAGCCTTCCGGACCAGAAGCCTCATTCTGTTCCCCAGGAAACTCCCCATTTCCCCCAAGACCAGTGTCCCAGGGCCAAGCCACTGACTTCTGGACAGTCCTATGACTCTCCTCTCTGCCCTTCCAGAATTTCCCAGCAAGCCAACCATGCAGCTGTCCCAGCCCACGCATGCCCCAAATGTGGTGTAGTCACCGAGTGAAGCAGGAGCCTCAAGGACTTTCACTCCACACAGGGAGGACATGAACACTCAACCTGGAGTTAATTTCTCTAAGAGAAATTATTACTAGTCTTATTAAAAGGCCAGGAATTTAAGCCCCTACCTTGTGTATTAATTTTGATTTAGTTTATTTATGAGTTAATCTTAAACTTGCAAACATAAGTCTGATTCTACCATTGGTAGAATATAGGTGTGGTTCTGTCCAGTGTCCACCTGACAGTATGAATTCTAGCTTTAGAGCATATAGTACACAGAAATGTTATCCCTAATTATTAACTCTCTTTCCTATAGAAGGATGACAATCTGTCCCCGAGCAATGCCATGTAACTTGTAGTACAGGCCTATTGGAGGAGTGTACTTCCTGCTCCACTAACCATGGGCTCGGCCATGTGACTTGGCTTTGGCTGATGCAATCCAACTGGAAGTGGCTTATTCCAGTTCTAAGAACCAACAGTGGACCCTCCAGGCTCCCTGACTTTTCTTCTGCCCCAGAGCAGCCTCTTCCATGCAGTTATTGCTCTTACTGCTTTCATCCAGAATGAAGACAGCACTTGGAGTCACAGCTACTTGTAACATGAGCAAGAAATATGCCTTTGCTGTTGAAGCCACTGAGTTTGGAGATTTTTGCTACCAGAACATAACCTGGTGAAAGCTGATGGATTATAAAGCAGTATCTAAAATGATTCCTAAAAACTCAAAGAGGTTTGCTGATCATCCCCCCAGACCTTAGGTTCTGAAGCCCCTCTTGGCTCCTCGCCTTCTAAGAGAAATAAAATTCTGCATTAAGGGAAAAAGAATTGGAGAGGGCAAAGGGGCTGCAGGAAATTGAGTGTGAACAAAGAACACCAGAGAAGCAGAGTGACTAAGCAAAAGCCATCAACAAAGGAAAGGACTAAATAATGAAGGAACGCCATCCATAACAAAGCATCACATATAAGCACACACCACTAACAACAGAGAGGGGGCACAAGGAAACAGACAGCCACTAAGTACCCGGGTGCTGAAGGACGCCAAAAAGACAATGTTAAAATGTGAGAAGAAAAATTAAAAATAATTTAGATTTAAAAAAGAGACAAAACAGTGGTGAGGAACTCTGTGAATGGTTTTGTTTTGGAGAAAAAAATAAGTTTGATTCAAACACTTTGTTCCCTGCAGCAAGACCTCAGTACTACGGGTGTGCTTTCCACCCAGGGAATTTAAGGAACCCTGCTAAGAGCCCGGGTTTGCTAAGATCCTGCCACACCTTCAGTTCTCTCCTCGTAAACCCTCCCTAAAGCTTATTAACATATTTGTGGCCGCGTGTTTTGTACTGGCAGCAAATAAGAGATGTTAAATACTTTTAACAGCAACACATATAAAAAGCATGTATTAGGGACAGGGTCTGCCTTATGGGTAGTTCAAATTGATAGCTGTCTTTGTGGTGTGACTGCAAAGAGATTCTCCCATACCAGTTCTTCTCTGGCTTGAAACAAAAGCACTAAAGATAAAGATTTCGTCCTCTGCATTGGATTTTTAACACCCTAGAAGGCAGCAGCACAGGTCCCATCAGGGGTCCCCACTCAGTGTGATCCCATGGAGGCCACTAGAAGTAAAGTGTAGGCAACACCTCTTCTGGGAGGAAGATGCCATTCCAGTTTGGGTCAGCCCCCTGCAGATTCTGAGGAATGTTTTTAAAGGGGCCATAAACAGTGCTCCCTGACTCCCAGCCAATCAACGCTCTAGATCGTCACTATGCAAATCGTGCTCTGGGGGCTGGCAGCACCTGAGAGTTGTTGGAAGTACAGAATCCCAGCTCCTGGCCCCAACTGTCTGACTCTGCATTTTAGCAGCACCCCTGAATAACTCCTCTGCACATGGAAGTTTAGAAGCCCTGCTACAATAACCACTTCTCCTGAAGTGAGGTTTCATGCCCCTGAGGTACGCAGAAATGGAAATATAAGACTCTCAGGTAGAGATAGCATACCAGAAATTTAGCTCTACATTCTGGGAATAACAGTGCCTATCTCCGAGGATTGCCATGAAGGAGTCAATTCTGATAGGTGTTAACTACCTTGCATTCATACCTTGCCAAGAGCATGTTTTGCTGAGGAGTGAGGCCAGGGGTAAGAAGCAGGGCAAAGATGTTCTGAGGAAATCAGGGCAGAGAAATATAACAACCCAGTGAGGGATATTGATCAGGGCAAGACACTAGCTTAACCTGAACGTTCCTATCTGGCCCTCCAGGTCCTCGGCTCTATGTCTATAATAAAGCAGAAGTGTATTTGAAAGGAGTTGGATAGTGAGGAGCTGTGGTACACAGGGTTTCCTCCCAAAACCTCCTGCCCACAGCATGCTAAGTATGTAGCAGATGTGCATGATTTAACAGCTACACAGCTAAGTCTCTCAGAGCAAGTGACTTCCACTCCCATCCCAACACTTACCAGAAAAAATCATCCCAAGTATATTTCCCTCAGCATATATTAAAGCTTCCCAACATGACATCTGTAAAAAAAATTACCATATTGTATACAAGCCTTCTGTAGACAATAAATTTCTCTTAAAATCATATTAGGATAACTGATGTTCTATAAGCCTGAAATTATTATTAATACAGAATTTCAAACCCAGACTAACCTTGAGCTCCATCTCCCTAAATTTCCTTTCAATTACATGTGGATGTTCCACTTTTTTCTTCAGTGCGAATTAATCTAATCCTTAAAATAGATTGGAAAACATGGCAACCCAGGGCCTCCATCCATAGGCCAATGTCTGATACATCCTCATCTTCATGTGTGTTGAATTTACCCATCATGTGGCCTCAGTGAGACCATGGCTATAAGACATTGTTTCTTAGTGTAAGTTTTTGGAAAGAGAAGCATTTGGTGTAGGCTACATTAAATTGCACTGAACTAAAATTACTCACTGTTGTGTAAATATGGGATGAATATAGGGTTTTGGCCACTTAACGAATATACAAATGGAGAAATAGTGGGAATGGGGTAGGTGGAGGGGGAGAGAGAGATACAGAGACAGACAGACACGCACACGCGCGCGCGCACACACACACACTGAGAGGGGACAGACAGCAATAGAGAGAGAGAGAAGGGTTGACTCACAGAACTACACCTCCTCCATAGCAAGGAAAGAGCTGGTACTGCAGGCAATTAAACTTCCTTCCCCCTATTACATAGAACTCTCAACTGAAGTCAACAGAAGCACCATCCAGCCACCATCCAGCCACCCACTGCCCCTGTTACAGGTATGTGGGATGAAGCCCACAGGCCCTCCAGAGACCTGCCTCTCAGGAGCCTCCTATGCATCGCAGGTGGCACTTGGTCCCAAGCACCTGTGAAGCTCAGCATATTTCCACCAAAGACACATCCATTAATCTTGCACTTGCAAACTGTTAGAGTCCATCACACGAAACTCCAAAGCTCTGTAGACGTGCTTTCCTGTGCATTTCCTACAACACAGCTTCAGCACAAATACATTTCATCACTGGATATTCTCCTCTCAGAAAAGTGCCCTGTATTTTTCTTTTATGGAGCTGAATCCAAACCACCAAACTCTCAATGAAACCTTCAAACTATCTTTTCAAAGTGTGGACCAATTTTTCTTCTTACAGATGCTACTGGAATATAAGGCTTGGGGATCAGAAGACACAGATTCTACAGCCAGCTCTGCCATTGACCAGCTGAGTG
Organism: Anoura caudifer; assembly: GCA_004027475.1. Taxonomy (NCBI): domain Eukaryota; kingdom Metazoa; phylum Chordata; class Mammalia; order Chiroptera; family Phyllostomidae; genus Anoura; species Anoura caudifer. The sequence goes on along the minus strand of PVKU01000671.1, from coordinate 150,684 downwards.
TTCTTGAGGAAGGCTGCATCTCACCTTGCTGGTCTTGTTCTCTCATTTCTGATGTAAATATAAAACGTGTGCTATTCAAGGTTGATTAAACAAGATCGCTTAGGTAGCAGTTATGAAGTGCAATACTATGGTGAATTACCACACCAAGTATAACAGTAACTGGCTAGGCAGTTCTGTAAGGTTCAATCCTTTTGAAATAATTAAGAGAAGAAGTGAAATGAAAAAGAAGTGCCACCCCTAGTCAGATCCTACCTCACGATCTCAAATACCAGTTGTACCTGGTGAAGCAAAGATTGCATTATGATCGCCTCAATTTAGCAGCAAGGCAGCTTCAGGTAATTTGCTCAGATCCATATTTTAAAAATTAGCATAGTGCTCTCCTCACTATATTGTAAAGCTTCTCATTTGCCAGGAGCACACACTTAGGTGTCAAGAGGCCTAAAATCTGTGTTTGGCTCTGGGACAAATTAACCTTTCTAAACCTGAGTCTTGAAATTTGGTGGATTTCATCCAGTTGAAAAAATTTATCAAGATTCTTAAGAATATTTATATCTTTTGTTCCAATAAGCACACATTTGAAAAGCTATTCTAAAGATATAACCCTAAACATAATCCTAAACAGAAAACCTATTCTAAGGACATAATCCTAAACAATCCTAAAAAAGAAAATATTTTGGGTACAAAGATATTTTAGTGCAATTAACAATAGCAAAAAAGGAAGGATAATTAAAATGTTTAACCATAGTATACCTCTTTTATTAAATTGTATGCTACTATTTAAGATGTTGGTTTGGAATACTATACAATAACACAGAGAAATATTTAACAAAGAATGTTAAGTAAAAATCAAGATATCAAAATATATGAATATCTCATTTTAACTATCTGCACAAGAGTAAGAAATGTTGCCAAGTGTCATGCATGCTTCAATGAAAGTGAATAATTTTTAGTTTTAGTTTTTCTATCATTTATAGGTCATATTTCAGCTTTCTTCTATTTCCCAAATTTGATTTGATGTTTATTTATTATTTTATAAATAAATGAAGCCTAAAACATAATATCAGGAGGTAGGAATAGACAAAGTCCAAAGTTATCTGTCTCAGTATTAAAGATTATTCTTCTAATATAGTTTCAATGTAAAGATCTGTGATTGAAATAACTAACAGTTTCATGGCAAAAAGTCCCTTGTAAAAGACCATTGCCATAGAATCTTGTGTCTAAACGCGTAGACTGTGATGCCTGTTACCTACACCACTTCCTGAAGTGACAGGTCAGGGTATGTCCAGTGTGACACAGTGACCAGGGTGGCTGGATATAAATCTTCCCAGAAGTCCAACAAAGGAGCCAGCAGTAACCAGCATGGCAGTGTTTGTGAATTTATCAAAACAGCCTACATAAATGCTAGCTTATGAAACTCTTTGAGTGTGGTTTTTTGAGTGTGGCTTTGAGTGACTTGGTTTTTACACTGAGGTCATGCTTGGTCAGGAGGCTATTTTGGCCTGAAATAATTTTTTCCTCCATAAGGCTCGGACTGACCTAATGTTTTGGAAGGCTAATGAATTTTTCAAAATGTTTTAAAAGCCAGTTCTGGAAAGGCATTTTGATCTGCATCCACCACCACGAGTTTATGTCAATTTTTCTGGAGCCTGGAGCCAAGGGTGATGGCGCCTCGGGCCACCGTCCAAAAGCATCAGCCAAGGACACAAATAAGGACCTAGTAAAATCACTTTGATTCACACACAGCTTTATGTTAGGGGCTCAAAAAGCAAATGCATGATGAAATAATAGGAGAAATATTCAGCTAGAGGATAAAATTCTCCCTCTTATTTACTTTTTCTATGACCTTTATATATTTCTTAAGACCAGGCTTTCAGTTTGTCCACCACCTAAAAAGAAACAAACAGAAATTTCTCCCAATGGTCTTGACAAACATTCAAAACATAGAACAAAACCTGAAATAAAGTTTAAGCTTGTATTAATCCACGAGAATTGGTTGAAATACTGCTCACCTTGCCCTGAAACAATCCAGCCTGCCTTCAGAAAGGCAGTGTTCTCAGAGTCTGTTTATATTGTAGCCGTCAAAGAGTGAAAGAATCTTACCCGGTACTTTGGCCAGGAAATGCGGCACACAAAGCAAACAAGGCTGCTAAGGACAGGGGAGAAGATGGAAGCAGAGAATGGGGTGGGGTAGGGGGGGCGGGTAGAGAGAGACTTGCCCCCTTGCCACCCTGGAGAGGGGTCCTGGGACACTATCTCCCAGGGTTGTAACTGCACACATGTCCTCTCAGATGTACCCATGCAGGCAACAGCTGATCTGTCCACCTGCTCTGACACTTCCATCTTCCCAGAGTCAGGAGCCAGTGCGGCCAGCACCACTGACCACTTGCTAGAGAATATGTGTATGAAGAGTATAAAAGTGTTTCTACATGCAGGAGAAACTTCTGCCTCCGTTCTTCCTTCTTTTCCACTTTAGAAAGCAAGAGGCAAGCATGCACATAGGTCTTTTGTACCCTTTAATTAGTTGCTAGATAATTATTCTCAGCAAAACAAACGGACCATTTTCTTTAAAGCAAAGTAAAGCCACTCATCCCGAAAGTCCTGTTTTTTCACCTGAAGGAAAGAAATGGTTCCTATGAAATGGGAACCCTTCCATAAAACCCATTCAAATGATGAGAGCTCATCAGGAGGCTGCCCCTCCCCCTCGAGCTGTTAGGGATTTCATTTTACAGGCCCAGGCTCATTACTGCAGCTTTGCTGTGGAGGCCAGAACCAGGTTTAGTTGTGAACTCAGAATGGGAGTGGGGAGTGGGGTTTCTTCTGTCCTGTGCATGCCTCGGGACATGCCTCCCCATGTCAGGCTCGCAATTTTAGCACCGTCACTGTCCGTCCTGACTACTGACTCACTTGTCATAAACCCTGACATTTCACATATCTGGTTTCACTCAAGAATGAGTTCTCCAATGCAAGGGAACTTTTTCAGATAACCAAAGCTTAGCTTCCCTGTGACAATTTCTTCTCTATTTTTTCCCTTTTAATTATCTGAGTTGGAAATTTTTTCTAAAATTGCTCGAGTATACTACATTTCTCCCTAAATGGGACGTTGAGCTTAAATGATCCTTTTTCACTGATTACTTGAGGTCATTACTGTGAATATCAGTGATGGGCTTTACCTCACTGATGTTATGGCCCCAGAAGCTGTGCAGATTTTTAGGACTATTTACCCCACAGCAGATGCAATGGCGCTTATTGAGGGCTTGCTTCTCGTGGGTTCTGTTTGGTTTTGGTTTTGTTTGTGCAATTCCTCCATTGTGAGTTATCAGCAATCACAGCCTTTGGCAACCGGCTTCCTCCATCACCCCTTGCTGAGAAAAACCAAGCCTGTCTAAGCACAAATGAAGTAATGACCACGGTTATGCAGCTAACATTCCTGTGTCTTTGCTGTGTTCCCAGCAGTCTCTGGATGATTTACAGGTATCATCTCACGAAGGGGGTCCAAAACAGAGTTAGGACATTTTCTTGTGAGAATAGAAACTAACTGTAAAGGTACGTTTTCAATAACCGATTTTAGTTGCCTGAAGGAAAGCTGCCTTTTGCATAATTCTCGGTTTTCAGGAGACTCTGGGTTGGCTGACATGGCCAAATAAGTGAACTCTAGACACACGAACTGTTGCTCTTGCTACTTACTCATTCCAGCCTGGGTTTTAGAAGAATATTCTCTTATGTCTCACCATTCCTCAAACTTGCTTCCCCCGAATCTCTATTCTGTTTTCTCCTACTTCCCTTCCAATTCCACCTCTATCTGCCTCCTTCATTTCTCCCCTCTTTTCTTTGCTTTTATGTGCATCTTACGTATAGCCAGCAATTTTCTGGGCACTGCAAAGCCAAAGGACTTGTCTCCACAGCTGAGAGCTGAGTCCCAGTGCCAACACTTCTCCTCACTAGCTGTGTCACCTGGGGTGAGGTCACCCACCTTACGATCAATCAATCATTCAAAGTAGTCATTCCAGCCTCCATCAAGAGAGTGACAACAATGAAGAAATCTGTAAAACCGAAGATGTGCTCACAAACTTGATGGCAAATAAGGGACAACTTTTAACTTTTTAGAAAAAAAATGCTTTCTTATTATTTGAAATTCACTAAATATGCCCAATATACTTCGTTGCTCTTAAGTTAGTTACATATTCTCTCTCCCAAATAACTTATTGGTCATTCATTTCTCCTTCACATGGGCATACAGTGAAAAAATGCTCCCAATTTATTTCACCAAATCATAGACAGCCCAGCACCATATTGTTCTCACAGCAGGTTCTCGATATTGGTCAATTACTCAGCAGTCTGAGGGTTTTTATTTGATTGACTGGTTCAGTGTCTGAGAGAGAGGAAGGGAGGGAGAAAAAGATGGAGGAAAACATTGATATGTGAGAGAAACATTGATTGGTTGCCTCTCGCACAGCCCTAACTAGGGACCTGGTCCGCAACCCAGGCTTATGTTCTGATTGATAAGTGAACTGATGACTGTTCGGTTTGCAGGGACCATGCCCAACCCACTGAGCCACACCACTCAGGGCTATCTGAGGGTTTTTAATATAAAACAATCAACACTGAGAAATGAACTTCTCTTGGGTCAAAGTGAACTTACCTTTCAACCCTCCTATTAACTTGTGAAATTGTTCACTTTTTACTTGAAAAGAATTAAACGTCCCAGGACCTCTGTTGGGAAGAGGTACTTATGGATGAGAGAAAGGGTCCTGGAATTGGAGAGAGTTGATTGAGAACAAAGCTTGGCTCTGCTTTTTACTGGCTATGAAACTTTGGGCCAACCTCCCTGAGCCTCAGTTTCCTCAAGTGCAAAAGGAAAATACTAGCTACCCCACAAGATCACTGTGGGCACTGAGTGTAAAAATGTATCTCCTAGAGCTAAGACAGACATTCAACAAATTTTAGTTGAACTAAAGGGAGCTAAGAATTGTCCCTATTTCTTATTTCTAAATAGGGCCTTCTTGTTCTCTTCTCCATCAGTGGCTTTTCATGCTTTATTACTATGGATAGAGAACATATTAGCATCTTACTACATGCATACCTGCAATAGCCCTAAGAGGGGAGTGCTATTATTGTTCTCATTTCACAGATGAGAAAATCAAGGCACACCAAAGTGTGCTTAACTGAAGTTGCCCAGCAGTAAGCACAAATGGCAATGTCAGGCTTTGAGATCAGACAGCTGGCTGGAGAGTCCACACTATTAGCCACCATGCCATATGGCATTTAAGGCAAAGCAGTGAAGAGGAAGAAAACAGGATCTCCAAGGTTCCTCCAAATCCAAAAGTGCTCTCTGAGATTCTTCCCAAATCTTCACATTAGGGCTGGCAACGTTGACTATAGGCTGCTTCACGGTTAGGGGCTCAGGTGCAGAAATGTGTGCTCCCAGGGAAGTCACCAGTCATAAAGGATGATGACGCAGATGCGGCTTTGAGTTATTGATATCTACTTTCAGCTACTTGTTTCTATTGCCCTGCATGATATATTACTAAGAAAGCTAATTCTCAAATGTGAGTATATAAACCGTGAACTAGACAAGACTTGTTGCCAAAATATATTCACGAACATATACATTCCAATCAGTCCTGCATAAAAGCTAGCCTCATTATTCTGCAGTAACATGCGGTATGAAGTATGTACTATGTGCGAAGTGCTGCGTGGCACTTGGACCTTAATGTTTCTCACCTCTTTCTAATCAACCAGCCTGGATTTCTGCACACGGTCATCAGCCTTCCTTCAGGCCCAGACCTCTAACAGTCAATACCTGTTCATCCACTTACCCATTTTTATTGAGCCACCACCATAGGTCACCCTTTGTGCAAGACTTTTGCCTTAGGGTTTCATTCAGTCTAAAACCACTTTGCTCTTCTTTGTGCTTAGCACAGTATGGCTCAGAGTTCCAAGAAGCATCTGAAGTATGTAGTGGCTCCAAAGCATTGGATGCTGGATAAAGTAGTCTGTGTGTTTTCCCCTCATCCATTGACATCCCCACAAACTGAGAGAATATTTTCCCCACATCTTTTTCTAAGGAACAGACTTAAGTCTGCCCTGACAGGCGATGAAGTAAGGAAGATGTGCATGCAATGGTTCAGTGAGATTAATGTCCAGGTTTGAACTGATATAGCCTACCCTGGTGGTTTTATGGACGTCATCAGCATTGATAAGAAAGTAAAAAATTTCCATCTGGTCTATGACACCAAGGGTGGCTTTGCTATTTATTGCATTACACCTGAGGAAGCCAAGTACAAGTTATGCAAAATAAGAAAGATCTTTGTAGACATGAAAAACATCCCTCATCTGGCGACTCATGATGCTCACACCATCCGCTACCCTGATCCTTTATCAGAGTGAACCACACCATTCAGATTGATTTGAAAACTGGGTAGATTACTGATTTCAACAAGTTTGATACTGTTAACCTGGGTATGGTAATAGGAGGTGCTAACTTGGGAAGAATTGGTGTGATCACCAACAGAAAGAGACACCCAGGTTCTTTTAATGTGGTTCAGGTAAACGATGCCAACGGCAACAGCTTTGCCACCCAGCTCCCTAACATTTTTGTTACCGAAAAGACAATAAACCATGTAATTCTCTTTCCTGAGGAAAAGTTATTGCCTCACCATTGCTTAAGAGAGAGACAAGAGACTGGTGGCCAAACAGGGCAGTAAGTGAAATGATCTCTAAGTAACACAATTGGAAGGTTTTGTACTTAATTAAGGATAATATGGCATGATTCATTGCCTCCCCTGCCCTCCAAAAAAAAAATAAATAACGCTATTTCCTGAGCTTCAGGCACTGCACCAGGCCCGGGAGATGCCATGATGAGCAAAACCATACGGAGAGCCTGGCCCTACTCTCATTAATCAAATAAGCATTCCCAATAGAGATATAAGGACAAGCTGAGATAAGTAAGCTAAAAAAAATAACACCTGACTTATACTCATGAAATGGGGGAGCTGGGGTAAGGAGGGATCATTTAGTAAAGTCATCCCTTCTTCTTCAGTGAATCAGAAGAGGTAGGAGTTATTTAAGCCAAGAGGGGGCAGGAGGAAAAGCCAGCAGAAACGGGCAGCAGACGGGGCCAGAGTCCAGAGTCAAATGAAGAGTGTTGTCTGTTCTCCGAAGAGCAACGGAAAGTGACTATGAGATTTTAAGGGAGAGCGGGGAGAAGTGTGAAAGAGGCTTTCAAAGTGAGCTACCTCATACCAGTCGGAGAGTGGTTGGCAGGAGACCAACCGGTTAGCTAGCCATTGCTCCCACCCAGATGATTTAGTGGTATCTGGAATATGACAGGCGGGGAAGGGGCAGAGGAGAAGGAAATTCCCAGTTGGAGAAACTGGATGAATGATAATGTTAGTCACTGAGATAAGAAACTGAAGAAAAAGACCAACCTGGGGGCAAATGGAGAGGAGCAACCATTATTCCAGGTTCTATGCTACGGTGCTGTGGTTACATGACTTTGCTTTACAACAAATCTGTGAAATAGGTATCATTTTCCCATTTTCCATATTAAAAACCCAAGGCTTTTTTTTTTATCAGCTTAGTTTTTCTAACTGGGCCCTCAAGGGTCTGCTTTTCCTGGGCAATCTAGTGCCCAGTTAAATTCCCAAGAGCCCTTAAGAAGAAAGATTACTTTTCCCTGGAAAGAAAAGTCCAAAGCCACAGGGCTCAGATAGACATGGATCTGGGACACTGCCAGAGGTTTTGAGTAGGTGACTGTGGGACCCATGACTGTGTATCAAAATCCATGTGAATGCTGCCCCCTCAATATACCAGCCCTGCCCCTCCCAGTTTCTTTTCAAAGACTCCAAACTCCATGACTCTCCCATAAACCCCAGCATGCAAAAAGAATCAGCAACCACGGCAATACCATACACTTTACCCCTCTGGTCCTCAGGTGTTCTTTCCCCTTTTGAAGCCTTCGTCCAGACCTAGGTATTCCTCCTTCACCCCTTTCTCTGCTCAGCTAGCACTTCAGGGAGGAGCAGAGGTGAGGGAAGAGTGATACCTCCATCACCAAAGCACCAGTGCTTGTGGGAGCTCTCCAGAGAGGTGCACCAAACCCCACATGATGTTAATATCAGCCCAGATAAATGCTACAGGTGACCAAAGCTGTTACTTTTGTACCTAGTTTCCATAATATATATTCCCCAAATCACAGATTAAAGGGTGTCCTCACTCACCTGATCACGTCCTTCAAGACGTAAGGTGCTGTCTGAATGGTAGTGACCAATTCTTTACCTGTGAGGCAGACCAGTCCACTCTGAGATTTACACTGAAAAAGTCTGGGTCTTCTCTGCAGGCCCTGAGACCAGGACAATCACAGTTCACGGTGTGAGAGCTCAGGCAGTGAGAAGCCCAGCTGACTCCAGGACTAAGGCAATCAAGGGCTCCTCTCTCATCAGAACCTAAGTGGGAGGCGCCACATACACAGAAGTGCTTTGGGTTCCTGAGTTTCCTGCTCTGGCACCGTCTCAAATGCACCGGCTCTCACTTATGATGGGGAGGGACCTGATCCCGTGGACTGTGATCAGAATGACCTCAGCTCTCCAAGTGAAACTGCTCTGCCAGCGTCTCCATCATTGCTAGTCCTCACCACAGCGGCCCTTTGAAACGCATGGAACTTCTACTTCAAAAATGTTTTTATTGATATGCATGACCTTCTTCCCATTAAGGATATCAGGAAGAACATATTCCTCCAACCTCTGGTTGAAATGATTGATTACTCTGCAGACATGGTGCAGTCTTTTTCATTCTTCTTTAAAACTCCATCTCTATAAACTCTAATGTGGTTGTTCACTTAGAGTTTTGAATGCATTTTCTTGTCTCTATGCCACATACCACAGAGTAAAAGTTGACATGCAGGTCACCCAGAACTTTTATTCTGTGGAAGTCCCCGTATTGACCAATACCCGCTACAGATGTGAGCCCTTCACCTGCAGTTGTCACTGCTGAAGTGGCAGGTGCATCTCCAGATCCTAGTGGTGATCCAGTCTCCACCCCGTCTTTGAAAACAGCATTCCTGGGACATTAATATGCCTCATATCCACCCGGTGGCAGCTGACACTCCTGCCACAAACACACTCACACACAAGGCTGGCTCATGACCTACAACTCAGGGCATGTGTGCTGCAGTGCCTCCCACCCTCGAGCAGCTGCTTCAGTTGCATCAGCGGGTGGAGTCTGGGCAGTGGGAGAGGCTCAGCAGCCAGCAGCTGGTCTACCCAGTGTAGGGATCCTGGCTTCCTGCCAACCAGAGCCCCAGGGTTCTGGGTTCCCATTTACATCATTTCCCCATTCCTAATGTCCATAAGAACTTCAACCATTTACTGCCATCATGAGGTTGTCTTGGCCTGAATAGTTTTCTGAGCTAGCCACTATGAAATGGAGGATATTTCCTAAACTACAGCCTAGGGCAGGAAGCTCTCAATTTCTCTCACCATAGAAACAGTATAACTAAGAATGATGAAGACACCACCATAGAACTGGTATAACCACGATGAAAGGCATGGCTTAAACTTAAGGGCAGACCTGGAACTACAGGATTTGATCCCTGTTCCAGCTCAGCATATATGCAGGTGGAAGAAAAGCCAGGTGGGCAGTGGCGAGAGAGAAAGAAAATGTGTTTTCTGATCAGAAATAGCTGAGTTCTCGCACGGAGTAGTGCATGAAGGTAACAAACATCACCCGCTGATTACCACCTCAACTGCCTTGGGGTCTAGCTCTCACACTGCTTACTCCACTGTTCTGATTGTTTTCACAATAATTGTGTCAATTCCCTATCCATCAAGAAGGTGCCGTTTCTGCAGACTGTGCATGGCAGGAGTGACTACTTCCCTTGCTGCCCTCCACCTTTAGCCGAGGTTTTTCATTTTTACAAAGAAGTTCCGGGCACCTAGGCCTGTCCTGACACATCACGGGCAGGCCCCCTAGGGAAGCATTTGAGTTCCAGGAGGGGAGATCCCTCTGAAGCCATGCCTAGGGTTTACTTTCACTATTTCTTTTTTTTTCAATGTTTTATATTTATTTATTTATTTATTTACGTTTTATTTATTTATCTTTAGAGGGGAAGGGAAGGAGAGAGGGAGAGAGGGAGAGAAATATCAATGTATGGTTGTCTCTCGTGCGTCCCTTGCCAGGGACTGGCCTGCAACCCAGGCATGTGCCCTGATTGGGAGTCGAACCGTGATCCTTTGGTTCACAGGCCAGCACTCAATCCACTAAGCTACTTTCTCCATTTCTGACCTGTTTTACCTATTCTCTGGAATGAAGGGTGGTATCAGAAGTTTTAGGGAAAAGAGGGATGGGATTATATCAGTGAAGCTGCCTCAGTTTAAGGACTTGAAAAACCAGACTGGGAAGATAAACAGAATGAAAAGAGTGCTCTCCCAATTTCAACAAAAATAATCTCCCAACTACCTGATAACAATTCAAAAGCATCCCTTCTGCTTCCAAGATTTCCGTTCCACCCAAGGGCCTGGGCCAGAATGGGAGAACTTCTCCCCTCCCAATGACAGATGGATAATGAATGTTCCTAGTTAGGATTAAAAAGCACACAAATAAAGTCCCCAAAGTTTGATGATTGGAGATTTTGTCTATGGCTATTAGCAATTCAGTTTTAGAGTTTTAAATTTCTTTGGGCTGTCAAAATTAACTTGCTTAGATGGTGATTAGATTATGTTAAGACTTTGGAGGAACATTAACTACTTCAAACCATTCAAAGATATGTATTGAGCTTACAGAATATCAAAGAAGTGAAGTAGGCAGGAAAAATTTGCCAATTAGACTTTTTTTAAGGTATTGTATAGATAGATTTGTGCTGAATTCTGATGGAAAACAACTTAAACATAACATATAAATTCTACCTAACTCTGGTGTAATAAAGCTTAAATTAAAACCAGCACAATGATTTTCTTCTCCTTAAAAGTTTTCCCAAAATATAGCCTAATTTTTTTAATTCTGCCATTTCTGTATGCATAAACTCACACACAAATGAATGCCATAATTATTGATTTATTTTTTTCTCTTAAACAAATCTGTCCTTTAAAACAAAGGTTATCTATTGTAATAGTTGTGTGTTGCATATTAAGTAAAAATTTTGTACCTAGAACATGCAATTTGTCAGGGAAAATGTCGCACTAAAAGTGACCAAACCACCTTTGCTGCGGCTGAATGTGACAGACTAATTGCTATCTCTAATGAGAAACCTATTCCAAGAAAAAAACAAAATTAGCAGTAATTGTTCTTCTGGTTAAAGCAGGAGACTGGGAACAGTATTTCAAACAGCCACTTCCTTTTCCTGTCTTTATTTTTTTAATGATGTAGAGCAATTGCTCAGCTAATGAAGGGATTCAGTAAATAAACTTACACATGACTTTCAACTGATTACTCTGAAATAGGGACTTTTTTATTCCAGCAATTGCTCTTCAGAAATGAGACGAAGCTCTTGCTCACCCTCCACAATCTAAATGTTTATTGTTAAAATAAATATAAGGGAGGTGGAGTACAGGTGTGGTCTAAAACTGCATTTACCATTGATCACCATTTATTTTCATCCACAAAAATTAATAAATAAATAAGCAGCCAAAATTGACCTTCCTTTTTGACCATCTCTCACTCATTATTAGGCAAAGAACACAGAGCATACTTGTACTGTCAGAAATTCAAGTGAGTTTCTGCAATCTGTATTTTCCTTCGTGTGCTCATGTAGAACTCATGGGGGGGGGGTCAGCAATAAACACAGAAATGATCACATAGTTTCTCATTTCTAAAATCCTCACAAACATTCAACTCTCTGGGAGGCTTATGGTAGAAAACAAAGTACTTATATTAGCACTAATCAACTTAAATGGTCTTTTAAAAGATACTTACAGTTAAGCCATAGTAAGAATCACACTTTCCTCTGCACTCCCTTTGTTGTTGGAGGGTGAGTTACAGTAACAAGACTGCAAATATCCTGCCTTGGGATTAAGACGTCACCTTAATGCAGACTTTATATTTTGGCTTCTAAGGTTTAAAGGTTAAAGGCATCATAAATTATGCATTTCCTCCTATGCCAGGCCCATAAAAGGTGCTTTCAGTGTTCATTAAAGATATTGCTACTAAAAGGGCAGAGGCTTTTGTTTTAAGTGCCGAAACGGAAACATTTCCATTATGTTTATTACCGCTATGCAGGAGAGCCAAAACAATTCAGAATTAGGAAACTGTAGGAGCTGTTGTTCCAGAATGTATAGCGATTGTCAATGTGCACAGTGAAATTTTGGTTCATTCTTTGTACAACGGAACAGTTAAACATAGCTGGCCAACACGCTGTATTCCAGGAGAACAACAGTCTGGCAAAACCCACACAGCCAGCAACAGTTGGGGCTTTCCCCTCCTCTCTCTGTCCCGTATTATAGATCCAAATAGGGACCAGAAAGACACACGGTGCACAGGCGGGTATCCCCACCTCCCATACTGGAGCAAGCTCTGAGTGTGGTGTGTTTGTATAAACTGCGCATTGGCACATGTCCTTCCTTGCTGACACTCTGACTTCCTCACTTATGTTTTACCACCACCTCCCGCTAAAGCCAATTCTAAGAGATTATTTTTTAATTTTTTAAAATCTTTATTATATTTATTTTCCATTACCATTTAATTCCCCTATCCTCCACCGCCCGCCCCCGCCCCCTAGCAGTCACCACAGTGTGTCCACCTAAGAGATTCTTATTTTCCTTCTACACTTACATGTACCGAATCTGCAGAGGCTGGGCTCTTTTTTCCAAAGAGCACCACACCCATTCATCCTCTAGCTTTCAGGAGCAAAGCGCAGATTTGGCTGGATCTGCGTCTCTCCAATCTCAGGCTGAAGGGACCAAAACTGGACACACGGAACACAACTTGAGTCAGGTTATGACCGCCCCCAGCTCGGCATTTTGTCTGGCTTAAGGAAGAATTCTGGAGATAGACTGCTTGCTGTGAGCACCGGAGTTGCAGAAATTTTTTCCAGGGGACAGCCCGTATACCCTGACAACTAAATGACAAAGTTATCTCTTCCTCTTCTACAGCAATGCCCTTTCTTCTCCATCAGAACACACACGCATACGTACATACACGCACACGCGCACACAGGCATACACAACTCGCAGCCTTGCTTCCTCAACTTACCAGTTTAGACTTGGCGCGTTGCAAAAATTCTTCCATATCGTTGCTAGAGGTTTGGACCAGAGGTACCCGGAGGGGTGCAGAGGAAGATCTCGGTCGAGAGAGAGGAGCGGAGTCTCCGGGTAGTGGCCGCCTGGGGCGCAGCGACCAGCTGCTCCTTCCTGCCGCTCGGAGGCGGCAGAGGCTGTGGCTGTCCCCTCTGCGGTGGCGTCCCAGGGCTCCCAGCCCCACCCCTGCACTCCTCCGCCTCCTCAGGGCACTGACTCTGCCCTATTAAGGAAAGTGGGTGTGCCTCTGGGAGACCCAAGGCGCGCCCTGCAGGCTCGCTGGCGTGCGCCTGCGGGGCAGGAGCTCAGGACCTGGACCGGGGGCGGGTGTGTTGGGGGATTGGCCAGGGGCTCCTCGGCCAATCGCAGGGCACTGCTGCGGCCTCCTGACGTGGCGCGCCTAAAGCTGCTGCAACCATGGACAGCACCCAGAAGTGCGAGCCAAGTGCAAGGGGCTGCTGCAGAGGGAAGCTCTGCCGCAGGCACTGTCAGCCAGGGGAAGGTGGGAAGAAGGAGAGTGGGGAAAGGGGCCCCCTAGGGAGACTCCCTCCTTGGCCAGCGCCCCCTTGGCTGGCCACGTTAGAGAGAGCTCCAGCGGTCACCTAATGAGCTGGTTCTGCTGGCCTAGCCAGAGGATGCACTCAGCTAGATGGGGGGGTGGGGCGGGGAGGAGGGAAGAATGAAGGGGGGGGGTGACTTTTACTGCTGAGCTAAAAGCAGTATAACCTTGATGGAAAATAATCAGAAGAGCACGCTGGAAGGTTGTGCAAGGTTGCATCCATCCTCCTTGGCCTCAAAACATACCCACCCAGCAAAGGGCATCTGCAGTTCACTCTACCTGGATCCCTGGGGCTCCAGTATGTTGGCCCTGGGGCTGATGCACAGATATATCCTTCTGCAGTCTGCATCACTCTCTGGTATGTTCACTCGGGGGAAGCTGGGGCAATAGCACCTTCCTACTGCACAGGGGTCTGTGTTTCTACAAGATCCCCGGATAATTTCTATGTGCCTTAAAGTTTAAGTACTGCAATATGCGCTTAAATATATAGCTGTGGACCTTATAAACCATAGGAGTTTTGTTGTGTGTACTATCTAGGCTTATCATTTCACCAGATACACCACCTCAGGCTTTCTCTTACATCGAGGCCTTTGCACATCTGCCTATAATAGCCTTTTTGCCCTGTCCGAGGCCCACATTGCCTGGCTAGCACAAGCTTCAGTTGTCAGCTTAGTGAAGTGGTCTCAACCCTGATTGCGCATTAAAATTATGTTATAAAATTATATTTTAATCACCTGGGGCTTTGAAAACACTGGTTCCCAGACCAATTGAATCTGTACCTCTAAGAGTGGGGCCACATCATCAGTCAGGTGTAAAAGTGCTCTAAGTGATTCTAATGTGCAGCCCAGGTGTGATCCTCTGGTTCTCAAACTTTAGCATGAATCTGAACCACTTAGAGGTCTATTAAAACACAGGTTTCTGTGCCCTAACTCCAGAATTTCAGGATTAATAGGTTTGTCTTAATAGGCCTGAGAATTTCCATTTTTAATAGTCTCTCTCCCTGGGTTTGCTGATATTTCTGATCCAGGTGCCACACTTTGAAAATGGCTGGTTTAAAGTTGTCTTGTTCCAGGAACCCCCCTCTGATATACTCCTCCCTTTCAGTCCCTAGGCTGAGTCAGTTGTCACGTTCTGTCATAGCAACCTACACTTTCTACTCTACAATGAATTGCCTTATTATTTGTCTGTGTTCTCCACCAGGATGTAACAGGATGTAAGGTTCATGAGAATAAGGACTTGCCTGTCTAATTCATTAATGTATCCCTAATACAGTTCGTGTCATATACAGATCCTCAGTAAATATATTTTAATGAACAAATTTGTGCATGGAAGCTTTTTTTGCACTCTCTCTCTCTCTCTCTCTCTCTCTCTCTCTCTCTCTCTCTCTCTCTCTCTCGTGTGTGTATACATGAGATGGTGGTGGGGAAAGAGAATGATAGCGTGATTATCCAATTATTTTTTATTCAGTAGAATCCAGTGAAAAGAATCAGCAGTCTGGAGACCTGATTAAAGGAGAGTGATAGGAGCATTAAGCTGCAGTTTGCATTCAGGTGATGAGCTGTGTGGAAGCTGAAGATTCTATCTGCTTTATTTGCTGACTTAAGTAGTTTAAAACCATGCAGGTAACTAGTGTTTTATCAGCCTTTAAATCTATGAAGTGATTACAATTCAAATAACTTTCTGAGAAAAATTCCCAAGAGTTCCTTGCCTCTGACTCCATTGGGGAATTTAGTGACAATCACACAATACTGTTTTATTCCTCTGACTTTTGATGTTAAACATTCTGGGTAAGTCTTACACAACACTGAGATTTCTTAAGGTGTTCTTTTTCTAATGGATTCAAATTCCAACATCCATTGCTTGGAGTTTTTCTCCACTAACAATGTCCTTGAAAAAGTTTCTCAAGATTTACCTCCTCCAGGAAGCCTTGAGGAACTGCACATCTATGCTACAATAGTTTCTTGAGGTTGCTGTAACAAATTATCACAAACCCAGTGGCTTAAAGCCACATGAATTTATTATCTTTCAATTCTGCAGGTCAGATGTCCGCCAGCAGGAGAATTCTAGTTGTCAGCAGGGCTGCAATCCTTTCTAGAGATTCTAGGAGGAAATCCTTTTTTTCTTTTTTTCCCCCTTCTCCAGCTTCTAGAAGTATCCCACATTCCTTAAGTCATGTTGCCTTCCTCCGGCCTCAAAGCCAACAATATTGCATGTCTCTGACTATTCTTCCATAGCCACATCTCCCTCTGACTCTCTTCTCCTACCTTCCTCTTCCACTTTTTAAGGACCCTTGTGATTACATGGTCCTACTTGGGTAACCCAGGAATATCTCCCCCTTTTTAAAGTCAGTTGGTTAGTAACCTAAATTCCCCTTTGCTACGTAACCTAACATATTCCCTTCCTGAGGGTTAGGATGTGGACTCTTTGGGAAGCTAATATTCAAGATACCACACAATCTACACCCCAAATTATTTAGTAGCTATCAGGTTTTGATCCTCAACTTATTACATTTTGTAGTAACCAGAAATCTAGTGCCTTTAACTCTAGATTAGAAATCTGGCTGCACAATGGAATCACCTGGGAAGCTTTGAAAAAATACCAATGTTGTAGATGAAAAAGGGGCCACATATTAACCTGACAAGCTCTGGGGAGGCCTGCAAGGGGGCCCCTACAAACTCAGAGACTGAAAGTAACCACATAGGATGGTCTGAATATAAGAATTCCTAACTAAAAAGGAGTCATTGAGGGTAGTCATGTCCTCGGCCTGCAACTTCCTTGACAAAAGTCAATCTTTACCTTAAGCGAGTCTGTCCCTTTTTGCACCTAAAATAACTAACATACCTTTGAAATGTCAGATGAATTTCCTTTTCCAGATCCCGCAGGGTACATCCACCACACCAGAGGCCTAGAGACCACAGAACCTCTCATTGTTATCTTGTTCCCCACATACCACCTCTATGAGCTGTAAATGATAATTAGTAACAATCTTGTACCCAGCGTCAAAGAAGTATGTGTCTCTGTGTGAGGATACAGCAAGAAATGGCTGCCAACACATGGGAAGAAGGTCCTGCTCAGTTTATGGAATTTCAGACAGCAGCCTAAGCAGACTAATGCAATGAGAGTGCTGGGAAAGGAAGACTTTAGGGCTCAGCCTAATTCCACCTCCTTATTTTATTGCATGGTACCAAGGACCAGTTCAACATCCTGCTTGGGCTAAGAGAGCTGCTTAGAAGCAGAGCCAGGACTGGAACTCAGTTCTCCATCACTCATTCATTTATGGATCATGGACTATGCTCAGGTAGGCAATCTGCCAAACCTAAAATGTACAAGGCAAGATCATTGCCCTTAAGTGGCTCGTGGTCTAGTCACTCTAATACAAAGAGATACATTTGGTGATTGGAAAAAACATCTGGTATTGTACTAGTTGAGACACAATATGGTATCATGACTGTAATGTGGGTTCTCATCCTGGCTGTGGAAGACTAAACATGGCTGCAAATTCTTTGACACTCCTCCCAATGAGACATCAGGTCTACGTTCCTTTTCCTTGAATCTAGAAGAGCTCCAGGACTTCCTGAGCAATAAAAGAAAGTAGAAGTGACTCCATGACACTTCTGAGACCAGGCCTTGAGAGACTGGCAGATTTTACTTCTTGTATTTTGGAATGCACACTCTTGGAACCTAGCCTTCAAGCTATGAGGAAACCCAAGCAGCCACGTGGAAAGGACCATGTGGAAAAGAATTAAGAACTCTGCCTGGTAGCCATCATAAAAATAGATTCTGTAGCCCCAGTCAAGCCACTGTAGCTGATGCCAGGTGGAAGAGAGTTAAGCTGTCTCTGCTGAGCCCTGCCTACAAAATTCTTGACTCACAGGATAGTGAGATACAAGAAAGTGATTGTTGTTATAGCCGATAAATTTCTGGGTAATTTGTTATGCAGCAATATGTAATGAGAACACCTGGCTATTGACAAGCTATGTAAATTTGGGCAAGTTATCTTCTCTGAGGGTCACTATCTGCATCTATAAAATAGGAATAATCTTCCCTTTTAGGATTGCTGTGAAATTTAATGCAACAACACATACAAAGGGTCCAATTCCTGGTCCATAGCTGCCATTATTGTCATGACAAAGAGTCTAGAAGTGGACATAAGGGTCTCCATAAAGAGAACTCAACAAGATGGGAATCCCTGGGGCAGTTGTGGAAAGATCAACAGTCACTAAAATTGTGAAATTGTTATATTATAGACATTATAGCCCTAGCTGGTGTGGCTCAGTGGATTGAGTGCTGGCCTGAGGACCAAAGGACTGTTAGTTCAATTCCCAGTCAGGGCACAAGCCTGGGTTGCAGGCCAGACCCCTTGCTCACCTGAGCAAGAGGCAACCACACATTGATGTTTCTCTCCTTCTCTGTCTTCTTCCCTCCCCCTCTCTAAAAATAAATAAATAAAATCTTAAAAAAAATAAATAAATAGGTATTATATCTAGGTATAATATTATGTCTATAATATAATAGAAAATATTATAATTTGAGGCTAACCTATACCAAGCAACATTGTCTAAGGTTACCCTCATTTGGAAACCTGGGACTCATACAATGAGATGCCTGTTTCAGAGAAAGGCAATGCAGCTGCTTCCAGCTAGGGATGTTTCTCTGGGGTAACGCATCTGCCTGCACTGCTCACTTACACCAATGTTTGTGTGTTTTATATCCCCAAAGCACCACTTCCCGCCCCCACTGGGTCTTCCTTTTATAGCCTCTCCTAGGAACTCTGCAGCTCTGCATCCACCTCAAGGGGCTTTTAACTGCAGTCAGCACCATGACAAGAGCATCTGAAGTTTTCCTTATCATAGAGCCAGCTCCCCTGGAGCTCACCTTAGTGTGAAACCAGGGCACTTGGATGTGAGTCCTGTCTGTGTGCGGTTGGGCAAACTCCCTGACCCCTCTGATCATCAGTCTCCTCATCTGTGAAACTGGGAAAATAATATTTGTCTTTGTTACTTTATAAGATCATCATAAAATATCAAATCCTAAAATCCCCACATATTATGGAAAATGTTAACAATAGAAGGGAAAATAATCAGGAAATTTTCTTTTTTTTTAAGAATATTTTATTGATTGATTATGCTTTTACAGTTCACCCAATTTCCCCCCACCCCTTGCCTTCCTCTATCTGGTACCTCTTTCTCCAGCAGTCCCTCTCCCCCAAGTTCATGTCCATAGGTCATGCATATAGGTTCTTTGGCTTCTCCATTTCTATGCTATTTTAACACCCACCTGCCTATTTGTACCTACAAATTATGTTTCTTATTCCCTGCACATTTTCCCCCATTCTCCCCTTCCCCCCTCCCCACTAAGCCTCCAAATGATCTCCATATCTATGATTCTGTTCTTGTTCTAGTTGTTTGCTTAGTTTGTTCTTGTTTTTTAGAGTCAGCTGTTGATAGTTGTGAGTTTGTTGTCATTTTACTATTTGTAGCTTTGATCTTCTTCTTTTTCTTAAATAAGTACCTTTAACATTTCAGATAATAAGGGCTTGGTGATGATGAGCTCCTTTAGCTTTACCTTGTCTGGGAAGCACTTTATCTGCCCTTCAATTTTAAATGATAATTTTGCTGTGTAGAGTAATCTTGGCTGTAGGTCCTTGCTTTTCATTACTTGGATACTTCTTTCCAGGCCCTTCTTGCCTCTAGGGTTTCTTTTGAGAAATCAGCTGATGGTGTTATGGAAACTCCTTCATAGGTAACTCTCTGCTTTTCTCCTGCTACTTCTAAGATTCTTTATCTTTAACCTTTGGCATTTTAATTTTGATGTGTCTTGGTGTAGTCCTCTTTGGGTCCATCTTGTTTGGGACTCTGTGCTTCCTGGACTTATATGTCTAGTTCCTTCACCAAATTAGAGAACTTTTCTTTTGTTGTTTTTTCAAATAAGTTTTCAATTTCTTGCTCTTCCTCTTCTCCTTCTGGCAGCCCTATGATTTGAATGTTGGCATGTTTGTAGATGTCCCAGAATCTTCTGTTTCTCTCCTCATTTTTTTGAATTCTTGTTTCTTCACTCTGTTCTAGTTGATAGTTCATCTCTTCCTTATGTCCTAAACCATTGATTTGAACCCCAGCTTCCATCCCTTCACTGTTGGTTCCCTGTGGATTTTTCTTTATTTCACTTACTGTAGCCTTTATTTCTTTCCTTGTGCTTTTGCAATACTCAATGAGCTCTCTGAGCATCCTGACATGAGTATTTTGAACTCTGCATCTGATAGGTTCGTTATCTCTGTTTTGCTTAGGTCTTTTTTTGGGATTTTGTCCTGTTTTTTTCATTTGGGCCATATTTCTTTGTCTTCTCAATTTGTAGCCTTCCTATGTTTATTTCTGTGTATTAGGTAGAGCTGCTTTGACTCCCTGTCTTAGCGTACCTATTGAGTTGTTATGGAGTGGAGCCTTAGGTGTTTGCCAGGGTGGAGCAAACCACTCCACTGCTTTGTGACTCTGTGTGCAGAAGGGGTCTAAGAGGGGACAGTGCTGTTGTCTGGCTGCAGGAGGCTTGCTTGGCACTCACCCCATTTCCTGTCACTTTACCCCCTTCCCATATGCAACTGGTTCCCCTCTAGCTGCTGCCCCAGTGGTGGTTCCCAGTCTGGGTGGGTTTGTGGCCATTCCAGGACTATGCAGGCCCTTTAAATGGACTATCTCTAGAGACCAGTAGTGTCTTCTGCTGACCCAATCCTCACTGGTTTTTACAGCCAGAAGTTATGAGGCCTTATCTTGTTGACGCTGGAACATCTAGCCTGGGGTTTGGATCATTCACTCCCAAGGTGTCCCTCCTGATTTTTATCCACCACACATGAATGTGGGACCACCCATTCTGCTATGTGCTGCCACTTCGCCACTGCCATACTGTGTCCTCTCTGCCCCGGCTCCCTCTCTCTTCCCCACCTACCCATCTGGGTCAATATGGCTTCTTTAAAGCCCTGGTTTTTGGACTTCCATACAATTCAATTTACTGGCAGTTTGGAGTGTTTTCTTCTTTGGAGGTTAGTTGTGATCCTTCTTATGGTTGTGCAAGGAGGCAAAGCATGTCCACCTATGCCTCCATCTTGACCTGAAGTCTCTCATGGGAAAGTTTCTTGTTTGGTTACAACAAATACCTGACAAATGCCATCCTTTTAAAAATGGACTGTGGCTGGAATGGCAGTTGTTGCCTCACCATTCAGGCACATTTCCATTGAGCTTTCTTACTGACCAACCACACTCCCAAGAGGTGTGGTCTTCTTGGTGCAAATGTGTTTGTTTGCTGCTTTTAAATTATTTCATGTGATAAAAGATGTCCAAGAAACTGTGCCATCCACTTAGACTAGACTTAAAAGCATTTCAAGCTTGTTTCAAGGACAAGAGGCTGAGGAAGGACTAATGCACATTAACTGGTTAACTAATATATATTAACTGGTGCCTCTCATTTTGCTTTTAAGCAACTATTAAACGTCTGTTTTTCACCCTGTGGATGGTCAGATACTATCACTTATGAAAATAATGTCAAAAAGGAACTCACTTTCTTATCTATGTGTTTTGGCAAAAATATCCAAATTTTTTTTACAGTAGGCTTTGCAAGACTTTAAAAAGAAGTCCATGTAACCATAATCCTCTCTGAGTTTCTGTTAAGAAAGAAGAGGATTTTTCTGCAATTGTCAGGGGCTGTGTTAGTGAATGACAGATCAGGACTGCTTGGGAGAATGTCCTGGGAGTCAAATGTCCAGGCTTTCACTAGGGTACATAGCACTTGCATCATTTCTGGGAACTGCAGGCATCTTTTTGAGCAATGAATTAAATTTGAAAGGACAGCATAGGAAAGGGAAAGTGCCCTGGCTCTGTGAGTCATCAAGATAATGAGGCCATGGCCATGCTTTCAGATCTGTGGCCTGACGAAAGATGAGTGGTGATGGTCTTAATGTCTCCACTCCTTCTCAGGGCAGGTGGTTCAAGTTTTATACACTCTTCCTGTGAAAGGTATCTCAAGTCCACTTAAAACCATACTGCTTATTGTACAGGTATAGTAGAAAATTTAACTTATGTTCCTGTCATGCATTTCCACTGAGCAAATGTTTGACAAGTGAAATATTAATAATTTCCAAGTCCTGAGAGCCTACCTGCATAATCTCTTATCCCTGCACAATCTTACAAGATTTGAAACAACAGAGACTACAACTGATCCCATTTTTAGATACAGCAAAACTGAGGCCCTGAATTCTGTACTGCTGTGCCCAATGATTGAAATCAAGACACCAGATTTAAAAATCCAAACCCTTTTCATTACAAAGGTCATTGTTTAGTGAGCAGTTACTCTATGTGAAACATTGCTTGAATCTTATATTAATAGGATTTAATCCTCATAACAAATGACTGAAGTGGTACTATTATTAATGCTCATCTTAAAGATGTGCAAACTGAGATGCAAAGATCCAATTTGCCTGCAATTACCCAAGTAGTAAGAAACCAAGTTAGGATTCTAACTCAGGTGACAAGTCCCAGAGTCCAGGTGCTAAGCTATTGCCTCTCTGTTGCTTCACACCAAAAATAAATAAATACATACATAACAAACCTGGAGACTGGAGAAGAAACAAGTACTCATTCTACTACTCTCTCAATTACATGAAACTTCCACTACACTTAAAAATGAGTTTGTCACACACTCACCTACTCAATACTGGATGGCCACATAAATATACCTGCTGCTTGCAGATGCAGCAGAAAATTCACCAGAAAGCAAGGCGTGAATGTACCCAAAGCTTGGGCATCCTAAGTCATCAAAAAGTTCTGCCATAGATTAAGTCTAAACTACAGATCAAGTTGCTTCTTTTTCATTGTGTACTCATCATGTACCAGCCCCCATCATCAAACCCATCCTCTATCCTAATTAACTGGAAAACAAACCACATGCTGATGGTCAACAGCCTGAGTTTTATTCCTTCGGATAGTGATATTTGCATCCCCAGGTCTTTGTTTTCTAGGAAAAATGAAAGACTTGAGTGAATGTTTCCAACTTTAAAATTCTATGGTTGTAAAACTAAGTCATACAATACATCCATAAGGACCATAAAAATATATAAGGAAAAACTATCTTATTTTCAATAAAAAGTCTTTAAATATTTGTGTAGCTTTATATGTTTATGGACAACTCAGATGAATTATGTTTAAATGGCATAAAAATGTTTATCTAGAAAGTGTGTTTTAAGGAACAGCAATTTATTGTGCAGTAGTTAAGAGATATGAACCAACAAGCTTAGAAACAGAAAAATTAACTAGCAGGATTTGTTAGAGGTATCAGGTTTCTTATATTTAAATTTTGATGTCTTCAGAGGAATTATCTATTTGTGACAGGAAGCCTGAAAAAGATGACTCAAATTCAGGTTAAAGAATGCTGCTAAATTGTTGTTTAACAAAGATAATTGATTTTTCTTCTTACACAGTAGTAATATTGAATATTTCACTCAGAAAAAAAAGAAATTTAGTGTTCAATGTGTTTCCAGTAATACTGTATAAAAAGGAGTAAAATAGAATTGATGTTTTAAAAAGTCCAACAAACTGCCAATTTAAATGAGGGCAAAAATTCCTTGCTCTGCATGTCTCTACTCTAAATCTCTGCACCATAAGACGCCTGGAGTTCCAGAAGGAA
The DNA here is from genome assembly GCA_004027475.1 of Anoura caudifer. Lineage (NCBI taxonomy): Eukaryota > Metazoa > Chordata > Mammalia > Chiroptera > Phyllostomidae > Anoura > Anoura caudifer. Next base: position 127,233 of record PVKU01000671.1, on the reverse strand, counting down.
AGGAAGAAGAAAATCCAATTCCATTAACATGGAGCCATAGTGCCAACTGCAGCATTTGGCTTCTTGGTTGTAGTTTCTTCAGCCCCGGCACCACAATGGCAAAGGACTTGCTTCCCAACAAATATTTCTGTTAAGCTCTCCTTGACCCAGTCCTTGGGATAGATACACCACTTGGAATTAAGCATCTTGAGAAATGCTATCATCCAAGTGCTCTGTCTCCTCTCAAGGATTTATGTTAATATTCTGCTAGATTTAGCTCAGAAAGTGAAGTTAACAACAAACACTACCTTTTCTGTATTCTGGATTCCTTATCTGGTGTCCCCACCCCCAACACCTTACTTTCTGTAAATGAAGGAGCATAAACATTCTGAAAACAATTTGAGAATATGGAGTCAGTATTCAGGGAAAGCCCACTCTATGATCACTCCAAAACTGCAGCAAGAACCTATTTTGGTCATTTGTTCATTTAACAATAAATTGATATAGATTCATCTTCCCCAATAGAGTAGTTAGTTGAAAAACTTTACATAAAAATGGAGGAAAGCCATTGTTTTCTGGAAAAGGTTGTGGCAATTGCCAAAACCAGTAATGGTTGGCAACTTTGGAGGATAGCAAATATTTTATGTTAAATGCCATGAAATCCACCAAAAGTCAACTTAAAGTGATTAGTCTTCTTCCTCCTGTGGAACTTTAATGCTCTGAAAGAGAGGACTTTGGTCTTATTCCTTTCTGTATACCCATAATGTGTCCAGCACAGTGCCCTTCCCATAGTAGGTCCTCATACAACTATAATAACAATTGTTGACCAATTTCTCTCTAGCTGAAGCCTTGAAGAACAGTGGCTGGCTCATTAACCAGGTAGAAATTGGAAGAAATGCAGGTACTTTTGAAATCTCTTATTAAGTTCTAGACAGGGATGAAAATGGTGGTTTTTCAATAGTATTCAAAGACACCTCTGACTTAGGCTGGCATAGACCTGAAAACATGCTGAATGGGGAAACACAACATCACTAAGATCAGAATTACTACTGAACCATAGATGAAAAGAAGACAGGGAGACAAAAAGATAGTTTAAAATAATCTCAAATATACATCTGTTAATTGCCATTTCAATTCCTCAAATATTTGCATATGCAAATATGCGCATGTAACACTGAATAATTAAAATCAAGGCAGATAGCTTGAACTTGCACAGTAGAGACAGGCTGAAGTAGAGAGAACTGACAGGGAGAGGAGGAGGAGGCAAGAAACCTGGATTCTTTCCCTTCATGATAAAACCCGAAATGACCCTGAGACCCTGGGAGCTCTGGAAAGGGGCAACTCTAAATGAGGGAGAGGCACCTAGAAGGAAGTGGGAGAAATCAGGGACTTGTTTGGTCTTCACACACATGTCTGTGACAAATCCCTGTATATAGGAATAAGATTTATTATGCTTCTTGTGTGTTCCAGGCACTATTCTAGGCACTAGGCACTGGAGATACATGTAGGCACATGGACCGATGGAGACTTCAGTTGGTGGAAGACAGACAATAAGCAGTTAAATAAATAATCAATTAAAAATATCAGAGGGTAGTGGATGGTATGAAGAAAAAAGAATGACTTATAATGACAGGGGGAGGGACAGTTCTACCTAAAATTGAAGTGGCTAAGGAGCCTCTACTAAGACCTGAGTGACAGGAAGCCAGCCATAGAAGATTGAGAAGAAGACACTCTAGGCAGAGGCAACATGAGAGCAAATGTGTGAATATAAGAGCAGGCCAGCATGGCCTCAATGCCCAGGACAAGGGGAGAAGCAGAGATGTTTTCCGATAGAGAGGCAGGGCTAGATCATAAGGGTCCTTGAGGTCAAGGTAGGAGGTTAGCATTTTATTGCAGATCAAGTGGGAAACCATCAGAGGAATAACATGGCTCATGTATGTGTTTATAGAAACCACCTGAACTGCTATGTGAAAGGCAATCATGTTGTGTAAGTGAGGAAGAGTTACAGACCCCTTAGTGGTCTGCCTGTCATCTATGTAAGAGATAGTGATGGTTTAGACCTAGAGAAGTAGTAGTAGAAATGAAAAAAAGAAAGATAATGATAGTGATAATAAAACAACAATAATAATGAAGGGAAAAGCAACATGGAAGTACAGTAAAATTAAAACCCGTTAATTGACTAAATACTTCTAATGCTGTATGTATTATACCATGCATTAGTAATGTTAGAATACATTGTACTAGTGGGACTTATTCCAGCTTTGTGAAACTTTCCACTGGTGAATAACAATTCTTAATTTTAGAAAGTGGAAAACTACAGAGAGTAGCCAAATCAAATTTATTCAGCAGACACTAAAAGTCTCTTGACTGTCTACTATCCTTCCTTTATTTTGGAAATTCTTCCAAAAACAAATTCTTTGTAGACAGTAGACCCCTAGTCTGTGGTAGCCATTGGAAAACAATTCTTACAGTAGCATAGATTTCTCAATTATTAGCACGGTGCCTTTAGAGCTTTTGTTTATGTGATCTGATTTCATGCTGGCCAGGCAGGCTTAGATTACAATTTGCCTCTACACAGAGGTCTGTCTACAGAGAAAAGAGCAAGAAGAGGACTACCATATTTTTGACTCCCTCAGTGGGCCATCATTGCGATAGGAGTCTGAAAATATATTATTTTATTTCACTTATTCTTCAATCTATTTTTTTTTTTACCAAGTTGGCATTGAGGCTTTACTTTACAAATTAAGAAAGAAAGAAAGAAAAAAAGAGGATCGGAGAGTTAAGGGTGCCTTGCCCAAAATCACGTAGCTAGTAAGTAGCAAAATCAGACTGCTCAGTTCAAATACCATTTAATCCCAGAGTTTTCTGTGTAGCTTTGCTTTGTTTTGTGCATCTGATTGGGGAAGAGTGGTCAAGAGAACTGAAAAAAACCTAAAACCATCTCATTGATTTACATTTAAAAAAGCAAAGGATGCTCAGCATCACTAGCCATCAGACAGATGCAAAGTAAAACCACAATGAGATACCACTTCACACTGATCAGAAAGGCCATCGTAAACAAAACAACAAACAATAAATGCTGGTGAGGTTGTGGAAACCTAGTACACTCTTGGTGGGAATGCAGGATGATGCAGCCACTGTGGAAAACAGCATGGAATTTCCTTAGAAAATTAAAAATGGAACTGCCTTTTGACCCAGCAATTCTACTGAGAATTGCTGAAACACCAATTCAAAAGAACTTATGCACCCCTGTGTTCATAGCAGCATTATTTACAATACCCAAGAGCTGGAAACAGCCTAGGTGCCCATCAGTAGATGAGTGGATCAAAAACCTGTGGTACATTTACACAATGGAATACTATGCAACAGAAAGATGGAACTCCTATCCTTTGCAACAGCATTGACAGAACTGAGGGCATTATGCTAAGGAAACAAGCTAAGCAGCAAAGGACAAATATCATAGGATCTCACCTATAAGTGGAACCTAATCAACAAAATAAACAAATGAGCAAAATGGAAGTAGAGACATGGAAATTAAGAACAAACAGCAACAACAAGAGTGGAGAAGAGGGGAGATAACGGGGAAAGACGGGGGAAGGGCAAGTCAAGGAATATGTATAAAGGACCTGTGGGCATGGGCAGTGGGGTGGGGACTGACTGTGGGAGCAGGAGAGAGTGCATGGCAGGGGAGAGCATAGCAGGGAAAGTGGGACAACTGTAATTGCTCATTTAAAAAAAAGAAAGCAGTATGGAGGTATGTATATGTGTGTGTGTGTATACATATATTAGAACTTTCAAAAGTTTTGAGAATGATCAGTAAGATAATAGTATATAAAATGTCAAGCACTTAACAATGTGACCAAAATCTAGCTTTCTCAGTCAATTTAGAATCTCTCCATTACATATATTTCCTCCAGACTTCTATAATTCTCATCATATATTTTGGAAATGCAATATATTTTCATCAAGGCTCAACTTATTTTTAACTTTATTTTTATTGTTGACACTATTACAAATGTCCCCATTTCTCTTCCCTTTGCCCACCTCCACCAGCCACTGCCCCTCCTTCCCTGTGGCCATCACCAAACTTTTGTCTGTGTCCATCAGTTATGGAAAAAAAAAGCAGAAAGTTCAGATCAGGAAATCCAGAGGATAGAGAGAGAAGAAAAGAGCCAGAGTGCAGACAACTTTGGGATAATTCACAGAATTTTAAAAGATAAACAGTGAGAATTTTAGGCAACTGCCATCTGTGATGTGTGAAGTGTTGGAATGGAGATGTGGAAGAGGGATTTTAAGAAAGTATTCAGTATACCATGTATGGACTTCCTCTTTGATGCATCTTCTTGACATTTCAGTAAAGATTTAAAATGTTTTTCAATGCTTTGAAGGTTCCTTTATGAGGGCACCACTAAAATAAATCAGGAGGCAACCCATCTTTTGGTAGGTTGCATGAGTCTCCTGTGGAATTTTCTGCAGTAGTTGAACCTGAACTCAAACCCAGACTTGTCTGATTCCCAAGCTCATGTCTCCACCATACAAGAGTGACTTCTAAAAAATAAGCAAACAAAATATCCCTATAGCTACCTCTGGCTCACACAGTTTTGGAAGTTTCCAATTGCTACATCTCTACCAGCTATTTATGCAGCTTTGGCTAGAGTCAAATGTATGATTTTCAGAAACTTAATTATATAAGCTTGGCAAAGGGAAAAAATAAAACAATTGAAATAGTATTAGAAGAAAGCTAATCATCCTAGGCTGTGCTCCATTCATCTTCATCTTGTGATAGCTTATGTCTAAACCACTTATTCAGACACAGAAAAAGCTGCATGAGTGTTCTTTATAGATGTTTTCAGGAGTTTTCTAGGGCAATTGTGACTCTACTTGATTGTAATCTTAGTGCCTGGTTTGACAACATGTAACTCCACTAAATGTCCAACCCAGTGCAGGGCAAACAGAAACACAGGGTCCCAATGATGCACTTGAGAAGAGATAGCATCCCATGTTTCTGAAATATAGCAAGTCTTCAATACATGTTTGCCAAATGGTTGAACGATGGAATAATAGACAAATGAGGAGCCAGGAAAAACAACACCCACATAATGGTTCAGTTCTAGTTACAGTTCCAGGTTCTCTGTTGGTACTAACAGCAGGAGAGCCAGTGATTTGTCAGACCAACAAATCTGACTGGCAAGGAGAGCCCCGAGGAAAAGTTTCCTTCATGCATTATCAGCCCCCCTTTCAGAATGCCCATCAGAAATATGAAAATTACTTCTCTTTGTCCTATATCCAGTCCTTCCCCCAATTCCAACCTAGTATCTTGATGCTACCTTTTTAATCTTTCTTTTTTCCATCCTCCCAGTCCAGATTTATTGTCCTGGGTCCTTTTTGTCAGGACTTCACTTGGTACAGTGGGTTGAATAGTGGCACCGTTCCAAAAATATTAGTATATGTCCATGTTCTAATCTCTGAAACCTATTATGAATGTGACCTTATTTGGGAAAAGTATCTTTGCAGATATAATTAAAGCTCTTGAGATGAGATCATCCTAGATTTAGTTTGAGCTCTAAATCTAATGCCAGGTGTTCTTAAAAGAGAAAGGCAGGAGATCTGAGACACAAAGAGTGCAGATGGAGGCAGAGATTGGCGATGTGTCAACACGTCAAGAACACCAAGGATTTCCAGCAGCCCCCAGAAGCTAGAAAAGAAGCATGCAATGAATGTTTCCTTAGGGTCTCGAGAAGGAACCAACTTTCTGACAACTTTGTTTCGGACTTCTGACCTCCAGAATTGTGACAGAATAAACTACTATTGCTTAAAGCCAATAAGTGTGTGGTAATTTGTTACAGCATCCCTAGGAACCCAATACATTTGGCGACTACCCATCCATTTCAGGCCAATGTTAATGACCGATTCATATTGCATTATTCTTTATGGAATGCCAGGGATAAAAACCTAGAAGAAAGATTTCTCCACCTCAAATAGCAAACATTTTGAAAATGTTAGTAGAAAAGATATTCTGGAGGTGTGGTGGTGATTTCAGTTGCACCTTCCAACTTACATTGGATTGCCTTTGATACTTAGGAGAAAACAGAGCTGTGTGAGCCTGCGCAATTTGAAATGCTCCATAGATGATCAGTATAAAGGGCAGCTCAGACAGAATTTGATCTTCCTTCATATTCATATTACTTAATAAAAGACACATATTTTCCGGATGGCTTTAAGATATTAGAAGTTTCCCAATGATTTTGTGACATTTGATGTCTGTGTGTAAATGAATTACGGTGCCCATAGCCATGGGCACAAGTGTTCCCTGATGGTATAATCTCAGAAACAGCCTCTTACATCATAGCTGTACTCTTCCAGTGAGAACCAAGTTATAGCATATATAAAACATAGCATCTTAGCATCATGTTCTCACATCATACTTGGTGGAAACTAGATCAGACACTTCTTTCAAAGGAGCTTAGTTTGCATTGATGAGGCTATTTTGACCCCGCTACACTTGCTATGCAGATGAGTTGATTTCATAGAATCATTGCACTTCAAGGCTTACAAATTGAATCCAACCCTCTCACATCCCCTTTCTTCTGATGAGAAAGCTGAAGCTTGTCTAAGAGCATACAGTTAGCTATATGTGGTAAAGGGGTTGTTCCTATGCTCTTATTGGGTGCTAAACTAATTACTCCTCTATGTAGGAATTTCTTGAGTACCTCCTTGTAGGAAATACCTAGAAGAAATGGTGAGGGTGAATGGAGCACAATGTAGTTGGCTAGATCAGCAAATCAAGCCTGTGGAGTACAAATACGATAGAAGAAGCTGGCCGATTCCTTGCACAGCCCAGTGGCAATATGGGACTCAGAACTGTGGAGATCTTGACTTTCAAATTAGTTCTATTTTCATTATGTCAGGCTGCTTCTCCTGCATTTATAATTTTCATAGAATTATAGCTCCCAGAACCAGGTTACTCAGTGGTCCAAAATTTTATTCTACTATAGCACAAGTGACAGAATCCCATTAATAGAATGGTTTACTACCTACGTAGATGTGAGGTATGGGCAAGTTCTGGAAGAACTCCACCTGTGGGCTTATATTGCATGAGATGACCATGGGAAGTTAGATGAAGACCTCCTAGAAATGCTGATCACTCTCTCCCCTTTCCTCTCCATGCGTCACCAAGTTTGATGTTCTTTGCAATACAACAATATCTGCCAAAGCAATTATTTAAAAGGTTTTTAGAAATAACAATTTTCCAGAGTACAGGCAACCTTTGGGGTTAGCAAACAATCATGCCAAGTCTCTGCAAAATTTGGTTGTCCTTAGTAGACCATACTGATCTGCCCAAGTACAAATGATATCCCAATATAGCCAAAGTTGTGTTCAACCTCTGAAGAAGCTTGAAAAGAAGTGTCAGAGGTAATAACAGATATTGTAAATTATCAGTATTAGAATATACAAATTACAATGGGAATTATTATTGTTTTAAGCAATGGCATGAATTTTGAGGTGAAAAATAGCTCTTCATAAGATGTTAAGACTAGAAATTTACTCATATATGTATTTTCCAGTAGTGTGCTAGTAAATGTTTAACAACCAGTTCTCTAGAATAAAAAAAAAAAGAAAGAAAGAGCTCTGACTTGTACCATTTGCTGATTTCCATGCTATATATACTGCCACCATGGCTGATTCCAACATATCAACATGACATCAATGAGCACGAAGTTGGAAAGAAATGCAGACAACTGGCTCTCACAAACTGCTACAAGCTGGCTCCAGCTGCTGACCTTTTCTAAAAATATATATGAAAAGTGTTTACAATGTGCCGCCGTCTGACTCATAAAGTCTATTCTCAAAAAAGAGTCAAAGATGTTTGGATATGCAGGAATATTTGCTACAAAGTTGTTTATGATATCAAAAATTTGAAAAAGCTTATTGTTCATCAATAAATATTTGATTAAATTAACTGCTTGCACCTATAAGGTAATATAATATCATCAAATAATATTTTATACATATATACATATGACTTAGGAAGGCATTAATGTCATATTGTTACATTAAAAAATCATGCTAGGAAATTAGCAAAAATAACAATATTTTTACTTTTTAAATTAATTAATTTATTTTTGGAGATGGGGAAGGGAAGAAGAGAGGGAGAGAAACATTGATGCACAAGAGAAACATTGATCAGTTGGCTCTTGCACATCCCCCAAAAGGGAACCAAACCTACAACCCAGGCATATGCCCTGATCAGGAATTGAACTGACAGCCCTTTGCAAGACAACACCAGCCAACTGAGCCACACCAGTCAGGACAATAAATACATATATGTATATATTTAGAAAAAATTGTTTTCTATCAGTATCAGCTTCCCCTTTTCTTCTTAGTTAATGCAATTTCTGATGGTTAATTGGCAAAGGACCACTTGGAATAATGAAAACGTTTCCCTAACTAAGTTTTGGCCAGTGGAGTATGAGGAAGAGCCCTTAAAGAGAATGGGTATGCTCTTCACCCCCTTCTCATTTATGCAGGCTGGATTAGGTATGATGGTTGGAGCTTAGGCAGCCATCATGAACTTTGAGTAGGAAATGTATATACAGAATAAGGGAACAGCAAAATCAGGGGATCGTGGGTTCTAGACAGCTTGTCTTCAGAGTTAGTTTGTGACAAACCTAATAATATGTCATATATATGCATATTTTTGCATTGAAAACATCTATGAGAATATATACCTATGTTGATAGTAGTTATCACTAGGGTGATAAGAGTTTTGTGGTCATTTATTTATTGTATCTTTATTGGCCTATATTTTCTGATCTATATTCTTCTACCAAAAATATATATCAATGTGTAGTAGTTAAAAGATGAGGAGAGGAGGCTATTAGGAATTTTGATGACAGGGTCTCACTGAAGACATAAATAAGACATTACATAAAGGGCAGAACATCTAGAGTTTCAAGTGCATTACTGTATAACACCATTCCCTCCTCTTAAAGAAGGTGAAGTTTAGAGAGCTAAAAGAGTAGTTCTTGGTTTAAATAGTTGCCAAATTATTGTACTTTATTCACTTTTAAGAAACAGGTTTCACTTGTAGATGATGTACAACAGCCATGAGAAACTAAAAACTGACTATTTAATAATGATGGAATTTAATAGTTCCCTGTAAGTTAACTGAGACCAGGAGGTAAACCCATTAAAACTGAGTCTATGCTCTCAAACCTGAGTACTTAAGGAGAGACCCTACAGATAAGGAAAAAGGCAGACCTGTGACTATTGGGAAGAGATCATCACTGTCAGCTTTTAGACCCTCCAGTTAAGAAATTCTGAGGGTGTCAGAGCCTTCACAAATCATTGTATTGCTTGAGTCATGTGAATTCATAGAGCCAAACATTTCTGAGATTAATTACTGGCTTTGCCAAATACCAGCTGGGCTAATTTTTATTGTAATTCATTTTTTTAGTTAATGGATTGTATTTCTTAGAGCAATTTAGGTTTAGAGAAAAATTGAACAGGTAGTACTGAGTTCTCATATACACCTGCCCCTGCCCCTTCCCCAGTGTCCCATTATCAACTTCTTGCATTAGTTGTAGTGTATTTGTTACAACTGATGAACCAATATTGGTAAATTATTGTATTAATAAATTCATAATCTACATATATTATATAATTTTGTTGGTTTTTCCAAATGCACAATGTTATGTATCCACATTAAGGTATACGGAATAATTTCATTGCCCTAAAAACCCCCTGGGCTCCACTTATTCACCCCTCCCTTCCTCCTTATCTCAACCCCTGTCAACCACTGGTTTTTTAACTGTCTCTATAATTTTGTCTTTTCCAGAAAATCATACAATATGTAGACTTTTCAGGCTGACTTAGCAATATGCATTTAAGGTTCCCCCATGTCTTTTCATGGTTTGATAGTTCATACTATCACTGAGTGGTGAGCTAGTTTTTGAAATTGTTTGAATTTCATTTTCTCATCTATAATAAGAATAATAGTGCTTACATTGAAGGTTTTCTGTTGATGCTTGCTAAAATTATGTAAAAACTTTCTGGAACATAGAATATATTCAATAAACATCAGTCCCCTCCCTCACTAATTTAGATAAGGGCAATGTGGCAGGCTGAAAAATGCTCCCTCCAAAGACATCAACATCCTACTCCTTGTGAATAAATTACTTGGAAAAAGGGATTCGGCCAATGTGATTATTAAGAATCTTGAGATAGGATTATCCTGGATTATCTGCTGGGCCCCATGTAATCACAAGATTCCTTATTAAAAGATATGAAAAGTCAAAGAGCGTGATAAGAGTGGAAACTGATATCAGAGGTTAAGAGCTAAGGAACATGGGCAACCTGTAGAAGTTGGAAAAGGCAAGGAATAGGTGGATTCTCCTATAGAGCCTCCAGAAGAACCACAGTCCTGCTGACACCTTGATTTTAGCTCTTTAAAACCCATATCAGTCAGACTCATGGCTTCCAAAACTATAAGGTAATAAATATGTTGTTTTAAGCCACTATTTGTTGTAATTTGCTGAAGTAGCAATAGAAAATGAACACATGAGATTGGTCTCAACATTCTTTTTCATCCCATTCCAGTGTGCGTTCCTACGTTTTAGAAAACTACAAACTGTTTCCCAGAATCTCTTGCAGCTAGGGTTCTAAAAATGTTCCCCAATTAGAAGCACTTGTACAGGTTTTAGAACATGGAAGTGAGACAGAGGTCATTCTCTTGTTGCTTTCAGTTGACTATAATGGGAAAATAGGTTGTGGAGATGTATTTCCATGGCAGCATACAACTAGTAGCTTTGAACTCCCACCTTCATGGGAGTTCATTGCAGAGGAGGCAACAGCAGATTCCTGATCCAGCAGCAGCCTACTGATCCCTTACTTTCATGGAAGAGGTAGTTTCTCTCTTAACTGATAAGCTCTGCAGTGTTCTGGAAGGCACTCCTAAAGGCCCATCTTAGCCCCTGCTTCACCAGCATTTCCACTGGTTTCATAAGCAACTAATTCTCTGTATTAAATTTCTGCTTAAAATAACTAGAGTTGTATCTCTTTGCTGCAATGGAAACTTGCTTGATACAACCTCTATTCTTACCATTCCAGTGGAGGAAGAAATTCTCAGTGGGAATGCTGGATGTTCAGAGATACTACACATCAACTGGCAGGCAGCTCTAAGGTAACCCAAATCAGGTCCAGCTGCCTGCCTCTATGAAAGCTAACACTCAAGAGGCAGATACTGGTGAAAAGGAAAGAGGTTTATTTTCAGGTGCCAGCCAGCTGGAAGATAGAGGTTCATGTCACAAACCCCATCTCCCAGAAAGATGGGAGACTCATTTCTCAAAGTCCATCTCCACATCTCAGTGGAGGCAGAGGTTTTTATAAGGAGGGAGAGGGGAGCAGAACAAAGAGGTCAAGGGAGGGGACTGAAAAGTTCTTTATATGCACACTAGCACAGTGCACTCCAATAAGACAAGTGATGGTCTGGTGTGCATCATCCTTGTTTAGTCATTCTGGCATCACATAACCCCAACTTCATATCATCCTGGTTCCACAGTTAAAGATCAGCAAATGTCCCGGAGTTTTGAGGCCTGAAGGTAGGAGTCTGTATCTTTTCAAGTTAGGTCCCAGGATTCGTATACAAACATGCTGTTCATCTACAAGCTGCATATTAGAGTCAGCACTTACAGAAACGATGTCAAAAGAATGGTGGGGTGAATTACAATATTCCATTGTTACAATTTTCCACTTTTGCATAACCCTACTGTCAATTTTTCTTCCATTTCTATGAAAGTTAGGTGGTTGTAGCCAGAACATTTCAGAAAACTAGAAAAATTCAGGATCCAGTCTAGTTCATAGGTGAAAAATAAAATTTTACCAACGATTCACTGAATTAAAGCCTAATTTCCATAAATGAGTATTATAGATTTTGTTGAAACACAATTTTTCTCCTAAAATCCCCCTCATTTTTATTAAAGAGCCAAACCAAGACCAATTCATTTACTGCATTAAATACAGTTTCAGTTTGGCCTGATTTTTTGCATAAACATAACAGGAATAGTAATTGATTATGTAGGCTTTCCTAAATCTGCTTTGCTGGAATGTTACAAGGAATTTTCAGATTGAACTTTAATTAGCATTGCAGGGCAGAGAAGCCAAGCCATACATTTGCCATAGGACTTTGCCTGCAATACCCACATATCTAGGTAAACTTTTCAAGTTCTTGAGATCTCCAAAGTGTCTTGAAGTTCTTTCCTTGCCATGTCCCAGGAAAGCAACCTTTTGCTCCTTACTTGGAACGAATGCCATGAACTGTATGTAAACGCAAGGTACCAGGCCATTTCTCCAAGGGGCTTTTATTGGCTTCAAGGTCAATCTTTATTCCTTAAAGCGTTTTGCTGATATCTAGAGTCTAGGCATATCCCTTTCAAACAGTCATATTTTTGGCTAATGAATACACAACTGGATACTGGAAAAAATCAGATTCCTATTGAATTCATGCAAACAAATATATTGTCATGAAAGTAATAATACTCATTAAAAGTTTACAAATTCTGGAGGGATCTAGCAGGGAAAAAATATAAATGCTTCAATATTGCTACAATTTAGCCAATTGCTTTGAGAAAAACAAGTTTTTAAAAATCAGCAATATTTTGAGCAAAGTCACAAGAAAAAAATTATCTTCAGTTCATTCAACCCCACAATCAATTACTGTTTATCTTGATTATTTGCAAGTATTTCTATGAATTTATTCATTCCCCAGAGCCCTACAAATCCCCATTTATTTCAAAGGTATGATATGAAAATTTATTCTCAGAAATTCATATTTTGGAATAAGTCAGAGACCTTTCCATGAATCTTTTTGATGATATACCAGTAATATTTCTACAAATGCATCAGAGTAAAACAATAACTGTCTTTAAATGACAAAAAATACTTAAAATGATATGGTAATAGATCAGATTACAATGCAGTTGACAAAGGAATTTGATTTTTTTTGTAACAACATTTTAATATAACAATCAGAAATACAAATAAAAGTACATCAGACCAAGAAATCAATTAATTTGTTCCCCACTGTCAATTGTACCTGGAGTTTCTGTTGGGAAATAACAATTCATTTTGCACGACCAAAGGGAACTTTTGGGTTTTTCATTTGCATTGCCATAATAATTTACACTTTTTATTGCCAGAACCATATATTTTCCCCAACTTTTTAAGGTATATTTTATTGATTATGCTATTACAGTTGTCCCATTCTTTTTTTTTTTCTTTATCGCCCTCCACCCAGTATCCCCATTTCCTGCAGCATTCCCTGCAGCATCCCCCTCTCCCAAGTTCATGTCCATAGGTCATGTATATAGGTTCTTTGGCTTCTCTATTTCCTACACTATTCTTATCCTCCCTCTGTCTATTTTGTACTTATCATTTATGCTTCTTATTCCCTGTACCTTTTCCCATTCTCCCTCTTCCCCCTCCACATTGATAACCCTCCATGTGATCTCCATTTCTATAATTCTGTTTCTGTCTAGTTTTTTGCTTAGTTTCTTTTTGTTTTTCTAGGTTCATTTGTTGATAGTTATGAGTTTGTTGTCATTTTCTTGTTCATAGTTTTGATATTCTTCTTTTTCTTAGAAAAGTCCCTTTAACATTTTATATAATAAGGGCTTGGTGATAATGAACTCCTTTAACTTGACTTTACCTGGGAACCACTTTATCTGCCCTTCTATTCTAAATGACAGCTTTGCTGGACAGGAAATCTTGGATGTAGGTCCTTGCCTTTCATGACCTGGAATACTTCTTTTCAGATTATTCTTGCCTGCAAAGTTTCTTTTGAGAAATCAGCTAATAGTCTTATGGGAATTCCTTTGTAGGCAACGCTCTCCTTTTCTCTTACTCCTTTGAAGATTTTCTCCTTATCTTTAATCTTGGGTAATTTAATCATCATGTGTCTGGATGTGTTCCAACTTAATTAGAATTTTTAAATTTTAGTAACAACTAAAAGATTGACAAATTTACGAACACATTTTATAACTTTCAGAAACAGTTTTTCTCCCCATTGGCAAATACACTCACATTTTTATTCTTAGTGACTAATGTATTCCTTTAGTGTGCTCAAAAGTGAGCTTTTTAATTATCTAGTAACCTTGACAACTTTTAGGAGTCAGTTCCCTCCAACTAGAACAACCTCTTTACATTTCTGCCTTAAAGTTTTTGGCTTATTCCTCAAGACCAATTCAATGTCACTTTTTCTTCCCCCAGAAAAGTGAATTGAGGACAATGATTGGACATGGTCAACATGTGCAGAATTGAGTAAATGAAGGCACAAACCCAGGTGGTATATCCTGGCTGGTGGAAAAGAGGCTTTAGACAGGTGTCCACAAAGTGATGGTGAGGAGAGTGTACTGGAGACACGTAGCGAAAATGTCAGTATTTCCAAAGCTTTCTCTGTCCAGAGAAATGGGAGTAGTTTGTCTCAGTAAGGAAAACAGTTTTGTGATGCTGAAGATCCAGGGCATGTGCTAATCTGGCAGCTGGCAGCAGCTCATACTCACCTTCTCCTGGCACCTGTTGAACAGTGTCACCCCTGAGACTTCCTAGGAACTCTTACAGATGGTCTTTAACAGTTGCAATAAAAATCTCAACTTCTTTTACTTTTCTTTTTTTGTTATTTTTTATTTTTAAAAGTTTTTATTTATTTTTAGAGAGAGGGGAATGGAGGAAGAAAAAAAGGGAGAGAAACATCAATGTAAGAAAGAAACATCAATCAGCTGCCTCTCGTACATATCCGGACCAGACACCTGGCCCACAAGTCAGGCATTTGCCTTGTCCAGGAATTGAACTGGTGACACTTTGCTTTGTGGGAAAGCACCCAACTAACTGAGCCACACTGGTCAGGGCTTCCTTTTTTTTAAGCTAAAATAAACTTTGAGTCTATATAGAACTTGCTCATTACCAATGACTCAGTAAGGTGAAAAAAATGGAAAGATCAATTTTCAGGAAGGACAGGAAGGGCAAGTTGCAAATAAATGAAGAATTTGACATCTTTTAAAATTTTGTAAAGATAAATGGCAACATGATGTAATTACAAACAGAGTAGTGAGTCACTGTTCTGTTATGTCAACATGAGCCATCTTTATTTAACCACTTTCTAATTTAAAAAGCAAAATTCTATAATCTCAAAGTTTTAAGAGGACTAGAGGGTTGCAAATGACAGTTTTTGTTTTTAGCCAAATTTGACTAACATTTTCTAGAAATGAAGACTGAATAGAGCGTAGACTTACTAACAATGTTCCAGCCCTACTCTCTGCATCTCAACTTTACCAATATTTTCTGTACAAAATACCTGCTGAGCTCTATGAGCTTCTAGTTTCTTGCATTTTTCTGTTATAAATTTCTTAAGATTATTCTAAGATAATGAGGCAATTATGGAAAGTTTTATATTTATTTTCTGCTTTAATAGCATTGTAGTTTGCACTCACAAAAATTGTCATCCAAGAACTTCTGATGTAAATCTAATAGTTTAGCCATTAATGATCATTAGTGTCATATCTAAGAAACAATCTGGTTGGTATTATTTATTAAAAGCCATCAAGATATGCCATTATGGTCCTAATGACAGTATTTACTCAGATGGCCATATTTATCCATAAGAAAAAAATAATGCCAGACAGCTGCTAGAGCTTCTCCACCAGGCACGTGAGAGACATGAAGTCCCAGTATAGTAGAATGATGTCCTTGAAGAGAAATATATTTATAGAACACTTTGTTGACAAGATTAATAAAACTTTATCAATTCATTGATTGCACTTTCATATACATGCAGCAGGTTGAATGAGATGAAACAGAAAGGAACTGAAAGTTCTGTGGAGTTACACAACATCAAACCTTACACCCCTAACTTAATGCCATGGCAATGAAAATGCGTGGATGGTTAGACACCTGTGATACACAACTATTCAGGCTCTCATGGGGAGAGGAAATCAGTTGAGCATTCCTGAGAGAAAGGTGATGATGATTGATATGATATTGTTTCTTGGTTGAAAGAAGAGGAGCTGCCCAAGGTTATTGGGCGCTCTGGGAGTTTGAGGAAAGAAATATGGAGATGTGCTCAGCAACCATCAGTGTCCTGTATGGATGTGCCCAGTAATGCAGTGGGACTTCTCACAGATTGAGCTGGGGCATTTGCTAGTGGGAAAAACAATCATCATAGTTTTGGGGGCTACACAGTTGACATAGACGCTATAGCACCACTCACCTTGTAGTGGACCATACAGGTTTGCACTAAAAGCTCCCAGTAGCAATAATCATGGGCCAAAGGTCAGATCTTTCCTAAGAATTTAACTGAAGTGTATGCCTTGCTGAAAATGTTGCCTATAATACTGCCTGCTATGGGGTGCTTTCTTATTCTAGTAAATAGGGTTTTAGAGTCTTAAAGAATTCAATTTTGAAAAATTAAGGTATGTGATGCTTTCTCATCTCAGCATTATTGAACAAATTTATGTTTCCTGAATTATATAATTTAATATTTAACCTCTTTTTCATTTTTGTATTCACCCATGGACATTTTTTATTGCTTTGAGAGAGAGACAGAGAGGCATCAATGTGAGAGATAAGCATCAACCAGCTGCCTCCCGTATGCTCCTCAACTAGTGATCAAACCCACAACCTAGGCACGTGCCTTCACCAGGAATTGAACCCACAGCCCTTTGGTTACGGGACAATGCTCCAACCAACTGAGCCACACTAGCCAGAGCTAATATTTCTAACTCTTTGATATAGTAAATCTGTTATATTTTTTAAAACAGAAGAGTAAATGGGGGGCACAGAGATATAAATATATACTTACTGGGCTGGGACAGAAGAAGGAGGCAGGAATGAAGAACCCCTTTTTTATTGTCAGGAGTCATTTGAATGCAGATGACAGAAAAACACAATGAAATGGTTTTAAACAACATGAGTGAAAATATTGACTATGTGATCGACAAGCCTGGGACTAGGGCTGTATTCAGGCTGTAGAGTTGTTCCAGGAGCACAACTGATATCTTCAGGATTCACTTTCCCTCTCTTTTCACTGTTTTCTTTTTTTTCTTTGCCTCATTTTCTTTTTTTTTCTTGTTGTTCAAGTACAGTTGTCTCCATTCCCCCCCATACCCCCACACCCCAGCCATGCCTACCTCCTACCCTCCATCTTACCCTGCTTTGGCTTTGTCCATGGCTCCTTTATACATGTTCCTTGATGGCCCTTCTCCCTTCCCCCGTTATCCCCACTCCATCTTCCTTTTGATTACTGTCAGTTTGTTCTTCATTTCCATGTCTCTGATTCTATTTTGCTTGCTTGTTTGGTTTGTTGATTAGGTTCCACTTATAGGTGAGATCATATGGATTTGTCTTTCATTGTCTGACTTACTTCACTTAGCATAATGCTCTCCAGATCCATCCATGCTGTTGTGAGGGTAGGAGCTCCTTCTTTCTTTCTGATGCATAGTATTCCATTGTGTAAATATACCATAGTTTTCGATCCACTCATTTACTGATGGGCACTTAGGCTGTTTCCAGCACTTGACTATTGTAAACTGGGCTGCTATGAACATTGGAGTGTATAGGTTCTTTTGAATTGGTGTTTCAGGATTTTTAGTGTATAATCCCAGAGTGGAATTGCCAGTTAAAGAAGCAGTTCCATTTTGAGTTTTCTGAGGAAATTCCATGCTGTTTTCCACAGTGACCCCACCAGTCTGCATTCCCACCAACTAGGGCTCCCTTTTCTCCAAACAACCTCGCCAGCACTTGTTGTTTGTTGATTAGTTTATGATGGCCATTCTGACTGGTGTGAAGTAATATTTCATTGTGGTTTTAATTTGCATCTGTCTGATGGCTAGTGATGCTGAGCATCCTTTCATATGTCTCTGGGTTCTCTGTATGTTCTCCTTGGAGAAGTGTCTGTTCAGGTCCTTTGCCCATTTTTTTAATTGGGTTGTTTGTCTTCCCAGAGTGGAGCCTCTTCACTCTCTTCTTATGTAATTCTTCATTCTCAGGATCCCTGTGTGGAAAAATATCATCCAGCAAATTCAAAGTGATACTCTTTATGTGCAAGTGCAGCTGAAAATGTGTTGCTTCTTTCATAAGAGTCTATGGAAAAGTCTTATCGTTCCTTGTTGGGTCACATCCTGATCACTGGGAATCAGTCACTGGGGGTGGGTGAGTAGAATGCTTCTTTTGATTGGGCCAAGTTACCTGTCCACCCTTGCACTAGGATGCAGGTGTTACATGTGCACAGAGACTGAAGGATCAAAGTAGTTTCTCTAGATGTGATTTTTGTTTGATTGGTTTCCACTATATCTCAACAAGCTATACTTCTTGGTGACCATAAAATTTTTAATTGATTTGAATTCAAGATAAACATAAAGATATATAAACAAATGACTAACAATCCAAATTCTCTGCTGTCTCTCACTCACTAGAAAGTAGATCTCTATAACCCATTTACAGAGATGATCAAGTAGTCAGATCATAAAACCAAATTCCTAAACATTGCCACCACCAATGGGGAGTAGCTTTTCATCTGCAAACCAACACAAATTTTAACTAAATTAATACAGAAGGGGGAAAAGCTAGAAAATGGAGACTGGGCAAAATTAAGTTCTATTCCTTCCAGAAAATGCACATAAAATGCACTTTCCTGGTGAGGCAGTTCAGCTGGTTCTGTCAGGGGACTCCACTGCACACCCTAGTGAATGACCTCCAAAACTATTGAAAGATTATTTTTGAGAGAAGGTGTAATCATGATTCTCATTCAGATATAAAATGAATGCTTGTCAAAGGTTTAACTCATTAATTTACTAGGGAATGAGTGTTTTGAATGGTTCAAAGAGGAATTCAAAGTTCCACATATATGCAGACAGACAAAGAAGGCTGAAATGATTTTTCATAGAAGTGAAAAATGGGTCTATTTATAGGGCAATAACCAATTGCTTTTCACCAGATTCAAGATTTTTACGTATCACAACATATCACACCTGTTAGAATAGTTACTATCAAAAATATAAGACATAGCAAGTTTTGGTGAGGATGTGGAGACAAGGGAAGCCTTGTGCACCTTTGGTGGTAATGAGAACAGATGCAGCCACTATGGTAAACAGTGTGGAGATTCCTCAAAAAATTAAAAATGGAACTATCGATGGAAGAATGAATAAATAAAATGTGGTGCACCCACACACACAAAAAGAATATTATTCAGCCATGACAAGGGAGGAAATCTTGCTATTTGCAAGAACATGGATAGGCCTTGAGAGCATTATGCTGAACTAAGTCTGAAAAGGAAAGACAAATACTGCATGACCTCACTTAAGTGTGGAATTTAAACAAACAAACAAACAAAACAGGCTCATAGATGCAGAGAACATATTAGTGGTTGCTAGAGGCAAGGGTTTGGGGGAATAAAATGGTAAAGGGGGTCAAAAATTACAAACTTCTAGCTATAAAATAAATCATGGACATGTAATGTACAGCGTGGTGACCATAGTTAATAATACTTTATTGCATATTTGAAAGTTGCTAAGAGAATAAGTCTTAAAAGTTCTTACTACAAGAAAAAATTTATAACTGTCGTAGTGATGGATGTTAACTAGATTCATTATGATCATTTTCCAGTATATGCAAGTATTGAATCATTATCTTATATACCTGAAACTAATATTTGTTGAAACACATGGCATTTTTCATAGCATAACTTGCATTTTTCATTTTTTAGAGTTATGTTGAATCTCTTTTTGAAAAATCACTTTTTATTTAATTTTTATTGAATTTATTGACATTGGTTAATAAAGTTATATAAGTTTCAGGTGTACAGTTCTATAACACATTATCTGTGTATGGTATTGTGTGTTCACCACCCCAAGTCAAGTTTCCTTCCATCACCATTTATCCTATCTTCACCCTCTTCTACCTCCTCCTATCCCACTTTCCCTCTGGGAATCACCACACTGTTATCTGTGTCTATGGGGGTTTGCTGTTGTTGTTATTGTTGTTGTTTTGCTTAATCTCTTCACCTTTTTCATCAACAACTTTTTAAAATGTTGCCCATTGACAGAAATAAGCATCCTCATTAATTTTTAAAATCTCCTTCAATGCCGTATATAAAGATTCCACTTGTTCCCATGCTGCAATAGTATCACATCAAGGTAAAAGACTCAAATTCTTTAAGTGATAAAGTGCATTTCAAAAGATAGTCATGCAAAGTGTCATAGTAATTATACAGTTCAAGTAGGAGTTTATTGTCCCCTTTAAGAACAGCCTTGACACTTAAAGGAGTAAAAATGTCATTTCTTTCTCTAACACTTTCAGCAATTCTTTTAAACAGTGAAGTACTTCAAGTCCTAGAGGAGAAAATGTATTTGCGGGAAAATACATTTGTAATGAAATGTAATGTACGGGAAAATGTATTTGCCAATGATACCTCAGACAAGAATTTGATCTTCAAAATATATAGAGAACTCACATGAATCCACACGAGGAAGGCAAAAAATCCAATTAAAAAATGGGCAAAGGACCTAAACAGACACTTCTCCAAGGAGAACATATAGAGGGCCCAGAGACATATGAAAGGATGCTCAGCATCACTAGCCATCAGACAGATGCAAATTAAAACCACAACGAAATATTACTTCACACCAGTCAGAATGGCCATCATAAACTAATCAACAAACAACAAGTGCTGGCGAGGTTGTGGAGAAAACCTCACCACAAGGGAGCCCTAGCTGGTGGGAATGCAGACTGATGCAGCCACTGTGGAAAACAGTATGGAATTTCCTCAGAAAACTCAAAATGGAACTGCTTTTTTAACCAGCAATTCCACTCTGGGATTATACCTTAAAAATCCTGAAACACCAATTCAAAAGAACCTATACACTCCAATGTTCATAGCAGCATAATTTACAATAGCCAAGTGCTGGAAACAGCCTAAGTGCCCATCAGTAAATGAGTGGATCAAAAACTATGGTACATTTACACAATGGAATACTATGCAGCAGAAAGAAAGAACTCCAACCCTTTGTGACAGCTTGGATGGAACTGGAGAGCATTATGCTAAGTGAAATAAGCTAGGCAGTGAAAGACAAATACCATATGGTCTCACCTATAAGTGGAACCTAATCAACACAACAGACGAGCAAGTAAAATAGAATCAGAGACACTGAAATTAAGAACAATGTGACAGTAACCAGAGGGGTAGGAGGAGGGAAGTAATATGGGAAAAAAAGGAAAGGGTCATAAATGAACATGTATAAAGGACCCATGGACAAGAACAACTGAGGGAGAGAGAACTGAATATGGGAGAGGAGGGGTGGGCAGGGCACAGGAGAGCAATGGGGGAAAAATGGGGACAACTGTAATTGAACAACAATTTTAAAAACCTTAAAAAATAATAAAAGCAAAATAATACTTCAATAACACTGTTCTTATTTCAATTTGCATAATACTGGTGTTTAAAAGATAGTAAAAACTTTAACCACAAAATAAATAGGCTTATCTTAATAAACTATTTTAAAAATCAATAAGAATTTTTGAGGTCTTTTCTTCACAATTGAAGAATTATTTCAGTGCACCAAATAAACTGAAGAGTCTCTCAAATGCTTTGTTAAAGAGATCCACAGTTTGAGGGGACTCTAATCCAATATGACTGTTGTCCTTATTAGAAGAGAAAAGGCAAAGACAATCAAGAAGAATGCCACATGACAGCGGAGGCAGAGGTTGAAATTATGCTGCCACAAATCAAGAACATCAATGATTATCAGCAAATGCCACAAATTAGGAGTGAAGCATTCAGTGGATTCTCCTTCTGAGCCCCAAGAAGGAACCACTCTTGCTGACACCTTGATTTTTGGATTTTTAGACAACAGAACTGTGAGAAAATAAATTTGTATTGGTTTAAGTCATCTAGTTTGTGGTAATTTGTTACTGCAGTCCTAGAAAGAGTATATTGGAGGTAAATACTATTTTGGCAGATCTAAAAATGTCTTTATTTTACTCCTACTCTTGCTGCTTTGATGGTGGTCCTGTCTTGATTTTATTGGAAAGTATCAACAGAACACAACGAGGTCCTGATGCCATGTGACCGACAGTAATTGCAAGATACATTCTGATTTTAAGGATTTTTACTTGTTAAAAAAACTGGGTCTTATAATAATTGAAATAGGGTATATTGATTGGGTATAGAATTTTAGGTTGAAATTATTTCTGCATCAAATTTTGAAGGTATTTCTCCATTAAGTTCTACTGCTGAGGGTCATGTGACTTGTTTTCCCATTAGAAATTTGTAGAATAGCCTCTGCCATTTTGATCTTGAGACATGTGTCTTTGGCTATTTCTTTAACATAATATACATATTTTTTTTTCATTTCTATTCTCTCTCCCTGTTATTCTCATTAGGTAGGTATTTGTCTTCCTGAATTGAACTATGACAACTATCTCTTTGTTTCTGATTTTCCAACTTCTCATGCTTTGTTACATTCTTTGAGAGATTTCCTTATTTTAATCTTATAAGAATTCTCAGAATTTTTAGTTTTAATCATTTTGATTTCCACATGTTCTTTCATGTTTGCAAACTTTTCTTTTATTGCGAGAAATATTCCAAGTACTGACCTTAGTGAGAAAAGGAAATAGGGTCAAAGAAATTGTCCCAAGGATCAGAAGTAAACTTTTCTTCCTGTAGGACAGCCATGGTTGCCTTGCTTTCTTTGTGCTTCCTGATGCTATTCACATTGCTCACTATTTCACTGCCTTAAGATATTTGCAATAAAAAGAAGGGATCAAAAAAGAAAAAAAGGGCATCCCAATGTATCTACACTGGTACAGATTTGCCTATAAATAATGTAGAAAGGCCTCCTGTCTTCTCTCTGTAGTATAGACAGTCTGATTCAAAAAATAAAAATAAAAAAATAAAATATATTTTAATGCTTTAACTATCTTTGCTACTAACTGTACCTTTTAAAGAGTATTGAGGTAAGACAACATTTATTCTGCAAGAGCTCTTGGAAGAGATAAGTATATGATGAGAGAGTTAGAAGCTAATGTGGGACAGATGATGGAGTGGTCGGAGTTCTTCAGGGAACAGAATGCCTCACTCCCAGTTTGTGGTGGTTGCTAACAGTCTTTGATGTTCTTGGTTTGTGGCAGCACAAGTTCAACCTCTGCCTCTGTTGTCATATGGCATTCTTCCTGTGTGTTTGTCTATGTCTCTTCTCTTTTTATAAGGACACTGGTCAAACTAGATTAAGGTCCACCCTACTGACCTCATCTTAACCTGGCTACATCTCCAAAGCCACTATTTTCAAATCATGTTCACAGGTATTGGAGGTTAGAACTTGAACATATCTTTTTGGGAAACAATTCATCCCACAACAATTTTTGAAGACTTCATGGAACATAAGCTCCATCAAAACAAATGAATGAACCAAAAACAAAGAAGACAAAAGGTCCAGCAAATCAGGGATCCCTGGTGATGCAAAGTCCCAGGATGTAAACTAAAAGATGTGCCCAAATGATGGCTGGTAAGAGAACTGAAAAACAACCAATCCAATTCAGAGAATGGAGAGAAAAGGAGGAAGGACTCTAAAGGGAAGCAATGGATACTTATAAACCATTTGAATGTATTTAAGCATATGGGGGAAAACTTCTTTTGAGAGGTAGAAAATTTAACCAGGGGAAAAAATTAAGGACATGAAAATATGTAAGTTTTAACAAGTAGCTGTTAACTCAAGGAAAAAATAAAATGTTACATACAAAGGGGGAATAATCATTTAAACATCATTGGCTCTGCTGTTAACAATATTTACATATGATAATAATGTAAGCACTGAATGTTGACTTAAGCAGTTTTTTGAAGAACAGAGAGTAGAAAGTGAGTGATATTTAAAAAGGTAAAATTCTCAGCTCTCTTAACAGTAATCAATAGGTGATGTCAAGATGATAATAAATCAAGAAATATCATTATAAGCATAATCTTAAGAGGAACATAGATCAATACAAAACAAAATAGCTAAGACAGTTAAAATGTTTACCTCTAAGGAATGCAGTGGGGGTAGCAGTTGTGACTGGTATAAGGGATTACTATTTGGGGTTATGGTATATTTTTACTACTCTTCAACTTTATTAATATTTATCTTTAATGTTTTCAAAGCATTTTAAGGGAAAGAATTAATAAGAGGAAAAAATGTGAGCTCTCTGTGAAATCTAACACAGCTCCCTCAGATAATTATTTCTTCCTTAATTGAACCCCACCCAATACGATTTTGTATGTTGCACCATTATAGCCCGTTTCACATTTTACAGCCATTTACAGCCATTTTATTACCCTGTGCCCCTCTCAGCTAGCTGGCTCCTTCTCCCTATCGCCTGTAGCCCACCACCAATTTTTTAGCTATTCTAGTCACAACAGGGACAAATTCATTAGCAGTTCTGCCTCCTCTATTTCTGACTATGAGATCCTGAAGTTTCTTATTCACTTGTGTCTGTCTCAGTAACTAGTTGAAAATGCAGAACATGGTAAGTGATCAATGAATATTTACTAAATAAATATATAAGATGAAATACTGAATGAATAAATCAATCTGTTTCTGAGAATCTCCATAATGCCAACAAATGCATTTTTCATCCATTAAATATTAATATAGAAAACAGCAAAGTTTCCCATAAGAACTGTTATCTGTTCTTTAGGAAAAGTTTTAGTTGTCTTATTACAACATAAAGGGACAATACTGTTTCATATCAGTTGCTTAGAAGTTCCACGTACCCATCAGTATCAAAAAGATGAGATGCCTGAGAGGTGCATGTCCCCAAACTCATTATAACGGAAAAGCAGCTGTAAGCAGTATACCAGCATTGCTACACGTACCTGTACTTGTTTTAACGCCCCCTTTAGATGGGGAGGCCATCTTACCAGAGAAGCATCTTCTCAACAACCTCCTTAAAATTGTCACCCCTTCATCATCACTACCAGAACTCCCTGTCACCTTTTCCCTTTCTATTTCCCTGAAGTACTTACCTAAAACCAGAGAAGGCATCTGAACTTCACTGTCCAGGGTTTTTATTGGGGTACCATGGTCAACAAGAACTTTCTGGAATGATGGATATATTCTATCTCTTGACGTGGGTAATGGTAGTATACACTTGTCAAAAACCTTGAGCTGTACACTTAAATTTTGTACATTCCATTGTAGATCAATAATTGTAGATTATACTTCAATAAAGTTTAAGAGTTAAAAAGTAAAACGTGTGGAATTTTCTGTATATTATGCTTCAATAAGACATTTTTTAAATACACCTTATAAATCTCCAACTGTGAACAATTATTATGGACTGAATGTTTGCATTCCCTTAAAATTCATATGTTGAAATCCTAACCCCCCTGTGGCTCTACTTGGAGGTAAGACCTCTAAGGAAATATTTCAGGTTAAATGAGGTCATCAGGTGGGGTTCTGATCTGATAGTATTAATGTCCTCATAAAAAGAGACACGAGAGAGTTCTCTCTAGCCACACAAAGACCAGATCACATGAACAGTTAGATGACAGCTGCCTGCAGGCCAAGAGAAGAGGCCTCAGAACGAAACCTACTTTGCCAGGAGCCTTGGACTTCCCAGCCTCCAGAACCATGAGAAATAAACCTCTGTTGTGTAAGCCAGTCAGTCTGTATGTGTTGGTACAGCAGCCTAAGCAAACTACTGCATCCTGAAATCCATCACTGTATTGGAGCCGAGGCCACGCTTCCCACCAGCTACTCCACACAAACATTACAGGGACGCAAAGGCAGGCCTCTTCCTGGGAGAGAGCCAGGACTCTTCTGTTGGGTCACTTTGGGTTAAACTGCCCATCAGCCTTACCAAAACGTTCTTAGACTTGCACTGCAATCTAAGATTTTTCCTTCCCTCTCTTCCACAGCAGTTAAGACTTGCATTGCATTCTGAAAGCACAACTGGCCTTCTCCAGCTCCTTCCTCTTTACCCTTCATGGACTTTTTCCCAATAAATCTTTTGCATGTATAATACCATCATGGCATCTGCTTCTCAGGACACCCAAACTAACTCCTTAGAAAAAGGGAAAGAAATCAAGTCAACAAGTTATGCAGCAGAAATATCAGCTACCAGTTATAAAAGATTAGAGCATTACAGAAACTTAAATATCAACCACTTACATGGCAAATGTGCTGGTTTATTCACTTAAAGTGATGTTGACTCTGTGATCCAAGGGAATTGAGCCTCTTTTATTTTTATTTTATTTATTTTTTTTAAAGAAAAGGAAAGGAAGGGAGAAAGAGAGGGAGAGAGACATCAACGTGTACATTGATTGGTTGCCTCTTGCGTGCCTCTGAATGGGAACCTGGCCTGCAACCCAGGTATGTGCTTTGGCTGGGAACTGAACCTGTGACCTTTGTGAACCTGAGACCAGGCTGGCACTCAATCCATAGAGCCACACCAGCCAGGGTGGGAATTGAGCCTTTTTAAATCACTGTTTGTTTGAAGCTTTATTGAAAACTACTACCCATTCTCAAAATATTTAGGTTCTAGTTTTTCACCATAATTCTACCCAAATCTTACGCAAAACAAATTGATGGTCTTAGTCTTCATCTATTATCAAGGACATGATAATAAGGTTGTTGAAAAAAGCTTCACGTCATAGAGATTGTGATGGAGGACACTCTGCTACCAAGGACCTTGAGAGACTGGCTGTATCTGGATAGCCCTGGAAACATCTCCCCTTATTTAATTACTTTAAGTAATTCAGCCCATCAGGCTACTTTGGGCAGAACAAAGTGTATAACAACAGCACTTAATCTCATCCTGCCTTGCCAATGACGCTGTACTGCAGCTTTGGTCTGAAGGATGGGATGTTCTGTCATTACCCATTTACAGCGGCGACTCTGATCATAGCAGTGTGGCTTCAGTTTAGTCAACTAATCATAAATTCTCTTCTTCTAAAAACAATGGACATTCTGCCTAATGAGTCAGGTCATTCGGTACACTTTATGCCTCCTAAGCGTTGGGATAGAAAATATAACATACACTGGATTCCATTCTTAACTAGACAGCCAGAACTGTAGTTTACTTTTAGGCTGTTGTTTTCATAAAAACAAAAGAAAAAGACTCTATGGATTTCTCTATGGATTTCTTTGTTTCTCTAGAGGAAAAGGAAATCCTATTTTGGTTCAGGCTGATTCTCTAAAATAGATGTTTATTTTCTGACTATGTCACAAGAGAGTCATACTATATTCCCTTAGCCCATTCACTCTCTCACTGGAATTCACTCATTTCCCTTTTTCCTCAAACTTCCAACACCTCCTCCCTATCTCCACTCACAGCTGAAGACATTGCTTCCCACTCTCTTTAGAAACTTCAAGCAATCAGAGAACGTCTACGTACTCCTATCATCACAAATTCATACCTCTGCCAACATCATACACACGGACTCTGCCTTCTTGTCATTATGTGGACTGGCTGTGCTCATCCTGAAAGCCAAGATCCCCTGTTCTCACCTTCATCAAGGCCATAACACTTCTTTGTTCTCTCCTATATCATAAAATCCGTCCTTGAAATGCCACTTATCACTGCATATAATCTTCTCATTTTTAATCTCACTTGTTTTAACTGCTGCATGGTATTCCAGGGTATAGATATTATAATACTTTATTAACAAGCATACGCAGATTATAATCTATCTTCCCCTATCACAGACAATTCTCTAAAGCCTCTTTGTGCACAAATGCAAGCATTTCTTTGGAATAAATATCTAATGGTGGAATTGTTGGTTAAAGGCATATGCCTATTTCTAAAAGAGTTCCTAAGAAAATGCTTTCCACAATACCTGACACCAAACTGTATTACAAGGCCACTGTAATCAAAACAGACTGGTACTGGCACAAAAACAGGCACATGGACCAGTGAAATACAACAGAGAGCCCAGAAATAAACCCAATTCTCTATGGTCAATTAATATTCGACAAAGGAGGCAGCATCATAAAATGGAGTAAAAATAGCTTCTTCAACAAGTGGTGTTGGGAGAACTGGACAGCTATGCACAAAAAAATGAAACTTGAGCACCACCTTACACCATACACAAAAATAAATTCAATGTGGATAAAACATTTAAATATAACCGTGACACCATTGAAGTCCTAGAGGAGAACATAGGCAGGAAAATCTCAGATATTTCATGCAGTAACATTTTTACTGATATGTCCCCTAAAGCAAGGGACATAAAGGAAAGAATAAACAAATGGGATCTCATCAAAATAAAAAGCTTCTGCATGGCTAAAGAAAACAATATTAAAATAAAAAGAGAAGCAACTATATAGGAAAACATATTTGCCAATGATACCTCAGACAAGGGTTTAATCTCCAAAATATGTAAAGAACTTACATGATTCTACTCTAAGAAGACAAGCAACCCAATTAAAAAATGGGCAAAGGCTCTGGCTGGTGTAGCTCAGTGGATTGAGTGCAGGCCTGCAAACCAAAGGATCGCAATTTGATTCCCAGTCAGGGCACATGCCTGGGTTGCAGCAGGGGACTCACAAGAGGCAACCACACACTGATATTTCTCTCCCTCTCTCTTTCCCTTCTCCTCTAAAGATAAAATAAATAAAATCTTTAAAAAAAATGGGCAAAGGACTTGAACAGACACTTCTCCAAGGAGGACATACAGAGGGTCCAGAGACACATGAAAAGATACTCGATATCGCTAGCTATCAGAGAGATGCAAATTAAAACCACAATGAGATACCACTTCACACCAGTCAGAATGGCCATAAACAAAGCAACAAACAACAAGTGTTGGAGAGGTTGTGGAGAAAAGGGGACCCTGGTGCACTGTTGGTGGGATTGCAGACTGGTACAACCACTATGGAAAGCAGTATGGAATTTTCTAAGAAAACTAAAAATGGATCTACCTTTTGACCCAGCAATTCTACTGCTAGGATTATATCCTAAGAACCCTGAAACACCAATCCAAAAGAACCTGTGCACCCCAATGTTCATAGCAGCACAATTTACAATAGCCAAGTGTTGGAAGCAACCTAGGTGCCCATCAGTAAATGAATGGTCAAGAAACTATAGTACATTTATACAATGGAATTCTATGCAGCAGAAAGAAAGGAACTCCTACCCTTCGCGACAGCATGGATGGAACTTGAGAGCATTATGCTAAGTGAAATAAGCCAGGAAGTGAAAGACAAATACCACATGATCTCACCTTTAACAGGAACCTAATCAACAAAACAAGCTTGTATATAACCAAAGACACTGAAATTGAGAACAGACTGACAGTCACTAGAGGGAAGAGGGGAGAGAATTTCAGGGGAAAAGGGAAAGGTTTTAGAGCAACAAGTATAAAGGACACATGGACAAAAACTAGGGGGGTAGAAATGGGAGGGAACTGGGGAGGGTTGGGGCGGTGGGCTGGGATGGGAGTAAAAGACAGAAAACTGTACAAGAACAACAATTAAAATAAAAAAATAAATAAAATAAAATAAAATGCTTTCCAATAAGTTCATACCAGTGTATATACCAACACATTTCTCCACATCTTCCCTAACATTGAATACTAGTAATCTTTAATCTTTGCCAATTGAAACAGAAAATCTATCACTTCCCAATGATTTGAAATTTTGTCTTTCTTATATATCAAATTACTGTATATATTCAAGTGTTAGATTTTACCTTTTGATGTTTTTGTGTGGTTTAATGCCTTATAGATCAATACCACCCATCCTTTCTAGAACTTTTGCTATTCTTTTTTGCTTTTCTGATATTCTTTAGAATCAGATTGTCAAGTTCCAATAAAAATCCTACTATCAACACCCTGCACCCAAATGGTACATTTGTTATAATCCATAAGCTTGCTTTGATGCATCATAATCACCCAAAGTCCATAGTTTACATTAGGGTTCCCTCTTGGTGTTGTACTTTCTGAGGCAGAGATTTTCAATATTTTTCATCTCATGGCACACATAAGCTAATTACTAAAATTCTGTGGCACACTAAAAATATATTTTTTGCCAGTGTGACAAAAATAGATATAATTATGATTTACATAAAAATAATATTAATTACCTACTCTTTTTGCTCCAAATTGAGTTTTTTAAAAAGTTACATGCCTATAGTGGTGTATAAGGATTTCTGGTACCAAGAATTAACCAATCAAGTACAACCTTATTATGCAAGGTGACCAATAAGATGCAACTCTATTATATAATCTATATATTTATGGTTCAAGACAAGGCATTCACACTGGAGAGCTATTGTTGTGTTGACTGTTGTCATCTTTTACTAGACAATCTAAGGGGAAAGGGGTCAGTGCCCCTGACTAAATAGTCATGTTTTAAAAATTATTGCGGCACACCGGTTGAAAATTGCTGTTTTAAGGCTTTGGACAAATGTATAACAACATATATCCATCATTATAATATCATACAAATATTTTCACTGCCTCAAAAAATCCACTGTACTTCTTTTTATCTTTTTAAAGTCTGTGTGATATATTCCCCTATGTCCTTAATATTGGCCATCTTTTTAAAATTCTTATTGATTTTTAGAAAAAAGGATAAGGCCCTAGCTGGTGTAGCTCAGTGGATTGAGCATGAGCCTGTGAACCAAAGGATCATGGTTCAATTCCCAGTCAGGGCACATGCCTGGGTTGCAGGCTAGTTCCCGGCAAGGGACACATGAGAGGCAACCATACATTGATATTTCTATCCCTCTCTCCCTCTCTCCTTCCCTTCCCCTCTAAAAGATAAATAAATAAAATGTTTTTTAAAAAAGAAAAGAAAAAAGGATAAGGAGGGAGAGAAAGAAGGAGAGAAATATCTATGTGAAAGAGAACTATCTGCATGCACCCAGGCAAGAATCAAACCCTCCACCTAGACATGTGCCCTGCCTGGGAATTGAACCCCCAAGTTTTGGGTTTATGGGATGACACTCCATCTAGCTGAGATACACTGGCCAGGAAAATACTGGCTATTTTTATTTTCTTTACTTCTTGATCAGATAATAGAGATCAGTGGCCCTTGAGCTGTTCACAAGGTAGCCTCTCTGTTCCGTACTGCCTAACTGACAGAAAGACTACCTGAAAATATAGCTTGTTTCTGTGATTCCTTGTTTAGCCCTCACTGCCCTTCTTCATGAAAAGCATGGGAACCCATGGACCCATCCTGGCATTGCTGGTTGCTGGTTTTGCATCTTAGGTGTAGCATGTACTTTGAAGAACTGTGCTTTGCGAATTTTTTTTTATTTCTGTAGTCACAAGGATCCTTTGGCATCCTCCTGCACTCTGTTTACAGTCCACTGCATTTATTAGTGATCTGTCCTGTGTTGTGACTAAGAGTCAAAAATGTACCTCCCAGATTCACTGAAGATAGAGTTTGTGTTTCAGTTTCTCTGGGTGTTTGGGTTTTTTGTTCTGTTTTGTTTTGGGTTTTTTTTGGTTTTTGATTTTTGTCTTATTGTTTTAGTGGTTGTTGCCTTGGGAAATTTGACCATATAATATGACCATATGATTATTATACTTAACTTGACAGGACTTGACTAAGATACACTGAATGTACAAATACATTTGGAAAGGGTTACCATTTTCAAAATAGTGACTTTTCCAATTCAGAAATATGGTATTTCTCATCATTTATTTAGGTCTTCTTTTGTAGCTTCTCATGACATTTTATAGTGTTGTTGTTATTGCTTTCGGCTACTATTGCACAAATATTTTCAAGTTTATTATTAGCCATTTCATATTTTTTGCTCCTATGGGGAACTGTATGGTCTAATTGGTCATGATAATTTATAAACAATCTATTACTTTTTGCATTTTAATAATTTATCCAATTGCTCTAGTAGTGTAGAATTCTATCAGTGTGCCATTTTATCGTCTTATAACATCTAGAAAAATAACGATGTTGTCCAGAGACGCAATAATATTTTTCCCTCTTCCTTTCAACTATTTACCTGCCTGACTTATTTTTGTGTGTCATTGCATTGGCCAAAACCTACAGAATAATTAGTAGCACTTAGCGCCCTTATATTGGTTCCAAAGGTCAAGAAAATGCTTTCAATGCTTCATCATTATATATGAATTTTGCTGTGAAGTTGGGACAGTTTACTTCCATTTCTTGTTTTTATCATTAATTGATGTTGAAGTTTTTCAAATATTTTTTCAACATCCATTGAGATAATATGTCATTTTTCTTCTTTGAACTTTTTTCTTAATCTAACAAGAATTTTATTGTCATTATATTGTGCAATAGCAATGTTGGATAATGGAATATTATTTTTAGAGTTTTAAATAAAAGGATATTTCTTCTTTGAACTTTTAATTAACTAAAGGATTAAATCAGTAGTTTACCTAATATTGAAACTTCCTTGGGTTTCTCCCATAAGCCCTATATATGTAACATGCCATTGAGTCAGCTCTGGTTCCTGACAACCCATGAATGAGTGATGTCCAGAGTGCCCTCTTTAACAGCCCTGATGATGTGGCAGCTTATGGAGATACTTAAAGAATTAAATATTTGCTAAGATAAAAAAATAAGGCATTGTAGTTTAAGGGGCAGATTAATTTTATGGAAGAAGTCAAGATGACTTGTCTGGAAAAAATCAATACAACAAATCCTCTTATTAGGTTTAAGTTAATTGTATTGAAAGGAAATGTTTATGGCTTTGGGGATTGTTTATTTGTTTATTCATGCTGCTAGCATAATTCTTCCTGAGTCACTGAAGAATGGGAGAAACTGAAGGTGATGTGGATGCAATCCAAGACAGGCAGAAGGATTGGCCTTTGCTGTGAGGTAGAAGATGAAAGTGGGTGCCAGGGTAGATTGGTTTACAGGTTTTGATGAGTGGTGAATATCAGCTAAGAATGATGATGGGAAAGAGTCATGGAACATTTAAAGTGAAAGAAGGAAATAACACAAGGAAAAAAGAAACAAAGTAAGATGAAAGTCAATTTAAAGCTTAAGATCATGAATTTCCACTGAACCCAGTCTATGCACTTGTGTGATTTTGTCCAGCTGCAACTGAACTGCTCAAATGCAGGTTCAGAGAGGACAGAGGGTAGGGTTCTTCCAAGGCTGGGGATTTGTCAAATGAGTATGAAAGAGAAGGACTAGGAAAGTTGACAGTATTTGCAAATGACTCATTATGTTTAACATGGAATCTACCTGCAGAAGGAAATAAAATGAAGAAAATGTGATGGGAATCAATGTATTAGCTGTCAAAATGATGTCAAAGATTTACACCTGTGGGTTACCCCAGTAAGCAAACTGGAAGGACAGGAGGTGGTGGTCAGAAAGCAGGATATTTGAATTGAAACTTCAGATGGAGGAGTTTCTGGCAATGACAAGATCCAAGGGGTGACCATGAGACAAAGAGCCTGAATTGGGATGAAGTCACTAATCATTAAGGTGGATGACCCCAAGTGTCCCAGACTTAGCCTTAGTAATAGCCTGTCCTTCTCTCTCTTCTGGCTAATTACCTTTAATGAGAGAAAAAGTAACCATAACCCATGCTAAGTAAGAACCATGAAACCTCTCCTTGGTTCTTACCCCTGGTGATTTTCTGCAATCTCTTTACTAAATACAAATGAGTAGGTTTTTTAGGACATGATAGGACATCCTTATGCTATATAAATGCATGACAAGTCTCATTTAATCCAAGATGGTTGAGTTAGGTGGGGTGCTGAGGTCTGGGAATGGAAGCCTGGGGAGTGAGAAGACGACATGGGCCCTTCTGGGGCAGTGATGAGTTTGCAGGAGAAATGGAGAAATAAAGGAAATGCAAGTTGCTCCATTATTGTTGTCCTAAGGCCACTGTGGGCTAATTTTTACATAGTGCAAACTGAACTTGGTATGCATCAAAGAGAGTTTATAGTCTAAAGTAAATCTGATACATTTGATTTTATTACAATCAGTTCTTTTAAAGACACTACTAAGAACCTTATCTATTATAGCCAGAAAGTTAACATATCTTTCTGAACATACAATAGTTAAGATCTGACTTCTTTGATGAGATGATAATAGATTCTTTCTGTTCAGTGGCTGCTCAATAGTAGTAAGGTCAGTATGTACTTGTTAAATTATGAGCAACAAAAGTAGCCTTATATGCTAGGGGTGTCAAACTCATTTTCACTGGGGGCTACACCAGCCTTGCAGTTGCCTTCAAAGAGCATAATGTAATGTTAGGGCTGTATACATGTAACTACTCCTTAACAGTTAAGCGAGAGCTCAGCACTGCTGCCAGGTAGAAACAAGGTGGAGGGCTGGATTCAGCCCGAGGGCCTTGTGTTTGCCACCTGTGCCTTATGCCTTCTAGTAGCTGCTCAGGGCAAATACAACTATTCCTGAACCAGAAGTGCCCACTCAGCCCTGTGAAGGTATTAAACATCAGTAATTTCTGCTTTTTGGGGGTATATTTTTGTTAGGCTCAGTGCCCATCTCTGGAAAGAAGCAAAGGGAAAAAGATTAACTTAAAGTGTACCGTAAGGCAAGGGTGTCCATTTTGTTTTTCTCATTTACTCAAGAAATATTTATTGAGAACATCCCATGAGCTGGGCATTCTGCAGTTGTGCATAGAGACTAGGAAGAGTTCCAGCCCTCGAGAGCGTACAGTCTACTGAAGATGGAGGAACAGTTGCTTTCAATATTTAGGTGATCTAATTGCTAAAATTCATTCATTTCTTCTATAATTTTGTAGGTTGTGGGCTAAGTACTTTGTTAAGCCATAGGAATAAATACAGATATACAGATATAGTCCCTGCCTTGACTGAGTCAAGTAGACCAGGTTATGTGCCCAAAGAGAAGGCAAGCCTACCTTATGTAATCAAAGAAGTCTTAGGGGAGCTGCCCTTGTGCTGATTCTTTAGTGCAGCCTGGAAGCCTCAGGCAAAAAGGCATGGGAAAACATTCCAAGCAAAGCCTCGGAATCAAGAAGTCACAATGCATTTGAGAAACTGCAAGTGGAATAGAATGGTTGGAGCTCATGTGCGGGGTGGGGTAGCAGTGAGAGATGAAGCTGAGGAGGATGCACAAAAGAACATGTGCGTCATGTTAAAGAATTTAAACTACTCTGGAGGTGATGGTAAGCAGGGGAATAACAAGACTGGGTTGTGTTTTAAACAGATCATCCTGCAGCCATAAGGAAATTGGCTTTGTGTCAGGCAAAACTGCCAGCCAGTAGTAAAATGAGAACCTCAATGCAATGATACAGACAAGACATAGTAATCTAAACTAAGACAATGTCACTGAGAATGAAACAGCAGAATAGGGTGAACTTGAGAAATAATTAGGGAGAATGGACAGGATTTTGGTGGGCAGTTAGAAATAGGAGCTGAAAGATTAGAGCAGTCAAGGGTGACACCCAGGTTTTGGCATCCTTGTTTTGGGCATCAGCTAGACTGCAGCATCATTAACTGATATAACATCAGGAAAAAAAAAAAAACGCGCTTCCAGGTAGATGCAGTTTTCAAGGTTAATGCACCATGGTGCAGTTTTTGTACTGTGGGGAAATGAGGAGCAGAGCAGGGTAGGTTAAATGTAAGTTGCAAATATAAAAGAGAGACCTTATTGACATTAAAAACATTTGCTCCACCAAAGACTCTGTGAAGAGTAGGAAAAGAGAGGCTACACTGGGAGAAAATATTTCCAAGCCACGTA
The DNA here is from genome assembly GCA_004027475.1 of Anoura caudifer. Taxonomy (NCBI): domain Eukaryota; kingdom Metazoa; phylum Chordata; class Mammalia; order Chiroptera; family Phyllostomidae; genus Anoura; species Anoura caudifer. The sequence continues at coordinate 91,567 of PVKU01000671.1, read as the reverse complement.
CCCAGTGAAGGCCTTGTATCTAGAGAACTCCCAGGTGTAGCTGTCAACAAATAAACAATCCAGTTAGAAAATGGGTGGGGTGGTTCATCAAAGACATAAAAAGATATTTCACCAAAGAGAATATATGGCACATAAGCACATCAAAGCATGTTCAATGAAAATTAAAACCAAAGTAAGATATCATCACACACCTGTTAGAATAGGTAAAATAAAAAATAGTGATAACGCCAACTGCAAGCAAGGATGCAGAAAAATGGCACAGCCTCTCTGGGAAACGGTTTGGCAGATTTCTTAAGAAAACTAACCTAGACTTACCGTTCAATCCAGCAATTGAACTCTAGGGCATTTATGCCAGAGAAATAAAAACTTAAATTTACACAAAACCATGAATGTTTTCTGCAGCTTTATTTGTAACAGACTGGAAAACTGGGGGGAGGGGTGGGACAGATTCCTTCAAAGGGTAATGACTAAGCAAATGGGGGCATTTCCATACCATGGAATACTAGTCAGGAAACAGAAGAAACAAACTATTGATACAGAAACTGGGATGATTTCATGAGAATTATACTGAGTGAAAGGGCCAGTTTCAAATGGTTACATACTGTGTTATTAACATTCCTGAATGTTATGTAAATATATATATAAATATTTACACACACACAAATGAGTGAATGTGAAAGTGGTGAAACTGAATAAACTTTGTGGATTTTCCCATGTCAATCAATTTCCTGGTTTCGATACTGTATTACAGTTATGTAAGATGTTACCATTAGAGAAAATTGGGTGAAGGGTACACAGGTCAGCCCCACCTTTTACCTTTTTTCCATACTTCCTATGAATCTATATTTATTTCAAAATACAGAGAGTTGATTCTAGTGCACAGAGGAATTCACAATAAACAGAAAGAAGGATGCTTCTTCCTGTGAGGAAGGAGGAGGAGATAGGTACAGATACAAGGAAGCAGGTGGTGGGGATGGAGGGAAAAAGATAAATAGGTCCACACCTAATTTGTCTAATTTCCCTATAGAATAGGAGTCACGACCACCTGCTGAAAGTGATGGGGAAGAGATGAGGTTTAAAGCTTGTGTGACTTAAGGGTTTAGAATAATCCCTGAGGGAAATGGTTTGGAGAATTGCCTACAAATACTGTGTTGTCCTAGTTTCCTGCCTCACAATCCTGTTTATTAACCTTACATTGCTGTTCACAGTTCAGGATGGTAGAACTTTCTGAATGATAGAAATGGTCTACACCCGTGCTATCCAATACAATAGCCTCTAGTCACATCTGGCAATTAAGCACTTGAAATGTGGCTAATGTGACTGAAGAAGTGACTTTTAATTGTGTTTAATTTGAATTTAAATGGCCACATGTGGTTAGTGGCTACCCTACTGGACAGTGAAGCTAACAGATGCACATAATAAAGGAACCATAAATTTTCAACCACAATCTGGTTCTTTTGGGTGGTTAGTGAAGATTCAGGGCGAATATCCAAAGCATGTGATTTTCTTCCCTTTCTGTGTTATTCATAATTAAGTTTGTACTGAAGCTGGAAATCATTATGAAATCCTTGATTTTCAAAGCTCCACCAGCCAGCTTGCAAGCAATTCTATCTTTTACTTCTGAATTTCAAATCCCTTGTCACACTCGTATCCCAAATGACTTGGCAGCAAAATCTTATTAAAGAACAGCCTTGCAAGGTCTAAAACTACACCACGTAAATGTTTTTCAGAGCTTTCTGAGGCTCACCTGACCCTGCCCTCTCTCAGGGCATGGCAGAAGCCCCAAGGCTGTCCGAATAGGTGCAGAAGTCCACGACAGAAACACCTCCACACTCAGCCACGGCCTGACTCCCCAACTTCAGTTCCTAATGCTCTTCTCAGACCCCACTAAGTTTCAAACTCACCAGCAGCCTGACATTTCTGAAGCACCACAAGGGCCTTCAGCCCCTGAGGGCACTCAATAAATTATTTCAGTAAATGAAGGAAAAGATGAATGGACAAATGAATAAAGTAAACAAAGTTCACAATGGGTGTTCCTCCGCACCATTACCATTCACGTTCCAAGTCAGGCATCATAGTCCTGACCTTGCTCTAGAATCTGTTCTTTACAAATTCAGGTTCCACATAGGAGTAAAGAGTGGGGAGTGTCTGCCCATGGCAACACTTAAGACAGAAACCCAGCCAGTCAAGATAAAACAACTCCTCATTCCAATATTATAGAAACCCATCAGACGACAAGGTTGGGGAAAAACAAGGGTGTGACTCTGTCTCAGGAGACATTCTCACTAGGGCTCCTTATTTCACCAATAAAAACTGCAACACTGGCACTTTCTAGACAATTCTTCTCCAGTCAGCAATTCTTGCAAGAAGTAAGCCCTAAATTCTGTTGACTAAAGAAGTTCCTGGGATTGCAGCTTCCTGAGGATATGACTGGTTAAAGCAGTTTTGGAAATAGAGGCTTTAAGTGGTTCAGCGCCAGCCTGCCCTCTGCTCACATATTGGCTTCTCAGAGGTGCTCTGAGGAAGGTTTGCAGTGGAAGAGGCCTTTTCCTTGTAACCTGAGAGCTTGGCTAATGGCCCTCAAGTGTTTCTCTGGTAGGGAAGAGCAACCTAGCTGGGCCTTTCAAGGATAGTTTGCACATTAAAAATTGATGCAGCACTTTAAAGTTTAATATTTAAACAAAACACTTAGTGTTTACTGGTACCACACATTTTCATAGTTACCGAATGTGGGGAAAAATCTGTTGGGCTGGAGGAGCATTACCAAGAAAACAGTTTAATGTCCATGTTATACATTCCTAAAAAGTCAATTCAGGGTTGTTGCTGTCTTTGTCTCTGATTTTGCTGGAATAATGGGTTTTTCCAGCCTACAGACAATATTTAGTTTGAAAGGACTGACTCCCATCTCTTCCAATGGACACAAGTCCTGGAAAATCCCCAAATCTTGACGTCTACACCAGCCATTTCCAACCTTTATTTCTATAAGACATTGAAGGTCCCCTTTAGCTGTGAATGATAATACAAAGATCCAATTATGTAAAAATGCATGCCGACTGAAAGAGTTGTTGTTCCCAAAGGAGGGAATAAACGATGCCTGACAAAAACAAACACTAACCAAAATTTCAAAGAATGGGGATTGGGTATCTATATGTAACAGGCCAGAAAGAGGAAAAACAAAACCAGAAACAAAGAGAATGATTAAAAAAAAAAAACCCTACCTGTAATTAAATAGTCCAGCTATATTTAGGTGGTATTTTAAGGAATAAAACATTGAGTATGGACTATAAAGTAGTGAGGCTGGCTCCACAAGCCACACAGAAGGACCAGTCTCAGTGCACTCTCGTGGCCCCTCTGCACGCAACAGGGAATGACCTCCAGGGTCTCCCACTGTCACTGACGCTCCAACACCTCTTAGCAACCTGAAAGAAAGGAGGTGTGTCCTTTTATGGCAGTCAGTGTTCTTTATCTCAGACTCTACTGTTATTTTTGTAATGGCTGGCATATAATAAAAAAGTACAAGTAACATGAAGTAGCAAGAAAATGTGACCCATGACAGAGGTCAAGAGAAGAAACTACCATAGAAATTATGGTAAGGAGACATTATCAGCCAGACTTTAAAATAAATATGGAGGATACATTACAGCATATCATGGACAGTGTGAACTGCACACAACAGCACAGGAGGGATTTCAGCGAAGAAATGGAAACCACAAAAAGAAAAAACACAAATGGAAATACCAGAAGTGAAAATTATAACAGAAATGAAGAACTCACTTAATAACTTAACAGCAGATTGGACATTGCAGAGGGAAGGTACTGTAAACATAGGAACAGGTCTAAAGAAATGACAAAAGGAAACACAAAAAGGAAAAATAATGGGAAAAGTGCAACAGAACATGTAAGATCTGAAGAACAGTATCAAAGTCTAATGTATGTTATTAAAGTCATTGAAGGACAGAAGAGAGAAAAAGGGCAGAAGCAATATTTAAAAAGATAATGGTCAAGTATTTTCCAAAATTGATTAAACACATCAACTTCAAGCAGAATATATACAAGATCAGCAAACTTCCAGCAAGGTTAAAACAATAATAGCAACACCTAGTCACACCATAATCAAAGAGCTGAAAACTGAAGGTAAAAACAAAGAAAGCAGTCAGAGAAAACTGGTGTGTTACACCCAGGACACCAAGGATGAAAACTATACCTAACTTCTCATCAGAAAAAATGGAATGTGCCAGTGTTGCAGTTTTTATTGGTGAAATAAGTCAACAGACAATGGAATGACATCATTAAAGTACTGAAGGGAAAAATGATCTAACTAAAGTTCTATAACCCGCAAAAACAACTTTCAAAGATTAGGGCAAATTAAAGATATGTTCAAGTAAGCAAAAGCTAAGATAATTCATTGCAAGCACCTGCACTATAAGAAATTCCAGCCCTGGTTGGTGTAGCTCAGTGGATTGAGTGCGGGCTGCAAACCAAAAGGTCGCCAGTTCGATTCCCAGTCAGGACACATGCCTGGGTTGCAGGCCAGGACCCCAGTGGGGGCCATGTGAGAGGCAACCACACATTGATGTTTCTATCTCTCTTTCTCCCTCCCTTCCCCCTCTCTAAAAATAAATAAACAAAATCTTTAAACAAAAAAAAAGAAAAGAAATTCCAAAAGTGAGAGGCATAGGATACTGGATGAAAACTTTGATTTGCTAGAAAACATTAAGAGCACCACAAAAGGAAATACCTGAGTAAATACAGAGTTTTTATCTTTATTGTAATATTTTTAAATTTCTTAAAATGCCATTGACTATTCAAAGCAGAAAAAATAATAATGTTTACTTAGTTTGAAAATCATCCAGCCCCACTCAGCCCCCAAACTGAGCATTCATCCTGACTTTCCTGTATAAACTATATCTCAAGGTAACCAGTTTCTCTTCATAGAAGTGAAATAGTTAACACATGAAGAAGGAAATATAGAATTACAATATTAAACTCTAAAGAATTTTTAGGTAAATATCATCCATGACTGTCAACAGAACAAAGGAAGACAGCCAGGCACTCCACGCCAGTGCACACGTACACTCAGTACCACCTACGGCAGTACTCTCGCCAGTACGAACTCAGCTTCCATCTGATCTGCCCTTGGGAGTTGATGGACTCTAGGTCTACCTACCAATTTACTCAAAATACAGAGGACAGAATATTCTCCATTTAATCGTATCGTATGTTACGATTTAGTAAGTGTGGCCACTTACTAAAAACATGTTTAATCGGATTTTTTTCTAAGAAAGGAGAGATGTACTCTTTTCATTTTTATGTCTTAGTTGAGAATACTAAATACTAAATGCATTGAATGCCTATCGTGTGTATTCAACACACTTAGTTGAAATGAATTAAATTTCCTGAATGCTGACACAGATATCTTCTTAGAGCCCTAAAAGCTAAAGACAAATTACAGTCTGATGAATGTGTAAAAATTACTACAGCAATTAAATTAAAGTCACACAAGGCTTTACATGCCACTCACCTGAACCTGCCAGAAAGATGTCACTGAAGCATAAGTATGCTCGAAGAACGAAATACCTGTTTTTTATTCCACCAAGCAGCCCTACTCAGCCTCGAATGCCACCTAATTTCCAAATAGTAATACTAATGAACAGAACCCATTGTAGAGTCTTCTCTCGTCTAATGATGAAGTGATGCAATTCAGAACTTAAGCCTCAAGATCCATCACATGTCCTCCGTAGTACTGTGAGCACCCTCATATATTTACCAAGAAACTGAAAATAAAGTGTTGACTACATAGTAACTTGACTGAGGAATATCATTCCAGGTAATTTTTCTCTTTGCACATCTTACTCTTATATTTAAATTTTCTATTATAACTTTAAAAAATGGGGATCATGTTTTCTAAAAAAAATCAAGCAAAATAAATGCAATTCTCTAAAACATGAGCTATAGAAACATGAAAACATATCTTTTTTTAAAAGATTTTATTTATTTATTTATTTTTAGAGAGAGGGGAAGGGAGGGAAAAAGAGGGAGAGAAACATCAATGTGTGGTTGCCTCTCACTTGTCCCATACTGGGGACCTGGCCCGCAACCCAGCCATGTGCCCTGACTGGGAACCAAACCAGTGACCCTTTGCTTTGCAGTCCTACTCAATCCACTGAGCCACACCCAACAGGGCATGAAAACATATCTTAAAGGGAGGCTCACAACAGCTGCAGCATCCTTAACCGTACTGGCTGATGGATTCCAATTCACCCACCATAAGTGATTTAATATGAGAGTATAATTAGTATTGTTGATGACTATCTGTTGCCAGATATCCCAAATGCCCCACCTTTGTGCTAATTAATCTTGAAAATTTTCCAAGCTTTCCTCTATCCTGCCCGCCTCTGTTCCCTGCATCAGTGCACACATAGCATTCTACTCAAACAAACAGCACAAGAACGGCATTGCTAGGTCTTGCACACGGTTGGTACTCAGTAAACGTTTGTTTATTCAAATCACTGCTCCTTCATCACATTAGTTCTCATGAGACTGGAAAAACCAAGAGCCAAGATTTAGGCTTGGGTCACTTCAACTGGCATTGATTTTTAAGGCCACGAAAACCCATGTGCTCAAGCAGTTACTATAAAGCAATCTTTAGAAAACCCAAAGAATTGTCACAGGGGTAATTTAGTGAACATACGCTGCATTTTGACTCTGGAAGAGGATAGGTTATCCCATTTAGGATGTGTTTGTATGAATTTCTATGAAATCTGTGTGAATCTAACAGAACTAGGCAGTAGTACTATTAAAAATTAGACCAAAAGACTAAAGATATTAAATAAGCTCTAGTCTTTTATATGAATATAGTTTACACTGAAATATTTCAGCTGTAACTAAGTCCATTTGATAAAATGGTGGGGCAGTTACTACCTTCAACAGGGACAGATTCACAACCTCTGCATCCTGTGGTCCCTGCCCTTCTGAGAAGTCCTACTTAACTCAGAATCTCATAACTCCAGCATTAGTTTTCAGCTCTAAGCAATCCTCTTCAAAACACAATGGGCTCAGTCACCACTGCAAAACAGTGCTTTAGAGTTCTTCTCAGAGTGGTGATGGTGAAGATGGGAAAAAACAGCAAGAATTGGCCCAAGAATCGAAAAAAGCAAAGTCACCATGTCCATTCGGGAAAGCGTAGTTCACCACCAACTGTGTTGAGTTCCGTAGCTCTTATCCACACCTAATGGAAAGTACATACCACTGTTCTGGGGTACCAAGCTTTCTACCTGAGAAACAAGAGTCTTATAACTCAGCTACTTAAGAACTCTTCTTGAACAGGGAGAGAAGGAATGCTTGAGGACTGGGATTCGGTGGCATTTTTCATGTGCAGCACTAGCTTCATTTAAGAAGACGGTGATCGTCAGTGCTAAAAGGGGCCTGGGGAAGCCCGCAAAAGGCCCTGGTGCCATGTGCTTCATCACACGGAAAACTGAACACTTCCCCCTCCATTTCAACAGGCTTGTCTTCAGAGGTGCCCAGCAGCATCTGCAGGAATGATGCTGGCATTTCAGCATGGCAGGAAAGAGTAACACTGGGGCTGGATCATCTTGCCCTGTCATCAGGCTTTACACTCCTCAGAGAATTTAAACCACGCACGGCTCTCTCAGGTGCCTCTCTGCCTAGTCCTCCACCACGTTCCCTTTGTCCTCTCCCTTACTGGGAACATTTCCCAGACCTCAATTCTCAGTCTCCCTCCCCTAAATCTTCTCTTGTCACATCTCCCCCATAATAAGCTGCTGCAGTCTTGGCACTGCAGCTTTGACCTCTATGCTAACGATTCTCACATCCTTATCTCCAAATTCAGAAATATTTACTAAATACCTGCAACAGAATATATTCTAAAGTTTAAAAGTGATGGAAGGAATGAAGAAAAAGTTCTGGTGTATTTTTGCAAAAATTCAAAATGTCTACACTCAAAAGAAAACACAAAAGGCAAATAATATGTTAAAAATATTGCAATAAGTATAACAAATTAATATATGTAAATATTATAATGATACATAACATAAATGCGGTATAAAATAGATAATTCATAAAGGAAGAAATACAGTGGGGGGTGGGCTGGGCAGAGGAGAGCGAAGGGTGAAAAACTGAGACAACTGTATTAGAGTAACAACAATAATAATAATACAATAAAAAAGAAGAAATGCAGGTTTATACATACAAATGGGAGAAAAAGACATTTGAAGAAATTCAAATTTGCACAATTTAAATTTAAAAATAGCCATAACCATGGATGATCATTACCATAAGGAAACCAGTCAAATGCCCAGCACAAGGGGAATGGTTAGGTTCTTATGATACCATATTATACCAGGATCCGTGGGGCTTTGTGGGATTTCAAATATTTCATAAACAAAATATATTTTCCCAAATAGTGAAGACAAACTGCTTGAGGAGAATTTCTATTAAATAAGACTGGATACCTGCATTACTTCTGCTTGATTTTAAAACCCCACTGAAATGACAGTAAAGGGCTAAAGGCAAAGGACAGGGCAGAGAAGGGGCAATAGGGGACATGAAAATTCGATAAAATCAGGAAGTGGAAAACAGATGGAGAAGTCAAAATCGACTTGGCAGAACTGAAGGAAGCTGAAACTCGAGAGCCTATGGAGGAGAAACCAATGAGAAAATGCTGATCCACTCCCCACTGAACCCCTGATAGGCTCAGAAATCAGCAGCCTCAGCTACAGTGGAGAAGTAAGTGACCAAAGACTGGTAGAAAAATCTGTATGAGGAATAATTAGAGTCTAGGCTTCATGTCCTCTTTGGGCAGTCAGGCAACAGCCTTTAACTGTCCCCCAAAGATATAACAGATTTATTCTCTGGAGCACTAAAACAGAGATTCAGTTCTTAAAAATGTGGGCACAGCAGAGGGTTGTGACGATACCTCACATTAAAAATGGGGAACAAGTCTGCACACTGAACCACAGGACTCTCAGCTTCCTCTCCCATTTCCAAGGGTGCCAGCACCCAAGCTTACATCTTCCAAGCACCAAACCGCAGGACTTTTCTCTAGAAGAATTAAATGGTCTCAAAGAGTCATCTGTAGACACAGGCATTTTGGGACCCCATAACAATGATCCAGCTCAGCCTCTGATCATCCCATTGTCAAGCCCACCAGTTGACAGGCCTCAGCCACCTGCACAGAGGTCCCAGTCAGCATGTCAGTGCTTTACTCTTAAATATCAATTCACAAGGACAGACCCTAGAAATCTGTGGAAAGCCTTCTTCCTGAAATATACATATTGAAACAATCAAACAGGAAAATGTAGCTGGGGGGGGAACACACAATGCAGGAAACAAAAGACTATTTAAATTAAGAACCTCCGAGAAATGAAAAGATATTGAACTGATAAAATAGAAACAAAAGAAACACACTTGTTTTCTGATTGTTTGAAAACAAGTAGAGCTTAAGAAATTAAAATACAGTGGCCAAAACTGCCTAATGAAATTGTCAGAATCTTGTCTGAGCTATATGTGAGATTTCTGTGTGGATTCCACCTGAATAGAAAAAAGGCCCATTAATGAAAGTAAATTTTTAATATTCTGCTTTATACAATACATTATTTTCAGCCACTTTAAAATGATACCAAATAAAGTTCTTAATAACATTGGAAAATAGTTATTTACGTAGAACATTGAGTGAGAAAAGCCAAAAAATTATAGTAAGTATTTCAGGTATATTTTCAACTGTACATGTGTGCATATTTGCATGCTGTATGTATACGCTGACCCACTCCCCAGAGTCCTAGCATTTCCACTTGTTACTATCTTCATCCTGTCTCCAGAGCAGAAAAGATTTTGCTACCTCAGTATGGGAGTATACATGATTTAATTACCAAATTGATTAATATTTAGAAAAAATTTATCTTCCTTTGATGATTTTAAGGTCACTAAAAAGTATAAAAGTATAATTATAATTTCACTAAGGAACCAATATAAGTCAAACAAAATAACAAAATAAGTCACAAAAAAAGGAAGACCTTATGAATATGTTTCTTTTTTTTTTGGCCCCCAAGGGGGTGCACTGTTCCCAGAAGTATTGCAATACTCGGTTGATGTGTGGAGTGGGCGGAGCAAGCTCCTATTCCATCTCCCAGCTGCAAAATTCCATTTAATATAATGTCCTCGGATAGAGGACGTATCAGATATTAAACTGATAAAAACAGATACTACACTTGATCTTAGCCAAAAGGCTGAGAAGCGATTGAATACTAGTTTCTGAATAAGAGAGTTACCTCCTAGGAAAGCTCTCTGGGGACTTCTCAGCTCTATCACTGCTTTCTTATAAGCAAATCTAGTAACCTAGTTTTCAAGTTCACAGCAAATTACCAGCAACTAACAAACCAAAACAGATCAGACCACTCTGTTTATAAAGGTAGGAGAGTAAGAAATACATTTGTCATTTCCACCCAAAATTATAAAAAATTTAAACATCTCTCCCAACAACCTACGTGTACGCCAATAAGGAAACGGATCAGCTGCGACACACCCACACCACAGAGCACTGTGCAATCACGGAGACAGAATGAGGGAGGGCTCTGCACAGCAGTACAGAGTGACCTGCAGGACGTGTTAAATGGAAAAAAGCAAATTGTGGAACAATGATGTGGTGCATTACTTTTTGTGAGGGAAAAGCTGGAGGAATCAGGAAGAAGGAATAAAGATGGAAGTAAGACTTGTCTGAAAATACATCTGCATATAATTTTGATTTTTGACTGATGTAAATATTCTCTATAACTATAAAATAAAATTAACTAAAAAGAGAAAGAAACTAAATTCTCAATTAAAAAATAAAACAAATATATACAATCAAACTTTTAACCTAACCATACAGAGGACAAAATTACTTCAAATGATATGTTATGAAGACAGAAAGAACTAGAAGAAATCTTAACCCTCACATAGTTTTTTTGTAGTAGTAATATTGGTGCTATTGTTTTAAATACTGTAGAGTAAAGCAAATACCGTAGGTAAATTTGAAGAAAAGTTTTTATAGACAGAAAAAGTAAATACTCAGCTATATAGCCTCCCAAAATTAAAGCACCCATTTGGAACTACCCATTCTTCAAAGGAAAAATTTGACTGTTGAATTCAGTAACCAACCATCATATACAACAGTGAAATACCAAGAGAGGGTCTGTCAGAGGAAAGATAAAGAAAGATGATGCCAGCTAGTTTTTTGGAACAAGATGAGTGGGGGATGGGTAACACAGGGGAGGGAAAGATGTAGGAGGAGAAGAAAAAAAGCATAAAATCCTAAAATATCTATCTAGAAGATATTAAGATTTTTTTCTTAATTATCTCCATGTTCAAACAATATAAATTTTTACTTAGACCGAGAAGCTTGAAGATTTCAGTTTGTTTAACTATGGTTAAGATGACTAGAATTTTCCAGAACAAAAACCAGTTATTTATGAGTATCTGTAGAAATATGCTGTGAGCATTGTGTTTACATAGCTTGTTGAATAACAAATGGCAGGCAGTTCAAGCTAAATTTGGCTCAGTTACCTAGAAAAATGGCACCTCCGCTGGCTGGACAAGGACAACATTCATAGACCTAGGCTTCTGTCTCTTTCATAGCTATAGGAAATCAGTTCTATATTGCAAAACTTCCAGAGCTCATCTCTGATTAGGAAGAGGTCAGAATGCATTCTATGGATGTGTATCCCTTGGGCAGAAGAGAGTGATATCCTCTTCCATTTCATTGTCTTAAAACGCCACATGAATTGCTCAGAATGCTGTTTCTTATTTTTAGCAGAAATGGCAATCAACATTGACCAACCTATCCAGGGTAATATAACCAGAAGAGATCACCCTTTTACCACCCCACTCCTCTATCCCCTCCCCTCCCCTCCTCTCCCCCCTTCACTTTTTTCTTTCTTCCTTTCTTTTCTCTTTCCCTCTTTCCTTTCCTTTCCCTTCCTTCCTTCCTTCCTTCCTTCCTTCCTTCCTTCCTTCCTTCCTTCCTTCCTCCCTCCCTCCCTCCCTCCCTCCCTCCCTTTCTTTCTTTCTTTCTTTCTTTCTTTCTTTCTTTCTTTCTTTCTTTCTTTCTTTCTTCTTTCTTGGTGGTGGAGGGGTGATGGCAGCAAGGCTGCCTTTCTCTTAAGTAAAACTTTGTTCCTCTCCTGACTTTCTATGAGCAGAGGTGTGATCCCTTAAAAAACTTCACCTTAGTTATGGGTTCAACTTTGCTCCCGCCATCAAATTTATATGTTATAGTTCTACACCCAGTATCTCAGAATGTGACTGTATTTAAATATAGGACTTTAAAAAAGGTAATTAAGGTAAAATGAGGTCATTACAGTAGACCCCAATCCAATATGACTAGTAAAAGAAGAGCAGATAAGGACACAGACACACACAGCAGGAAGACCATGTGAAGGACAAAGGAAGAAGGCGGCCATCTGTGAGCCAAGGAGAAAGGCCTCAGAAGAAATCAATCCTATTGCCACCTTGATCTCGGACTTCTAGCCTCCAGAACCATGAGAAAAATGTATGCTGTTTAAGACACCCAGTATGTGGTGCTTTGTTACAGCAGCCCAAGCAAATGGATACAAATCCCACATTTTTACAGCAGCTGAGAAAGAAGCAAGCAAAAGAAGTGACAGGAAGTGACCCAGAAGAAGAAGCATGTCATGGAAGGAGGGAGCTTTGAATGTCTTCATTATCCCACCCAAACTCCCACCACTTGGCTCATGGTGGATTTCTGAGGATTCCATTGGTCTTTGACCCACATTAGCACTTTTTGAAATAAGGCTGAGAAGCTTTGAGCTTCACCTAGAGGTTAGAGAATGTGCTTATCAATTATATACCAAGCAGCAAACCATATGCTGCTAAGCAATGTATAGGGCTATGAAAGTGAAAGAGGACCCTCTTTTTCTTTTAAGATAATTGTATTTATTTCCTGTTTTCTAATTGCAAAAATAAAGCATTTTCATCATGGGAAATACAAAACATATAAAATGTAAAGTAACAGAGTATATAATCTGCTTCCCACACAGAGATGACTACTATTTCCATTTCAATATGTGTCATCCCAGTCATTTGTCTGTGCATATGTTTAACTGAATTAGATCCATATACAGTTTCACATTCTATTTTTTCACTTAATATTTTGATAAAATCTTCTGACTTCATTAAATATTATTCTCTTCCCCATTTTCTTGGGACTTGTGTGATCCTTAGAAGTCCGGCCTGTGATAAAGATCCAGGTGGAGGCTCCCCAGCCCCATGTGCTCACTACCAGCCCACCAGGAAAAGGTGTCAACTGGAAGTCACCGAAGCTGAGAATGTTTGCTGACCAGTCCCCATCACTTCTGTTGTGGCCATTGGCAACTCGGCCAGCGGGAGTCAACTTGAATGGCTATGGTAATGACCATGCTCATGCAAACACAGAAAAAACTCCCATTTTATTCAGTTACCTAGATAGAGGTTTAAATCAATAAACGGTCTCTCATCTCTCTATTTAATTCTCTTTTCTCATGACCTACTTTGCCTTGTAACTTTCACATTCCTTTCCATGCCAATTTACCCTGCTTTTGACACTATGCTAATGTAGAACCAAGTTAATTGTTAATTTTTTTCTTTTAACTCCCTTAGTTTCTGCAGAATCTAGGTTTGTTTCAGATCAAGCCTTATATATACCCATTGTCTCTGCCACAAGTGGAAATTGTTTTTGAAAGGCCTACCTGAGAAAATTTACGACTTGCCTTTTCTTGCCCTTTTTCCATTCACCGTATCTGTAAAACTCATTTAGATAACACCAAGACCAACACACGACCGCACCCTGCTTGCTTCACTTCCCTTCTGAACTCACTGGAACTTCAGGGATTTTTCCACCCCACTCCATTTCTTCACAACTCTCCCTCTCCTGGACAAGCCCTGTTCTAGCTTCTCTGCAGTGGTTAACTCGGTTAATCATGACAGTAACCCTTTGAGGTAGGTACAGTTATTATTCATATTTTTAAAATAAGAGAACTGGGAGGAGCAGAACCAAAACGACATTACCCAAGGTCACACAACTAGTAAGCGGTCGAACCTGAGCATTCTTACTCCAGACTTTGTGAGCTTAATGACTACACTTTATTACCAATAATGGTTAACATTTATTGAGAATTTACTCTACGCCAGATGTTGCACTAAGCTGAATTCTTAAAACAGCCCAGCTTGTTTTATAATCATACCTTTCTCTGCATCTTCATGTGATCATTTATTTTCATAAACTTCCTAATATTGAACCATCCCTGAACATTTAGAATAAACTTCTTTGGTCATGGTGTATTTTCTCCCAATGTACTGTTAGAATCTAGTTGCTAGTATTTACCTAGGACTTTGTATCAACAATTATAAGTGAGGTTAGTCTTTGGTTTTCTGTCTCAAGCTTTCTTGTCAGGTTTTTAGATTAGTGTTATTCAGGCCTAATAAAGCAATTGAGATGCTTCCTTCTTTCTCTGTGGTATGGGCTAGTTAAAATAACATCAGAGTCATCTTTTCTATAAAGACTTGTTGGGTAGCATTTTGAGAAGTGAAAAGAGGTTTTCTGACAAAACAGGTTGTCTCCACCCACACAGACCTTTCTTAATTTCCACCCTTCATTTTATTTTCTTCTCACTCTCCTTGCCCTCTTCCTCCTGTTCCTCCCAAGAGTCTCAGCAAGAGCTTGCTTTTTTACAACTTGTCTTTTCAGTTCTCTTCTAATTTTACCTGAAAGTGCCAGCTATAGCATAATTAAGTTCCTTTTCAAATTTCTAAAAATTTTAATTTTAGTTGACATACAATATTAGTGTCAGTTGTACAACATAGTGATTCGACGTTTATATGCCTTACAAAGTGATCACAGTAAGTCTAGTAACCATCGTTCGCTGCACATAGCTATATCACATTATTGATGTATTTAACTTTCCTAGTAGCATGTCTCACATTACTGAGTTACCTTGAAAATTACAAACCACCTTTCCACCAGCATAGTTACTTCAAGGCAACAGCTGTGGTGGGAGCAGTATGGGTAGTGTTTGAAGGCCTACAGAATTCCCAACAAGCCTTGTCCAGTCCAATTTCCCTCTCTGGTTCTGGGTTGTTCCGTGTGAGGAAGAATTTGGGGAGCAAAAAATAAGACTATAAATACTTCATGCAACATTGATTATGTTTGTAGAAGCAAAGTGAGTAAGAACAAAAAATTAAAATGAGCTAAAAGTACAGGATGGAAGGCGAGGGGAATTTCATGGTGTGAAATGCTCATTTCAGTGTGCTTATATAGATCTGGGCCCAGGGTAAAATGCGTTAACTGCTTTTTTTGAACTCAGTATTATTTCCATATCCTGGTGTGTTATGAAATATTTTATTTTGGGCAATTCTATATACTATATTTCTGATGATTCAGTCTAATTTCATTTGTGTTTTTTACCCTCCCTTGGAAAGAAAACCCATTTTTACACTTTATTTTTTGCAATTCTTTTCTACAGTAGTAGTCATTAAATTACAGCAGTTTAAATGTTAATGGAAATAAAATTTGAATGTGAATCTATTTTATTTGTTTATGAGACCACACAGAGATCTGTTTATCCCCTTCTTTTGTTTGCATTAAAGAAAAGAAACACAGTCTCACCTTATGAAAGAAATCTGTTTGAAAAATCACATCCAGAGTCATAGGTCACTTTAAAAATTGGCTCACCATAGGACTTGCTGAGCTCTAGAACAGTGCGGTTGCTGTGCTGGGTGGGGGTGGCGCCTATTGCAGAGGCCCCTGCAGGGTGCTGGCCGGGCTCTGAAATCCATTTGTTGACTCCTGCTCCCTCTGCTGGTGCCACAGCTCAGTGACCGTCCCCAAAACTGTGTGTCTGGCCCAGACTGGGCCTCAGGAAGCAGCAAAGGCTACTACAAATGGGGAAACTGAGCCCCAGTGGGTGATGGATCTCGCTCAAACTCCGAAAGTCTGTGACAGGGCCAGCACTGCAGCCACGGTCTTCCCACTACTCCTCATGGCCCTCACAAGCACAAAACAGCCATAGCTGCTCATAGTGCCCAGTGGTAGTGCTAACCTGAGTTGGGCTATGTTTAAAAAAGACCAAACATGTTTCAAAGTGCATATACTGTTCATTTATAATGTATGCATAATGGTTGACATTTTGACAGAGATAACTAAAAGGTTTTCTAAAATGGCTCTGCTACTAATACTTGTGATACACATAATAAAAATGACTCTCAAAACATTCTGTCAGGATAGCAAAACAGGCCAGACATACAATAGTTCATTCATTAGACTGCATTTGCATGAAGGCTCCATTTCCAGAATAGGCACATTTATGATGATAAAAATCAAGTCAGTGGTTATCCGGGTCAGGAGGAACTTCAAATGGGCACAAGCAAACTTTTGGGGGCGGTGCAAACTTTCTGGATCTTGACTGCGGCATTGGCTACACAGGCACACCCATTTGTCAAAAGCCATGAACCACCCCTTCAAAGTGAGTGCACTTTTAAGGTAAATTGTACCTCAAAGAAGTTGTTTTTAAAAAGAAAAAAAAAATCTGTGTAATCAAATCCTAAACTTTAATATGTTCTTTCAATATAAGTATCTGAATGCATTTTTAAAAAGAAAAATTATGAGAAAACATATCCTCTTGCTTCAGTGTTGAGCCACAAGCTTTGACTTTCTTAAAAATAAGAGGATATTAGAACCAAAAGGCAGGGTCAGGGAAGGGAATCATTGTTTCCAATGTTTTCAGAAGACGATTAGGCGCTAAACACAGCATGCTGACACTACGGGAGAAATAAAATTATGGCGTGAGCGTAACGCTGGACAGGGAAGTCTTCCTCAACCCAGTCCCACATGACCGGCCAGCAGTTGCTGTTGTGTGATTTGAGGGTCTGCCCGCCTGTGGCAGGCGCAGAAGCAGGAGGAACTAAATGCACCCATCGGGGCCCAGCCCTGCACTGAGTGAAGCGTGTGTCCTGTGGTGGGTCTCAGATGGTGGATGGTATTCGTTGGAAAATTCTCTTCTACATCACACGACCTGGAGGAGCCACTCTCGGCTGTGATGGCCCCTACATTGCAGAGTGACCAGGCTTCATCTGTCATTCTTCATAAGCAATCTACCAGGTCTTCTGTGTGTGAATTAGAAGTTAGATAGAAAGAATAGTCTGGATTCCACGGTCAAACTGGTTGTTAAGCTACTTGGTGGGCTAAACTAAAAACTAAACTGTAACTAAGCTAAATGTGGGCTAAACAAGTGTTTTCATACCTATCTCCCCCAGAGAAGGATATTTTAAGTTTTACAAATTTATTTGACGTTTGTATCACTGGTGTTCTGAGGAAGCCGACTGGGAGACATTACTTCGGGCATGGGACAACCCAGAGAACACTAGGTCACCTGAGACACAGCTGAGCATGTGGCAGTAGCAGCAGAGTATAATCACAGGCTGATAAGCTAAGAATAACACTTAACTCTGCTCTTAGCACTGTTATAAACACTATAACTCACTTAATCCTCATGGCAACCCTACCAGGAAGATACTATTGTACTATTTTCCCCCATTTTATAGATAAGGAAACTGAGGCAGAGAAAAGTTCAGCAGCCTGACCAAGATTATTAAGAGTCAAAACCCAGGAAGCAAGCCCAGGCTGTCTGGCCTCATGGCTCAGGCTTTTAACAACCGCGTTGCCGTGCCTCTCAGCGCTGCAGAGGAAATGAAGGGGTGGATGCTTTGAACCCCTGCTGCTCAGAGGGCAGCCCACGGATCAGCCCACAGATCAGCCCCAGCAGCACCAACTGGGAGCTGGTAGGGAATGTAGGGCCTCAGGCCCCATCCTAGACTCAATGAGTTAAATCAGGAGTTTTACAGGATTTTCAGGTGATTCACTAAAATTTGATAAGCACTATTCTAAATACAAGAGGGACTTAAATTTTCCTTGTTTTGTGTTGCTTTGTTTTGCTTCTCAGCCCCAGATTCCTTTGAGACTGTGATGAGAGTCATGGACCCTGAGCACGAACATGTGCATAGGACTACAGAATTTATGGACTTGTGTCTCCGAAATCCTGCTGTAGAAACTTCGAAGGTGGTGGGAAGCAGTCCTTTAAACCTTCCATTCATTATCGAATTTAATCCTTACAAACCCACTATTGATAAAACAAAAACCTGAAGAGGTTGTGTAACTTGCCTTCATCATAGCTAGGAAGTGGTGACACCAGGGTCAAATCTGGACATTGCATTGCAGGGCCCAGCTATCACACCACATGCCCAGACCTGATTCAGCCACAGGATTCTGAGAGGCAACCAGACAGAACCTTCCCTCTCTCTGCCAAGCTCATTCTCCCCATCTAGAGTGCAGTTCTGGAAGAAGCATTAATGGAGTGCAGAGGAAGTAGGTGCTGCCTTGAGAAGGAGGCTGGCCAGATGGACTCGAGCAATCCACGTGATGGTGAATGTCCCGACCAGATCCCCCTTGCATACCTTCCAGACAAATTTCCAACCTGCACAGCCTCAACTCACATATGACATTTGCCTACTTTAATATCCCACTTTAAACCATGGTTGACAGACAGATTTCAATTCATGGGCCAACCAACTGACTGGTTGTAACTGCTTGGTGTTCAACATTGGAAACAGCCGGTGGAGGACTATGATTAATTGGTAATGTCTGCCCCCCCCCACCCCAGCAGCAAGAACAACACAGTAAGAGGAATGCCAGTGCCACTTATTTGTCAGCTGGTACACTGAATCACTGCTTAATCCCCTTGTATTTTATTTATTTATTTAGCATGCCTGAACTAAGCATGAATTCTGGACACACAGCAGAAGCACTCTCATTCAGCCTCATACAATAATAAACTTAAAATGTTTGCTGGAATGGCGAACTCTTTCACTTTGCAGAATGATGCCCAACCAACTGAGCTATACCTGTCAGGGCTAGAATGGAGAATTGTTTAAAAACATTTATACCTTAGAGGGATAAGGTATACCTTCCAGTCAAGACAGAGTTGTAGGTAAATATGCCTTGCCTCCATGCACAACTATAGCAAAAATACACTAGACTACAAAACAAATATCACCCAGAATTGTCAGAAAATCAAGCTGTGTGGAAGTCAGACAAACAAGGATTTAAAGAAGCCAGGTCATCCAGACGGGAAGGAGGGTGTGCAGACATGGAGAGGTGTGGAGACGCAGAGCAGCACAGAAAGGCACAGAGTTGGGAATAGGCAGCCCCATACCCACATGTGTTAGATAAAAAATGGGAGGGATACCTAGGGAGTGAGGGATCCCAGCCCCAGTCCAGACCACCCAGCCCAGTGTTCCAGCTCCAGGAAGATTAAGTCCCCATAACTTCTGGCAGTGAGGGTTGGGGCAGTGGAAGAAACTGCAGGATTCTCATGAGACTCTTCTTAAAGGGCCTGCAACACACTTAGGACTCATGCAGAGCCACTCCCTCTGGAGTTCAGCACCAGGCAACAGCTGGAAGGGTACCAGTGGCTTTTGAGGAGAAAGTGAAGTGTGAATGCTGAGACAGCTGCCTCCGGGCAAAACTCCAGAGGCCAGGTAGTGGCAATGTCCCCTCTGCAAGCCCTTCGCCCCCAACAAAGAGCAGCAATGCAGTGACACGGTTCCCCATCCCCCTCCCCAGCAATTACCTAAGGCTCTGCCCCCATACAACTTAACAGGCATACTTTTTACAATAGGCCACATCACTAAGACAGGAAGACAAAGAAGCTCTATGTAATACACAGAAACCAACACCAAAATGAGGAAACAAGGAAATATAACACAAAGAAAAGAACAAATCAAAACTCCAGAAAAAGAATTAAACGAAATGGAGATAAGCAACCTGCCAGATGCACAATTCCAAACACTGGTTATCAGTATGCTCAAGGAAGTTTTTGAGTACTACAGCAGCATAAAAAAAGACCCAGGTGGAAATAAAGGTTGTATTAAGTGAAATATAGAAAAAATCTACAGGAAACCGACAGTGGAGGGGATGAAGTTGAGAATCAAATCAATGATTTGGAACACAAGGAAGAAAAAGCATTCAATCAGGGCAGCAAGAAGGAAAAAGAATTCAAAAAATGAGGATAGGCTTAGGAACATCTTTTCTTTTCTTTTCTTTTCTTTCTTTTTTTTTTTAAGATTTTATTAGCTCTGGCTGGCTTAGCTCAGTGGATAAGCATGGGCTGCGAACCAAAGGGTCGCCAGTTCAATTCCCAGTCAGGGCATATACCTGGGTTGTGGGCCAGATCCCCAATTGGGGGCCACATGATAGGCAACCACACATTGATGTTTCTTTCCCTCTCTTTCTCCCTCCCTTCCTCTCTCTCTAAAAATAAATAAATAAAATAAAATGAAAACATTAAAAAAGAGTTTATTTTTACACAAAGGAGAAGGGAGGGAGAAAGAGAGAGAAATATCAATGTGTGGTTGCCTCTCATGCACCCCCTACTTAGGACCTAGCCCACAACCCAGGCATGTGCTTAGACTGGGAATCAAACCAGCAACCCTTTGGTTCACAGGCTGGTGCTCAACCACTGAGCCACACCAGCCAGGGATGGGACATCTTTAAATGTACCAACATCTAAGTCATAGGGGTGCCAGAAGGAGAAGAGGAAGAGCAAGAAATTGAAAACTTATTTGAAAAAACGAAAGAAAACATCCCTAATTTGGTGAAGGAAATAGACACACAAGTCCAGGATGTATAGAGTCCCGAACAAGATGGACCCAAAGAGGGCCACACCAAGACATATCATAATTAAAATTCCAGCAGTTAAAGATAAAGAGAGCAGTTTAGAAGCAGCAAGAGAAAAGTAGATAGTTACCTACAAAGGAGTTCCCATAAGACTGTCAGCTGATTTCTCAAAAGAAACTTTGCAGGAAAGAAGGGACAGGCAAGAAGTATTCAAGGTGATGAAAAGCAAGGACCTACAACCTAGATTACTCTATCCAGTAAAGCTATCATTGAGAATGGAAGGGCAGATAAAGTGCTTCCCAGACAAGATAAAACTAAAGGAGTTCATCATTATGAAGCCATTATTTTGTAAAATGCTAAAGGGAATTATATAAGAAAAAGAAAAAGATCAAAATGATGAACATTAAAATGGCAATAAATTCACAACAATCAATAATTGAATTCAAATAACAAATTAAGCAAACAAGCAGAATGGGAACAGAATCATAGATATGGAGATCATTTGGAGGGTTATCAGCTGGGAGAGGGAAGGGAGAAAATGGGGGAAAGGTACAGGGATTAAGAAGCACAAATTGGAAGGTACAAAATAGATGGAGCGGGTAGAGTGGTGTTAAGAACAGTGTAGGTGATGGAGTAGTCAAAGACCTTATATGCATGACCCATGGACATGAACTAAACTGGGGTGATTCCTGGAGGGAATGGGGGTACCGGGTGGAAGGGGGCAAAGGAGAAAAATTGGAACAACTGTAATAGGAACAACTGTAATAGCATAACCAATAGAATATATATTTTAAATGTATACCTTAAGCATTTTATTGTCAAATAAAAACACTTAAATACATATGTATTGACCAATTTTGGATGTAGGGCTATCTTTTGGCTTCTGGGTCTACTCTTATAGAGCCCCCAAGGATTTTTCTTTTTGTCATATTACACTTGAAATACACTATCTTTTAAAGATCTTCCCAAAGCAATCTGGTAGTGGTATCTTAATAGATTTTCTCCTGTTGCAACTGGCTTCAGCACACCTAATTCAAAAGCAAAAATGGTATGGAAAACTCATCTTTATTGTCTAAGAATTAATTTGACTTAGTTTTCATAGAAACAACTTTTTTCTTTCCCCTTTATAGGTTACCAAACCACATAACACAAGGGTGGGGAAAAGTAGGTTTACAGCTGTTTGTATGGAAAGTACAATAATTACTAAATAAATAATACAAGAAGAAACTGTATTTCATGTACTCATAGCTGTAAACCTACTTTTGCCTGCCCCTGTATTTAATTAAATTATATAACTATAGTAAAAGTGCAATTGGAACAAGGAGGTTTGGGGAGAACACAACTGATTATTGTATAGGATGCTACTCAACCAGGGCATGAGTTGGTATGTTCTACAGAGAACTAGAGAGCACTTGTTACTCTGACAAGTTGAACAAATGATGTCCAGTTAGGAGAGTTTTCACTTTACTTCCCTGACCCCTCCTTAGTAGCATTCAATCAAACAGGATTCTCTATGCACCATAATTTCCACATGTGATGTCCACAATGATGACCACAAGGCATTTAAGGAGCCTGATGTATCTCTGAAATATAAAATAAATAGGAACCAAAGTTTAAACCATTGCAGAGAATCCTTTTTGATTTTTTTTATGTCTTCATCTATTTAAAGATGTTTTGGTCCTTTGACATCATTTTTAGTTTATGCTACCCTATATTTTACATTTCTTGTAATATAGTTTTAATCATTTCTAGAAAAAAAAAGAGGCACTAATAATATAGATTAAAATGAGTTCTATAGTGTTGAGGTAATGGTTTTTGCATTTACTATTCCAAAGAAAGAATTGCTCTTTGCTACTAGTAACAGAAACCAAAAATAATAGTGGTTGAGATCAGAGAGACAGAGGTGGGCAGGCCAGGTCTGGAGTGGCAGCTACATGGTCATGCAGAATACATGCTCTTTTCTTTCTGCTCCAGTAACTTACTTTGTGACTTCATCCTCAGCCTCGCCTCCTAGTCCCAAAATGGCTACTGAGACTCCAACTATCATGCTAGCATTCCAGGCTGGAGAAAAAGCAATGAGGGAATGACACAAAGGCTCCACTACCCAGACAGTTCAGCCCCCTCAGAACAGCTTTTTTGGAAAACCTCACCTAGT
Source organism: Anoura caudifer (assembly GCA_004027475.1). Taxonomy (NCBI): domain Eukaryota; kingdom Metazoa; phylum Chordata; class Mammalia; order Chiroptera; family Phyllostomidae; genus Anoura; species Anoura caudifer. Next base: position 68,690 of record PVKU01000671.1, on the reverse strand, counting down.
GACCTTCACATACTTGTCTACAAGAACGTCTAAAAATGTCATTTTATAGCTTGGCATATGGCCACATCTAATGGTTTTGAGTTCTGTTACAGAGGAAGAAAGAAAGAATGGATATTGAAAAGACAGTCAACAGTATTTTCCATAAAATATAATCCTAGCAGGACATTCTGAAAACATGAATATTTGATAAACACCTTACTTCCTGACTGGTAAGGATAACAGGGAATTTACTGATATTGTTTGGAATCTGTTGATCTCTTGCTTTAGAAAAGTGCTCTTCAGTGTTGCAACTACATTTTAACCATCATGTGGAATATTTGTTTTATTCACTCCCTATCTCCATTTCTGCCTACACATGACCCAGATTAGTCTTGGGTACCATCTGAAGCTCACCTGGATGCTACCACTGTAAGCAGAATTCCACTTCTACAACGTACATGTTATGCACCTTTGGGTTGTGAGTTTCTAGAAGTCTCAGTCAAGTCTATCAGTCTTTGCCAATCAGTTGCACTTGAGAGCACTGGATGCGCTAGGCAGGCAGCAAAAAGCAGTTGACTGACTACCCAGAGAAGTTTGCTTTCACTTGCTTTTTGCCAATCTTCAAGGAAGTTGATATGCAATAAGGTATCTCTTCTTCAGTGTTAAATCCAACATTTGCTGTAGCATATGTTAGAGTCATTTGAAAACAATACACCAAACATCTAATAAGCCCTGACTATTTTAGGGGATGGTCCTGCCCTCAGGGATTTCACAACTAGTAAGAGAGATGAAATGTGCAATACTAATTAAGTGTAAAAGAAAGATCTGGTGAGATTTTTGAGGGAAGGTCTATGGCTTTCTTACTTCTGCTAAGTTAATGCTTGAATAAGCCCCATCCCATAGGCCTATTACTTTCCAGAGGCTGGCCTAGATACTCAACTTAGTTTTACCTTCATAAGAAAGACATTGCACTGTCTTGCTCTCTTTTGGGGGGGCATCAAAGTCCTATTTGTCAAGCATCTCCAACCACAATCCCTTAGGGTCAGTTTAATCAATTCCTCATTTCTAAAGCTTCTCTCAGTTACCCAATTGCCTGGCATTGCCCATTAATGAATGAGAGGACCTCACAGGGACCAGCTGAGATCATTTTGACTTTCCCTGTTGGGCCATAGAAGTGGTTACCACCACCAATTCCAACCGCCCAGCAACCACGAACACACTTTCGCACCATGGCTCATGTTCCCAGGTATGTATAGTCTGATGGGTGCAGAAATTCCAGTAACCCCTGACTGACCTAGCACCACTCTTTCACACGTACTATTTCAATATTCAGTAAGGTGCCTAAACATCCTCAACCCCACCCATCCCAAAGTCCCCACTTCAAAAGTGGTGAAATGCCCTTTGCCGACATTCCTTGTTGTAGGCATTCCACCCTCCCTATGTATAAGCAGATTGTTGGAGGCCAAGCAGCCTTGATTCCTATAGTAGTTCAAGAATTCTGGGTTACTCATGTACACAAATGAATAAAAATTCAGTATAAAAATGCAGTATATATGTATGTACATGAAAGAAAGTACAATGTGCATATTCTGAAAGTAAGAATGCCAAACCATACATAGGAGGTCTGTCCAGAAAAATTTCAGCCATTGTTAATCTAATGAGAATGGTTTGCACGACATAGATGTTACCTGGCAGCCAAGGAGAGAGCACTGGAATGCACATGCACGAACAATGACAACTTCACTGTGCCAGTCAGTGGGGGTTGTACTGTGTGAGTGAGCATGCATGAGCATTGAGTGAGCATGTATACTATGTGGCTGTCACATTCAAAATGACAGAATGAGTAGAACAATGAATCTGCATCAAATTTTGCATTAAGCTTCAGTGTTCTTGCATGAAAACTATTTGGATGATTCAGAAGGCCGCAGCTATGGGCAACTGGCGATTGGTAGTTTCATCATGACAATGTGCCTGCTCTTTAAGAATTTTGTGATTCAGTCCCCACAGAGCCCAGATTTGGGGGCTGTACTTCTTGTAGGTATTCTACCCTGTGCACTCCTTGATATCATTGATACTTGCCCCCTTGAAAGATGGACTCATTTCCTTTCCCTTGCACCTGAGCTGATGTTGGTGACTCACTTGACCATAACTCTGCAGAAGTGATGTTGTTTGTTTTCAGAGTCTAAGTCATAAGAAGTCATGCAGGTTTTTTAAAATATATTATTTATTTATTTTTAGACAGAGGGGAAGGGAGGGAGAAAGAGAGGGAGAGATGTATCAATGTGTGGTTGCCTGTCAGCATGTGACCCCTAGTGGGGGACCTGGCCGCAACCCAGGCATGTGCCCTGATTGGGAATCGAACCAGCAGCCCTTCAGTTCGCAGGCAGGGCTCAGTCCACTGAGCCACACCAGCCAGAGCAGAAGTTGTTCAGTTTGCTTGTCTAGGCCTTTTGGGACTCACTCTTGGAAGTCTGCTGCTATGCTATGGTGAAGCTCAAGCAACCATATGGACAAACTCGTGAGGAGAGGAACCAAGGATCCAGGAGACAGCATTAACTGAACTGCCAGGCAAATGCCGGCATCAGCTTGCCAGTGACATGAATGAGGCATCTTAGAAATGGATTGTCCAGGCACAGATGAGCTGTTCCCACGCAACACTGCTCAGTTTAAAGATTTGTGGACTAAATAAATGATTAATATTTTAAGCCACTAAGTTTGGGATGGTTTGTTTTACAGTGAACAACTGCAATCTACCTTTCCAAAACCTTTATGTTTAAAAACAACACCCTAAAGAAATGCGGCAGCCTATGTCAAACTGGTTATATGCTGTGAATATTTGCATGTTTATTTCACTTAGCTGTTCTATTGTATATAGGAAAAAGCAAATGAAGAAAACATTCTCTTACTTATAAAAGCAAAAAGAAAGAAGCAATTAGACAGAATATTTTTAAATGACTTCAACCCTAAATAATAAAGATCTTACTATAAATATGTTAGTATTTGGCTCAAAAGTCTGTGGAAAGAATTAGGCCCTCAAGCCTTTACAGTTCCATGAAGATCTAATATAAAAAAGTAAAACTGAAAATTATGTCAGTTTCTTAATGGCATCACTTAAAATTTTAACAGTTAATTAACTAATTAACAACTTAATTAACTCAGCACTTAATTTACGTACTTGAGTTCATTTAAATTCCCTAGATGTGATTTAATGAACTTTCTGTGTAATTCCTGACTAACCATGGAAATGATGTGATATATATTTATCCAATTGAAAAGATATTTCTTGAAATTAAATTAAGGGCAGAAATGAGTTTTCATCTTTTCTTCGATAGGGAATATCTCTGAAATTTTGGCATGTGGCAATTTTCCCACTCCATCTTTTTCTTTCAAAAAGAAAATCATATTTGCATTTGTTTGTTTGCTTAAATGCATCAATATAAGATTCAGAAATCATGAAGCCACTGTGAGCAACTTTTATTACAATTTATTAATAATTATCCTAAATTTTTAAAGAATGGACTCTGGAACAAACAATAATTTAAAAAGAAGGGAAAATTTGTTGCAAAGCATTTCTCCATGCTATGGATTTGCTCACCTCACCAACATGTTCGCACATCAGTGACGCATAGTCACACAGTGTGTGGCCGGTGGACTCGCACCAGTGTCAGTTGGACAGACTCCGTTTTTCTCCTGTGTTTTTCCTTTACTCTCACACTACTGCCACACTCATGACCCTTCTGACACCAGACGGATGGGTTTTTCCCCCACCACGCAATTCTCTGAAACACCTACTTGGTGTCCTGCAATTTAACTCAGTTCTGACACTAGCTATCTGGAGATAGTGTCAGATCCCACAAGACTGCTCCCCACTTCAGATGTCAATTGCAAGTCGAAGACAAATTGGCTATAAATCTGAGGTTCCATGGCCCCCTCCTTGGGTTCAATGAATTTGCTAATGCAGCTCACAGAACTCCGGGAAACAAAGTTTGCCAGCTTGTTAAAAGATAGGATAAAGGATACATATGAACAGACAGATGAAGGATACACAGGGAAAGATCTGGGAGGGTCCTGAGAGCAAAAGCTTCTGTCCTGATAGAGTTGGGGTGTGGAAGTCCCCCAATTTGGGGGAGAGAGCTTTAGGAATTTTTATGGAGGCTTCCTCAAGCAGACATAATCAATCATTAGCTCCATTTCTAGACCTTCTCCTCTCTACAAAACCTAAATTTTAGGTTCTATTATTCTCCCCATTTTACACATAAGAAATTTGAGGCAATAAAGATTTAGTACCATGGCCAAGGTCACCAGACTATAAGAGCTTAAAATTGAACCACATCACCCTGATACCAACTTCCATTTCAGCATTACTAGATGAACTCAAAAAGTAAACACTCAAATATACATATACTAAGCTTTTCCTGCATTGAGAAGGAGGATTAAGTGGAATACAATTAAAATCCATACCAACTATCCACTTGAATATTATGAAGCCCATTCTTTGTCAAGGTCTGAGATTTTGTTTTTTCATCTGAAAGATGAGGTTAATGTGGACCAATAGTATGATGATTTTTCTTTAGTGAAGAGCTAAAGATATTTTTATGTCTTGATTTGCAAAAGGACCAGCACAGGCTATTGAAATGAATATTTCCTTTCCACTGGAATAAAGCCAATATTACTGCCCATTCAGAGATGGAGAATAAATTATAGTGACAAGTCTGTATTTTTAGATCTGGGAGGGAAAAGTGAAAAGCAAACACTACAAAGTGTTACTCGCCTAGTTGAAAAAGAGAAGCTAATAAATAGAATCAAACTAAAATACAACACTGATTATTAGCACCGTCATTCTTTAGAAATGTGGGCAATTTGCGGACACTATTTTTTCTTTTTTTAAAGATATTTTATTTATTTTATTTTTTTAGACAGTAGGGAAGAGAGGGAGAAAGAAACGGAGAGAAACATCAATGTGTGGTTGCCTCTCTCATGCCCCTACTGGGGGGACCTGGCCCGCAGCCCAGGAATGTGCCCTAACTGGGAATCAAACCAGCGACCCTCTGGTTTCCAGGCTGGCACTCCATCCACTGAACTCCACCAGCCAAGGCAACTATTCTTATCATGGAAAAGATCCTACTTTAATTGTTCTTCCAACGAAATACAACTATATAGGCTGCTGTGGGGAAAAACTTTACTTGAAATAGTTCACATGATTAAGAAAAATAGCCTAATTGAGGCTCTCCTCCTCTTTGAACACCCAACTCAAGGACACAGAAATGTCCTTGAGTGCAGCCCCCCAAGAAACTCAAGAAAGAATAGTATTTATTCCCTCATATCTGTTTCCTAGGTCCAAATAGAAATGTGTAATTATATTGGAGTGTCATATGTCTTTCCTTGACAATCAGTAAGGAACATCATCCCAGCATCAATGTCCTATTTAGTGTTCAGTTTCCTAGCCTAGGTCACAAAAGCCTGATTTACTGTGCAGAAAAATATAGAAGAAAAAATAATATAGGAAAAATAGGCAAGGCTGGATGGTGTATGATCTGCTTATCTATTTTCTGTGTAGCAAACCATCACAAAATATAATGCTTTAAAAACAATGGATTATTGGACTTCTAGTCAAGATGGCGGCACAGGCAGACATGCCTTGCCTCTTCACATAACCACATCAAAATTACAACTAAAACCTAGAACAACCATCCCTCAGGAATGTCAGAAATTGAGCTGAATAGAATTCTGACACCTATGAAATCAAGTTGAATGGAAGTCTGACAATTACGGAATTAAAGAAACCATGTCCATCCAGCCTGGTAGTAAGGGCACAGATGTGGAACAGGCTGGTCCCACACCCATGTGGATAAAAATTTGGGAGGGATGTTTTGGGAGCAAAGAGTCCTAGACCCACACATGTGCCCCAGCCCAGGGTTCCAGGGTCGGGAAAATAAGTCCCCACAACTTCCGGCTGCAAAAACCAGTGGGAATTAAGTCAGTAGAAGAAACTTCTGGAGCCCTGAGCAGTTACTCTTAGAGAGCTCACACACAGACTCACCTCAGATTCACTGCCTTTGAGCTCCAGCACTGGGGTACAGCTTGAAAGTTACCAGTGGCATACAGGGAGAAATTGAAGAGTCTGGTATCAAGGCAAGCAGAGGCCATTGTCTCTTTGCTAAACCCTCCCTCCACAGAGCCAGGAACTGGTGCCATATCTGAGAATCCATGAACCTGGCTAACACTGTTTGACCCACCTTGGAGATCCCCAGAGGCTCTGCCCCTCCCAACTTACAGGCCCACCTAAACTGCTTTGCCGTAGAATGGCTGATCTTGGTTCCTAAATCCTATCAAGCAAGGAACAGCTGGCTTCAGTGAGCCCTAGTGGTAGCCAGGTTAGATTTACCACTTGGCTTCACCTGGGAATCTCCAAGGCCAACACAGAAAGCAGCCATCTCAGATTGCTTTACAGCTCAGAGAGGGTGCCTGGGGGCAAAACACCCAGGAAACCCCAGGGCCAGCGCACCCAGTGGACATCTATAGACCACATCAGAGCACCACTACCCTGCCCCTGCCCAGCTGATCCTCCACGGGTGACACAGATTGGTGGTTAGTGGTCATAGCCAGTCCTTGCAGCTGACTGGCCTGGGTAAATCCCTCCCATTGATCTGCCAACAGCAACCAAGGCTCAACTACAAAAGGAGGGTGTGCTCAGCCCACATGAAGGGCCTACCTTCAGTACCCAGCTTGGGTGACAGGGGAGGCTGTGCCACTGGCCCCTACAAGACACCCACTACATTGGGCAACACTACCAAGAGTCAAAGCAGCTCTACCTAATACATAGAAACAAAGACAGAAAGGCTGCTAAAATGAGGGGACAAAGAAACATGGCCAAAATAAAAGAACAGATCAAGTCTCCAGAAAAGGAACTAAATGGAATAGAGATAAGCAATCTATCAGATGCAGAGTTCAAAACACTTATTATAAGGATGCTCAAGGAACTTAGTGAGAATCTCAGCAGCATAAAAGAGACCTAGTCAGAAATGAAGGATACACTAATTGAAATAAATAACAATTTACAGAGAAATAACCGTAGAGTGGATGAAGCAAATTAATGATTTGAAATATAGGGAAGCAAAAAATAACTACACAGAACAACAAGAAGAAAAAGAATCCAAAAACATGAGGATAGTATAAGTAGTGTCTGGGACAACTTCAAGAAATCCAACATTTACTTCATAGGGGTGCCAGAAGGAGAAGAGAAAGAGCAAGAAATTGGAACTCTATCTGAAAAAAAAATAGTGAAAGAAAACTTGCCTAATTTGGTGAAGGAAATAGACATTCGAGTCCAGGAAGCACAGAGATTCCCAAATAAGATAGATGCAAAGAGGCCCACTCCAAGACATATAATTAAAAGGCCAAAGGATAAAGATAAAGAGAGACTCTTAAAAGCGGCAAGAGAAAAGAAGTTAGTTACCAGATGGTTGCCAGATGAGAAGAAAGAGAGGGAGAATGGGTGAAGGAGTGAGGGGATTAAGAAGTGCAAACAGGTAGTTACAGAATAGTCATAGGGATGTAAAATATAGTATGGGGAATGCAGTAGCCAAAGAACTTATATGCATAACCCATGGACATGAACAATGGTGGAGGGATTGCCTGAGGAATGGTGGATGCTGGGTCAAGGAGGGCAAAGGGGGAAAATTCAGGACAATTGTAATGCCATATCAATAAAATATGATTTTTAAAAAACAATGGATTGTTATTGTTTGTGTTCCTCTGGGTTGACTGAGCTCAGTTGGGAAGTTATTCATTAGGATTTCTCATGCAATTTCAGTCAGATGGGGCTATTATAGCTGGAGTTATCTACAAGTTCAGCTGGACTGATGTCCAGGATGTTTTTCTTCACTCACCATGTCTGGCAGCTGAGCTGGAATGGTTGGAATCGCTATGGACTGACCAGGCACCTCATTCCATATGGCTCTTCATGTGGTTAACTTGAGTTTCCTCACAATGCCATAGTCTCAGGTGGTTGGATTTTCTACATGTCAGCTGGCACCCCCCTCAACCCAGTAAGAGTTTTAAAAGGGCAAGAAAAAAGCTGCAAGTTTTCTTATGATCTACCTTGAAAGTCCTACAGCATTGCCTCTGCCACACATTATTAGTTTCCACAGAGCCATCCCACACTCAACCTAGGAGGAGACTACAGAGGGTCATGAATACCAGAAAGCATGGTCCAGTGTGGAGGGGAGACAATGAGCACCTTTAGAGACTAGCAGAGAAAGGATATATAAAAAGCTAAAAGGGTTTTGCCCTGGCTGGTGTGGCTCAGTGTATTGAACGCCAGCCTGGGAACCAAAGGGTCCCAGTCAATTCCCAGTCAGGACACATGCCTGGGTTGCGGGCCAGACCCCCCAGTGGGGGCATGGGAGAGGTAACCACACATTGATGTTTCTCTACCTTTCTTTTTCCCTCCCTTCCACTCTGTCTAAAAATAAATAAATGAAACATCTTTAAAAACAAAAAAAGATAAAAGGATCTTTAAGGGCTGTGAGAGATCTCAAAGAAGAAATTCAAAATTTTAGCTACATTATCGGTGTAAAAGGACTTAAAGCAGAAAAGTACCAGATAGCTGGGATCCCATCTAGCAGTTACAATATCATTCCTATGAGAAATTTCACTTTAAGTTCCATACAGTGGTTTTAAAACAGCAGAATATTTTAGACACATTCAAT
>PVKU01000671.1:0-55000 GCA_004027475.1 Anoura caudifer | reverse complement strand
TGCACTCTCCCCCTGCGACTGCGGCCTGGGCGGACCAGCGGGCTGAGGCTTCAGGGTCGGGAAGCACTTTCTGCCTTCCGCTAGCGCACCGGGAACACGGAGGCATGACGCTTGGGCTCTTCGATCTACCGTCGTGTCTCTGTTTTGGTCCAATTTGGTGGCTCTCTGGGACGAAAGCTCTGGCCTCTTGGCCCGCGACGGTGCCGAGGCCGAGGTGGTGGCGGCGGGTCTGTGGGCTGTAACGTCCTCACCTATGAGCGCTCAGGTCACAGCTTTAAAATGTCCAAGTTGTGAGTGTTTGCGCTTACTCCACGCGCCCTTAAAGGGCTCCTCCCCTCTCTCTCTCCCCAGACACCACAAAGCCCACTAGCCCGACGGTAATGTTCCTGAGCTGCTCCCAAGCAAGAGGCATTGCTTTTCCGGAGACCCGCGGAAAGGATACGCTAGCAAGGCGTCAACAGAAGATGCCTTTGACCTCTCGGCGTGCGGGGCTAGGACAGAAAGAGCCTTTGAGCGCCCTGCGCGCCCAGCTCCGGTCGACGGCTCCTGGGCCTGAACACGGCTTTTCTCAAACCGCATCTGTCAAGGGAGAAAGGGTACACCCAGCCCCAGCGGACTCAAGCTGTCAGTGTAACTGGGTGTCCTCGGAATTCCTCCATGACATCGCGAGGCTAGGAGGCCGTCTGCTGCTTGGTTGCTTAAACTGCCTCAGCGGACCAAAAATTCCCTCTCCCCCCAAAAAAACGCCATTGGCGGAAGGAACGTCTCCTGCCAGGAGTGAAAGCAAAAGCATCCAACTCTGAAAGGGTCTCCCTCACTTCGGACGGGGCAAGAGGCCCCTTCCCACCCCCCACCCCCCACGCCCACCCGGGGTGCTCTCGCACACTTCACTGTAACTGTTCTTACCTATTCTAAAACGGCTGCTGGCCTAAGACAAACTGGCCAAATAGCAGTAGCCAGAAAGCTAATTCCTGCCTAAAGATGAAAATTATGAATCTGCCCCGCTCACTGCGCTCCCAGGACCCGAGGGGCAGAAAGCCCCACTCGTGGCTCACCGACGATCTTAAGCTAAAAACATGCGACCTGGTGACACCAAGGTTGGAGGGTAAGAGGTAGTCTCCCAAAGCAGTCTGGGCCAGTCGCCTTCTGCTTTCAGATTTAGACATGAAAAAAGTTAAAAAAAAAAAAAACTGAGTGAGCCATTGTCCGTAATAGCTCCTCAACTAGCGGGACTGGAAGGTACCCCTGAAATTTCCAACTTCAGACATCTCATTTTACAAATAATGAAATTGAGACCCAAGAGACTGGAAGAGAGTTTGGGGGGTGTTTTTTGTTTGTTTAGCCCCGCCCCCAAACTCTGCGTCTCCTCCTAGCCCAAGGGCATCCGCCGCCAAAATCAGAATATAACTTTGCGTCCTTGCTGCATTCACTTGGGATTCACCGGTGGGAGTGCGGATGAGTGCTGCCCAGGAACTTGCTGCGCGGACCCCAGCAAGCGCCGGGACCTAGGCGCTTCGGCTCGTCCACTTTTTTCGTAGATGTCACACTAGGGCCCTGTAAATTCATCATTTTGACCTCCTATTTGATTTTAGTTATCTCCTTTCCCTCGACGTGCTAAGAATAGAAAAGACTTCGTTCCGACACACTCTGAGCTACCAACTCCTCCCTCCGGCCCCAGCTCAGACGTCACCACCTCAGAGAAAAGCTTCACCCAGTCCCATCCAGCGCTCTTGAGAATCACGGTGGAGCCTCTATCGACCAATCCCCTTAGTACCTACACTAATTTCCTGTTTACTGTCAGCTCTCCCTCCGGAGCGCGCCTGGGGCGCAGTGAGCTGTCTCGGGCTTCCTCGTACCCGGCGCCATCAATGGGCCTGACATACAGTTGGTGCACAATAAAGTTGTGATGAAGTTAGCATTTGACGAAAATGTCCCTGGCTCTCCTGCCCATGAGCTTTAGCCTCCAGCTTTCCAGTTACTGGGATTTCCTGCAGAGAAGAAGCTTTGAGGTCACGGTTCTCCGAACTTGGCCCAGAGTGGCTAGCCCAGGGGGAAGGTAGCATTAGTACAGAGAAGCTCAGAGCCCGTAGGTGGGAAGAGTCAAAAGGCGGGGAGAAGCAGTAGAGAAGAGAAAAGGCAGGTTCCAGCGCCCCCCGGCCGTGCGTCGCGACTCAGGTGGGGTGCAGCGGCCGGGGCCGCACTAGCGCTGCGCCCCCCACCCTCCGCGAGCGGCTTGCGCTCCCCGCCCCACTCGGCCGCAGCTGGATGCTGCAAGCTGGTGGCGAATGCTCGGGGTGGGGGCCCTCGAAAGGGGCAGAGGTGGGAATGGGGGCGGGAGCGAAGCACCTCGCCTTCTTGCCCCTTCTTTTGCGAGAGACGCGGCGGCGGCGGCGCGGAGTCCCTCAGCCTCGGTCATGTGATAGTCTCGAAGCGTGAGCTGCGGGGGTCTCGGCGTCTCGGGGACCATTACAAAACGCAGCCAGGAGAGCGCGTCTCCGCCACAGCCGCCGCCGCCGCCTCTCCTGCTCCAGACGGGCCCGGGAGAGCGGCGGCAGCTGCGGCGCGGATCGCCGAGCCGGCCTCCGCCGGGCTGTCAACCTCTCCGGGCTCCAAACGCCCCTCGGGCCCGCGGCGCGCGCCCGCGCCCCGCCCCTGCTCAGAGCTTGCAGGCGCCGCGGCTGCGGAAACCGCCAAACTTTTCCCCTCCAGCGACCGTCTACGACTCTATCCTCGGCTCCGCCGCGAGCCTCCGGAGAAAAAGGACACGTAGGCTGCCAGGAGCAGGCTTCCTTCTCCTTACCTCGCTTCTCCCCTCCGGGAAAACGGAACTCCAGAGCAGACTGAGCGGCGGGTCTGGGGGCACCTCCCTGGGCGGGTAGGTGTCGCCGACCCCGGCCTCCAGGACAGCGAGTGCCAATTCGGATTTAAAGGGCCAGAATTCTGACTGTCCAGCTCTTCCTCCCAGCCGGCTTGGCCCGCGCCTCCCTCGGACCGAGAAAAAGCAAGAAGGAGCCCGGAAGGGAGCACGGCGCCTCCCCACTCTTACAACGCCATCCCCAGCGCTCAGTCTCTGGCCACCCGCGGGAATGCGCCGGGAGGGTAGCGGGGAAGCTGGCGCGCCCCGCCCGCGACTGTGCTCCCGTCGGGGCCAGAAGTTGTGAGCGGAGAGCTAAATTGGCCCAAAAGGCCAATCGCAGAGACCCCAGGCAACTGAGAGCAGGCGGGAGTCAAACGGCAGTAGGGTCTAGGGGGAGACAGGGACGAGTGGCGCGGCTGGGCGGGCGGAGTGGGGATTAGTGGAGACTACCAGGCCTCCGGAGAGGGCTGCGGAGCCAGAGGGCGGTGGAGGCGCCAGGGGCGATGCCGCGGCCGGGGAAGAGTTCGTACAGCGACCAGAAGCCGCCCTACTCATACATCTCGCTGACCGCCATGGCCATCCAGCACTCGGCCGAGAAGATGCTGCCGCTGAGCGACATCTACAAGTTCATCATGGAGCGCTTCCCCTACTACCGCGAGCACACGCAGCGTTGGCAGAACAGCCTGCGCCACAACCTCTCCTTCAACGATTGCTTTATCAAGATCCCGCGGCGGCCGGACCAGCCTGGCAAGGGCAGCTTCTGGGCGCTGCACCCCGACTGCGGCGACATGTTTGAGAACGGCAGCTTCTTGAGGCGCCGAAAGCGCTTCAAGGTGCTGCGCGTGGACCACACTCACCTGCACGCTGGAAGCGCCAAGGGGTCGCCAGGCGCGGGGCCCGCAGGGCACCTGCACCCCCATCACCCGCACCCCGCGCACCACCACCACCATCACGCTGCAGCGCACCACCACCACCACCACCCCCCACCGCAGCCGCCCCCGCCCCCGCCGCACGTGGTGCATTATTTCCACCAGCAGCCGCCGCCGCACCTCCCGTCGCAGCCCCCGCAGCCGCCCGCCCAGCAGCCGCAGCAGCCAGCTCACCCCGGCAAGATGCAGGAGGCGGCGGCCGTGGCGGCAGCAGCGGCCGTGGCGGCAGCGGCGGTGGGCAGCGTGGGGCGCTTGTCGCAGATCCCGCCCTACGGGCTGGGCCCGGCCGCCGCCGCCGCGTCCACGTCGGGCTTCAAGCACCCGTTCGCCATCGAGAACATCATCGGCCGTGACTACAAGGGCGTGCTGCAGGCCAGCGGGCTGCCCTTGGCCTCGGTCATGCACCACCTCGGTTATCCGGTGCCGGGCCAGCTCGGCAACGTTGTCGGCTCCGTGTGGCCACACGTCGGGGTCGTGGACTCGGTGGCCGCGGCCGCCGCGGCCGCCGCCGCGGCCGGGGTGCCTGTGGGCCCGGATTACGGAGCCTTCGGGGTGCCGGTCAAGGCCCTGTGCCACTCGGCGAGCCAGGGCCTGCCTGCGGTGCCGCTGCCCATCAAGCCGACCCCGGCGCTGCCGCCCGTAGCTGCGCTGCCGCCGGCTCTCCCGGTACCCGCGGCAGCACAGCAGCCGCCTGCGTCGTCCGCCCTGTGCCCGACGGCCTCCGCCTCGCCCGCCGCCGCGAGCGCGGCCGACAGCAAGGGCGGCCCCCTGCACTCGGTGCTGGTGCACTCCTAAGGCCCCCAGCGGGCGGGGCAGGACGCAGGCGGAGAGACGTCTGGTCCCCAGACCTCGGGACGGGCAGAGAGCACCCTGACCCGGCCGGCCTGAGCCCCAGCCCTTGCTGGGCAGGTATTTAAACAGACAAACCCGAAAGTGGATGCTCCGATTGTCTGAATAAATATAACACTTCTGGTGTCTGTGTTTATAGTGTGTTGTACAATCAGATTAATGAAAGTCAATTTTCAGGTAAGAGTTTCTATTGTAATTAATATTATAAATCAATAAGTTATGGGGGGGGAGGGAACGCAGGAGTTTGGAGAAGCCTCATTAGCAGGCAAGTTGGAAATGGATTTCAACTCTTATTCCTGGGACCGGAAGCTGTCGTATTTAAACACCGGGGAGAAATGCAGGAGAGTGACACCGAAATAGATCTCGGCCACCAGGTTTCTCTCCGCGGGACTCACACCGGGGCAGCTGCCTCTCGTGGGACGTTCCAGACAAAACAGCTATTCACTAAGGATTTCTCGTTTTATTTAAGAAGGAAAAGAGGGAGGGGTTGATACGGTTCTTTTCCTGGTCGGAGAAATGGGCAAGGAAACGGTGTTATGAATGAAGCCGCTTTAGGGGGCAGTGGGAACATCACCAAGGATCTTGGGAAACGTGTAATAAGTTTCCTGGCTCTGACCCGGGGGTCGAGGAGGATAAGAGAAAAGCGAAAGCAATTAGTTTGCACAAAAGAGAATGGCAGCAGCGGCTTAAAGAGCAAAGGCCCAGATTCCAAAAGCAAATTTCGGGAAACACAACCAAAGAGACAAATAAAAGGCGACTTTCTACCTGCAATTCGTTTGTGTATCAATCGGATGAAACCGTTTAGAAGCCCCCAAGTAATATGAATTCTCACGATCTGCTCCACTTGAGATGTTAAAGGGGAAAAAATTACTTGCATCACGGGATTTTTGTCCCCTAACTCATGAATGCAAGAAAAATCTGCCGCATCGCCGGACAGTGTCGCTCCCGAGGTTTCCAGGAGCATTTTGCGGTTTTTGCCTTCTCGTCCCCTCGAGACAGACGCGAGAGGATGACCCGGCCCCCTGTGCGCGCTGCGGTCAGAGTGAGTGGAAAGGAAGCTCGGCTTGCCGCTGTTGCTCCGTCCCCCTTTCTGAGCCCCAGGAACAGCACTTTACTTGCAGTAAACTTTCGGGAACGAAGGAGGGCGGGTAGGGAGGAGGCAGTGGCTCGTCGCCTCCGGTTTGTGTCCGCGCCGCGTTCTGGTTGTGATTTTGTGACAAGTTCATGTCTGCCCGTGTTGTACAAGGTGTTCTCCATTAAAGCTTCTCTCTGGATACGCCGGTGCGGGTGTGAAGGTGTTTCGCTTCTCAAGAGACCAGACCGCGGTTCCCGAGCCCACTGTGCGGTCACAGGACTTGGCAGACCCTCCCATACCCATTATTCCTTAACATCAGAGCGTCCGCGGGGTGAGTTCCCAGGCCAGTTACCCGCAGGGACGCGTTTCCTGCACTGCTCTTCTATAGTTGGCGCATCTATCTGCTATACGAACTGAGCTCTAGTCCACCTCAGTGCTAGAAACTGAATTAGGCGGGGTGGGGGTGGGGGGCGGTTACAGTGATTTTTGTCGTTGTTTTTCCAACATGAGGTTCACATCAATACTCCATCACCACCACCCCACAGCCTTTTCCATCTCCTGAGGTCCTCGAGGCAGGCCGCGACAGGGGAATCGGTTCCATTGGGTGGGTACCCAGCTGCGCCCCCTTAAATCCGAGGAGCCGGCGCCGGGATGCTGCCTCGGCCGTCGCAGCTACGTTAACGAGTAGGTTCGCCCCGCCGCGGAGGCCCGGGGACCTGTTGCGCGCAGGCGCCGGGCAAGCTGGGCTCCGGGGTGGCGCCAGCTGGAACCCCTGGGCTGCAGAGTGCTGGGCCCACGACAGCCCGCGGCCCTGCTGCCCGTGGTCCCCGAAAGGGCCCTGCAGGCTGCAACAAATGCGGAGCTGCGCGGGGAGCTGACCAGGTGGCCCAGCCCGGTGCCGGGAACCCCGCTGGGGACAGGGGAGCCGCGGCCCAGCTTCTGCTCTCCACCCGCGAACAGGGCTCCATCTTGAGCCAGCTTCCCTCTGCCCAGCTAGACCCCATGGAAAACTCCTCTCGCCTTTCCTCAGAAGAAAGTGAAGGGTCAAAAAGATGACATGCGCACGGTAATGACACTGGGGGGAGGGGGGAGTTAGAGTTGCTTCTTAAAAGACAGGTGTTTCCACGCATCCCTTACTTACAACTCCCCTGGCAGCATGCAGCTTAATTCCGGACGTGCCTGGGAAACACGTCTCAGTTTAGGCCAGTGCCTCCCTGGGGGCTCAGACAATTCTAGTGTGTCCCATTCTGTCAGTTTGAGACTCTGCAAGGTTTTCCTCTACGCTAGTTTGATGTGGTTGAAGGACAAAAAAAGAAGGAGAGACACTGACATGGAAGGTCACAGACTTGGGGGAGGGGTACTTGAGACTCTGGCTTCTTTGTCCGCATCTCTGGGTGAGGTGATACCTGAAAGTCCTGGGTGGGGACCCCTAATTTAGAGGTGGGGAGTCACTTGGCCTGAAGAAGGAGGTCCTGGATTCCAGGAGTTTCTTCAAAAGAACGTCTTTCCTTTTCCACCTGTCTAAAGGAGCTAGTGAACTTTATAGCGATGCCTCCAGGCACACTTCTGGGGAAGGGGCGCAGCCCAAAGTGATGTTTGGCAGGTGGAGGGCTGGCCTAAGTGGCAGCCTCTCCTGAGAGAAGAGCCTGTGAGCCACGCCTCAGAGATGGATGAATAACTGACCCTCACCGGTTTCCTGAACCCTCTTAGCACCCAGTCCTACATCTGCACACTCGCTTGGCACCCGCTCTACCTCTGTGGGGGAATCATGGTTGTTTTGTTTTTACTGTACGGAGAGAGAGAAAGGAGAATAGAAGGCAACATGGGCTTAGAAATGATGGTGATATTTTGGCAACCTTCTCAACTGAGTATGTGATCTCATGTGATCTCACAGGTATTCTCTCTCTAGCGATATATTGGGGTGAAGGGAAAGTAAGTTTTGGACCTAAGTGAGATGGAAGGAAAGGCACTTATTTACAATCATCTCTGTTCACAGGTTTAATAAAATCACACCGGGTATTCTAAGTACTGATGGAGATAAAAAAATTATGCTTCTGGTTTCCAGGATGATAGGAAAAAAACAAACAAACAAACAAACAACAGTTGCTTAGCCTGCATCCCACTTCCCTGAATGCACAGATCCTAAGGAAGATGGGGAGGAGCACAGAGAAGGGAGAAAGGTTTTAGTGTAGGGGTCCTTAAAAGAAAAGTAGAAGAAAAACAACTTGGAATAACCTATTTGATTATATTTCCTTGAGAGCCAAGGGAGGGTGTAGTGATGTTAGCTGGGGTCCCAAGGAGAACAGGCCTTCCTGCAAAGACCAGGATAGGCACATTTGGCATCTGGCACTTAGGAAGCCTGTCAGTCAGGCTGGCTTGTGGTCAATTATCTCCTTAAGTAGATGGCATTAGTCCAGCCAGGGAGGAGGGCTGGCTGCATCCACAGGAATCAGAGCCAGTTAGCTGGAAGTGGCACTGCTGAACTCCAAGCGTCTTTGCATTGCAGCCTTTGGGAGGCTGATCAACACCTCTCCTGGGACTGAGAGGTGACATTTGCCTGCTTGGCCCTAGTGCAGACATACTCCAGAAGAGTATGGAAACAGAATGCCTGAGGAGAAGAAACATTGATCACCAAAGCCACTAACTCCCCTTAAATTCCATTCACCAACAAAATTGCCATTTCTGCTATGCACAAAATTACAGAGATTGTTGTAAATTGTAGTGGGATTTGGCTCCTCCATTGAATAACAATGTTCATTCTTCACTGTGCCTGACTATGAAATGGGCACAGGATAATTCGGAAGTGTGATCAAGGCTTGGATGATGTGGCCCAGGGGAGTTGAAGTTGTGGGTGTTGATCTGACTGTTTTGTGTGATTCTGCATACAGGGGAGCGGAGGCAGGGTGGAGTTGGTATTGAACATGGGAAATTAAAAAACATGGTTTCAAAAGCCAGTAATGATCTCTTTCTAGGTGAAAGGGCAGAATGGGGATCCAATTGGAGGTGGAAAGTCCTTGAATTCTGGAGGGAAAATTAGTTTCTTCAAGTCCAACGTTCTCATTCTGCTTATTGAAAGTATTTTCATTAACTTTATCTTTCAAAGCTGAAATGCTACCTTATACCCTTTGGGGGAGATTGAAGAGATCTGCTTGGGATTTGAATTCAGTCTCAAACCATTGTTCAAATGGTATGAGTTTGGCAAAACTCCAGATGTACTCTGTCCCAAGCACTTTTCCCCCTTAACTCTCCCATGTGTATTTTAAGGAAAATTCAAGCCACATGTTGCTCTTTCCCCCTTGCATTCAAATGTAGTTTTATTGAATTTTAGCATGGTCCATGAAATTCAAATTCTGAGTTTTAAGCCATAATATATTCATATGATCTACATTCAGTCACATGATACACCCATATATCATTAACAGAAAATAAAGCATCTGAGAATTATAGTTGTATTATTATAGTAACATTTCTTTAAACTGAAGAACCATGCTGAGAATGTCATCTTAAAAAGGATTTTATTACATGATCAAAAAGTCAAAAAGCTAACTTAGTAACTCACAAGAAAGTTTTTAAAATAATATTGTTAAGAAGATATTTTGGTTCTGTTTAGTTTGGCCCAAATGGTTCTTTCCTGCCACAAGGAACAGGTCTTTTGCGTGCACCCAGGTTTTGCTTTAAGTCATAGGTCTCATTATTGAAGCATCACTTAAAAAGTGCATTCAGATATGCTTTCCTATCTGAGCCACTTCCAATTCTGTCAGCACCATCATGGACAGTGTGTTTTTCCTGTTACTATGGATAGATGCTGAGTAAGAAGGGAGCTGGAGAATTGTAGTACAGGCCCAGCTGAATTAGAGTCATTCCAGAAAGAATGCACAATATTGAAACACACAGATGAGAAAGGGAAGGAAGGAGAGAGAGAGGGATGGAAATAAGAAGAGGAGTAAAGAAAAGAAGTTACAAAGTGAGAAAGAAAGTTAGGAAGCTAGGAAGGAAAGAGAGAGAGAAAGAGGCAAATGTATTCATCCAGTGCTGACAAAGGAACACCACTTAATTGTGATTATAATATTGTCTTGGTTTTCTCTTAGGAAATTAGATCAGTTCTTTCAATGTATATGACTACATGTATAGCACTGCTTACTTACCCAAAGTAATAATACCTTAGAAATAATATTCCTCTTTTCTTAAAAATGTTTCTTAGCGAGAGAGGACAGGACATTGTATTACTAACTGGTAGCCTCATCTATTGCCTAAAAAGACAAGGCTTTATTCTGCCTAAAAATTTATCCTAGCTGAGGATTTTGTAACATTAACTGTGTTGCAATTTATTTTTATAGGGATTAACCTATATCCCCATAGGAAAATGTTTAAATAAATGATGCTATTTGCAGACTATGGAATATTATGCAGCCATTAAATATAATGCTTATAAAATTTTACTCATATAGAAATGTTTGTGAGATCCTATTGAGGGAATAATCTCAACTCCATAGTGTACATTTAAAATGTACTAGAAGAGAGGATATCAATATTAACAGTGGTACCTTTAAGTTAATGAAATAGTTGTCATTTTATTTTCTTGATTTCTTTATGTTCTAGATTGTTTTAGATTGTCTCTATACACCAATCATGTTTAACTTTCATAATCAAGGATAAGATTACCCAAAAATCTATCCAGCCAGTATAACTGGCATTTCAATAACTATGAAGTGTTTTAAAATGTAGTATCACAAGTGTAGGAGGAAGGGGAAAGAACTGGCTGGTTGCAATATTTCTTAAAAGCAAAGAGCAGCAAAGACAAATGGACTCACACCTTGTTGTCCTCCTGTGCCTTTGACAAGAGCCCCATTGCAATGTACCTTTCTGGTAGGAACAAAAGAAGACTATTACTTTAAGCTTTGACCCTTGGAAATTTTTCTGAGAATCGCTCTTATAAAGCTGGAATAGGAAAATGTGAAGCGGTTAAAATTACAAAGGGGGCTTGCTAAAGAATGAATCTCACATTCTTTCATTACCTTTTCTACCATTCTCTCTTTTTGTCTTTCTGTAGTGGCCTCAAACACTTTTTGAAACTAGGCAGGTAATGAACACAAAGTATATACATTTTACAAGCTTAAGCATTTCCTTCCAAATGAAAAATAATATATAATATTCTAAAATAATAATATAATTTCTCTTCTTCCTAGTTGGCAAATCCTTTTTGTATAATGACAGTGTTTTCAAGGAAAAAGTTTTAGGTACTACTTATACTAGTTTGAGGAAATATGTATTGTGTCTTCCCTGCCTACATTGAAATTGTTTGTTCCCACCCCCAAAATGCAGAACTCTGTAACTACCCAGAATATGCATGTTTTCAGAAGATTAAACATGTCTCAACTGTTATGGCAGAAGCCTGATGACCTTTAAAATGGCCACAGATCATTATTTAAGTTTTTAAATGAGTTACACTGGAGGACTAAGATTGTTGAAATTATAAGATTGAATTTTTAATCCAGGAGAACCAGAGAACCAAACTATAATCAAATAAATACTGTTTCACCAATTGGAGAACAAAATAAGACCCTGTTTATTTACTATACAAAAAAATATGAACTCTCACCCCAGTTACTACTAGAAAATTTCTGTTCTTCTTCCCTGCAAGGGGATCCCAGGCTGACTCAGACCTGCTTACTCCTGCCTTGTAAAGGAAAAGTAAAAAGTCTATCAGCCTGCTAACATTGCTTCTCAAACCTTAGGTGCATGTGAGTCATCTGAAGCGGTTTTGTTGACACAGTGGCACAGCGTGCTGGGCCCCACCTCCAGAGATTCGGAGTCAGCAGGGGCAAAGTGGGGCCTGAGATCCTGCATTTGTAACCAGCTCCCAGGTGATTTTCTTAACCATTCTGTGATCTGGGCCCCAGATCACACCTTGAGAAGTTCTGTGCTGAAAAAGATTCTTTTTTGTCAGTTTACCTCAACTACAGCCACCTCAGTCAATCAGAGATATCCGAATAGCTTTGAACATCTTAAAGAAGGCATAGATCTCCACCCCTTTTTCTCTCAGAAATTCATTGATGCCTATTAAATTATCTATCATTTTCCCAGTAATCTTTGAGGACAATGTGTTAATGCAAAAGGGAAACAGAAAAATTCCATATTATTATGTCCTTTATAATCTCATGAAAAATTAAAGGTGGCATAATGAGACCTATCACACATGTAGGCAGATGACTGGAAGAACTAGGTAGTCTCGTTAGGATATGTTCAAAACTTGAAACTTTCAAGCATAATAGAAGTATCACGCTGGTTTTGTGTCATAAACATGTTCTCTCTATAATGTTAGTTTCAGAGGCACTTCTACTGGGATGACATAAAAGAGAAAGAGCTATGTTTTTCTGATGTGAAATTTTTGTCACTACAGAAAAAGAAAACAAAACACCTCATTTCATATGCCTCCAGAATTGGGGCGTTCCCAATCATAAGTCACACATACACATAGAAAAATTGAGTTGGAAAACAACCTTCTTATTTTACCAATAAAACAACTGAGGCAAGGAGCTACATGAAAAACAAATTAGCGAAAATGGAACCTAGAAGTCAGTCCACTCTCCTGTCCATTCCTACTCTTACATCATATAAGCCAAGCCAATCACAAAAGCGTTTTAACCAATGGGTTTAAGGAGCTATTCTTTTCCTTCTGTAATGTGCAGTGATTGTTTGCACACCACACTTTTACGTGGTTTTTATATCTACTATTTTATACAGGGGAGATAGGCTTTATTCTGTGTTTATATGTACCCAGGCTCAGATCTACAACTTGGAGGATGGGCTCATGTGGATATTCAAACAAAGCGTCATTTCAGTGAACTCACACTTGGATTAAAATTAGAGCCACTCAGCCAACCATTTATGAAATATTTGGTTCTTCAGGTCTGTGGCACAAAATGGTGTGCACTTTAACGAAACAAATGTCGCCAGGATATAAGCAAGAGTCTCCTCTCATCTTCGAGAGTTCATGAAATTTTCTGTAGCCTCCGCATGTGCTGTGCAGACTCACAGCCCAGTCCCTCTGGGGAATTTTAATTGGTGGCAAAGTAGGTGTAAGGGCTTCAGTGCTCCCAATTATCTCTAACTTAACGACTCCAGCTCCCACAGACCTGGTCGGGTCTATGGAATTGTCTCACTGTCCAAAGCAAACTGCCCTTTCACTTGTAAATATTGAAGATGTAAACCAGCGTGAGTAGCAAATGCCAATGCTTTGAAAATTTGATTTTACCTTACCTTATAGTCATGGTCATAAACGTAAATTCAAGTATTTATCACTTATACTTCTAAAAGTCCTGTTGTCCCTCAACCAGGAAATTCTTACTGGTTACCTTTTGCCAACCAACCACTGCAGTCTTCTTACAGTTTGCTTGGACTTCTTTTCTTTGACTGTATGATCTTCCCTGTCCCTCCAGTTGCTTACTTTTTCTCTCACCTTATTTCACCCCAGTTTCCACTAACTCCTTATGAAAGTGTAGAGGAGGAACAAATTTCTCTCTACCCTCCAAGTGCTCTGGCTGGTCTAATAATCAAGTAGGCATGAGACAGATTACCAAGAGAAAATAAACAAATTTAATACATACATGTGTATGGAAAGCCTGCATATACAAAAGTGTCAGAGACCCACATACACAAGAGGTTCAGAGATAGAAAGCGGGATTGAGGGGTCTAGGACGTCCTGAGCTAAGGATGAGGTAATGCACCAGATGACTTCAAATGGTCATTGCAGGGTAATAAGAACAACAGATGTTTAGTAAGCAGAAGTTCACCCTGCCCTATAGATAGGTCAAAAGAAGTTACCGCTAATATTTTCTTATCATAGGCAAGTCCCCTAACTTAAGTTCTAGGCAGTTAAAGGTAGGGGTAACACAGTTTCTCTCAAGCCTGCAGCTAAAATGGCCTTTAGCTCAAAGTAATCTGTTTACCCCTGAGGCACATCTTGGAGTGGCTCGTTCTGAACCCCCACAAAAGACACTTTATTTCTCTATTATTTTCTGGACTTTTTTAACATTGGGACCTACTTTCTACAATGAAAGTAGTCTGTCAAGTTATTTTCCTAAATGAACACAGTTCTTTTTAGAGCATGTTAGCTATTAAAATCACATATTTTTACCTAACAGTACGCACATATCCATTCCACAATTTCTTCAATACCATATTGCAGGAACTATACCAGGTGCTGACAATAAGACATGTTTCCTACTGGGCCAATTATTAAGCTATTGTCTCTCAAGTCTACTGTTTCCTACTTAGCTCTGAGATCCTGGTGCTGGGACTTTGCAAACCACATTATTGCTTTGCCAGCTGGCTGTGTATTGGGTCCTATTAATATGGGCCTCTAGTGGAAGTTAGCAAAAAGAAGGAAATGCTCCTTCCTCTTTGTTCCCATTGGGGCTTCCTTTTTGTTTTTTGTTTTTTGTTTTTTAGATTTTATTTATTTATTTATTTATTTATTTATTTATTTATTTATTTATTTATTTAGAGGGGAAGGGAGGGAGAAAGAGAGGGAGAGAAACATCAAGTGTGGTTGCCTCTCACATGGCTCCCACCAGGGTTACAGGCTGCCTAGTGTGGGGCAAGCTCCCTGAACAGCCTATGCCCCAGTTTTCTCATCTGCAGTGAGGAGAGTAGAAGCACCCAAGTTAAAGACTTCTGGCCTGCAACCCAGGCATGTGCCCTGACTGGGAATCGAACTAATGACTCTTTGGTTTGCAGCCAAAACTCAATCCACTGAGCTATACCAGCCAGAGCATCCTTTCTGCTTTTGATTCCTGGAAGCATCATGCAGGCAAAGCCTCTTCACCCTGCAATTCCTTTTGGTATCCACAGCTCAATCCCAGTAGTTTTTCCAACACTTGGAGAACCAGACTTTTCTCTGAGCCCCATCTCAGAGCCGCTGGCACCATTTAGCAGGTATCCCCTAACATTCTGAGGTTAAGCTTCATGGAGATCACGTCTAAGTTTCTAAGTGTTAGTAATTCCAACTTCTTCCTTTTGTACTCTCCATCCCAGGGTTAGTAGCTGCTTCCTGGAGTTGCTACATCAGTGTTACCTTGGAGTTCTCTTTCTATCATGTCAGTCATTAACATCTTCACACCTAGTTAGCAATTTATTATATTAAATTCTGTCTGTAAACACAATTAGGATAGTTTCTGTCTCCTGACTGGACTTTGATTCATCTGCCCTCTGAGACCCGGTAGTCTGATGCAGAAGATTGTCTCCTCTGACAAGAGGAATATCGAGGAGAATGTAAGGGTCTAATTGATAATACCAAACAATATGTGTAGACGTAGATATGCTAATACTTTTCAATCAAGAAAAATATTTAAAAATGTATTCATTTCAGCAAATAATTATATATACTTTTAAAAATAAACAGTTTAAGCACATATTTATATCGCTGTGACCTTGTGTCCTCTCTGAATGGCTTCATTGCAAGGTGGTATTGAAAAGTTGCATCAGTTTGCAGATAGGTTCTTCATTCTCACCTTGACAGACCCAGTCCAGGAGCTAATTTCCCAGGGTGAGGCTACTCCCAACCGTAATATTTGACCTCTAACCTCCAAGAATCAAGAAACAAAAATGACCCAGTTCTCCCTAGAAGGGCAGGAGACTAGAGAGCAGGGTGGTCAAACAAACGAACAAACAAAACCATTGGGAACAAACCAACTAATCAAGTAAGTCAAAGACAAGTAGGGTGTTCTTTGAAATTTCTGAATTTTATAATTCTGCTTATACATGCAAGATAAGGCTAATAAAATTTTTAAAATACTTACAATAATGAAAACTAGTATTTATTGAGCTTTTTAAAATCCAGTTTCTATGAGCTTGATAGTTCACATCCATAAATCTCATGTAACCTCACAAGAAATCTTTAACTTGGGTGCTTCTACTCTCCTCATTGCAGATGAGAAAACTGAGGCATAGGCTGTTCAGGGAGCTTGCCCCAAACTAGGCAGCCAATAAGCGGAGCCAAAGCCAGAGATCTTCCCTGGGGGGGGTGGGGGGGTGGGATACTTGGTCTCCTTGAGCTCCTTAACAATGTCCTATAAAAAGATGGCAAATTGCTCTACGCATATTTCATTATAGCCTTTTGTAAAGTTTTCTATTAGAGCAGCAAATATATATTTAGAAATATAATTTTGAAGAGTATTCAAGTTCTTGACAAACCAAATAGCTAACGAAGGAGTGCAAGAGGTATTTGAGCTCTATGGAGTCCAGGTTTATTCTGATATCAGCGACCCACCACCTATTGTTTTCCTGGCTTGATATTTGTGGAAACATTTTCAAAGTTTCTAAAGATAGCTATCATTTTCATCTTTGTACCTCCACTGCCTGGTATTATACCTGACTCATGGTAAATTTCTACTGAAAATTTGTTAAAGAAAAGGAAGAATTTGGTTAATATACT
This sequence comes from Anoura caudifer, assembly GCA_004027475.1. Taxonomy (NCBI): domain Eukaryota; kingdom Metazoa; phylum Chordata; class Mammalia; order Chiroptera; family Phyllostomidae; genus Anoura; species Anoura caudifer. The sequence continues at coordinate 38,855 of PVKU01000671.1, read as the reverse complement.
TCTCCATCCTGATTTAACAAACAAATATGTAGATGGTTTAAAAATGTTTAACTAAAAAAAATGTTTGCATAAATGGTTAAGAAAATTAAATAACTAAATTCAAGTTAGCTTAAATGGATTCAAGATAGAGATTCAGCTACTTTGCCAAGGTGATTTAGCTAGTTTATTACAAAGCCAGAATTGGGTCTCAGGGTGGTCAAACTCAAGTTCCAGCTCTTACCCACAGTGTTCAACTGCTTTGAAAGTTCTCTCCTCTGTTTCTTAGTTTTCACATATGTAAAAAAACTGGGCAAATAAAACCTACCTGATTAGGTATAACTTAACCAATAAATAAAATCAGGTATGTTGACAATCAAGATTGAATTTCATACTTTCAAAAACCAGTGGAGAGATATTTCTTAGTAATTTGAGACAGATTTTTAAAAACTTACTTAAAAATTAATATGATTCAGTAAAGGAGGCCAGCTGAAAGGAGGAAATTGTATTGAACAATATTTAAAACTAGATCCAGGCAATATTTCTTACAACTTTTCAAAGCTATGTGATGATTTTAAAATCATATTTATAGAAACAATTTCCTGGCTTTAAAATTAATTTTGGTATTATATGGTATTTACTTAAAAGTAACTTTTTGTTTTAAAAAATAATTAAAACATTAAAAGAAAAGCTTAAAAGCAATTTGAACATTATTTAGAATAAAGTTTTTCAATATGTCATGGCAAGAAGACAAAGCTTGAAATTGAGTGTAATTGAAAGTTCATGTGAAGACGTGGATTCACCCACGATGTTGAGGAACTATGTGCCATATAAATCATAACTGCTCTTAGCACCCCAGGCATATTTTTTTTCTCTTCCCTCTCATTTCATTCTTTCCATGTCCAACAATTGAATTTTGTCTTTACTTTAAAACCCAACTTAAAAGCCAACTTTTACAGTGCCTAATAGATTGTAGGAACACAATATTTTCTATTTTTTCCAAGAAGTTTTATCAGTTTTTCTCCACTCTATTCTGTCATCAATCTCCATTTCCCCCATTCTTAGAGCATGTTGTCAGACCCATGGCACCAAGTGCTTTGATTGGGACTGGGCGTGTCACTGGCTTTCCTGCTGAAATGACCTATAGAATAGGATGGACTTGACCTTTAAGGAAATCTTCATATTCCTTACTGCATGGTGTTTTCTGCACAGTGTAGACTCAGGGTGTGTGTGTGTGTGGGGGGGGTGTGGGTGTGTGTGTGTGTAACCAAATTATCCTAGCTGGTCTCCTTCGAAGCTAATTTCTAAACAGGCAAGTAGATGATTCTCCCTTGTCCTGTACCTTCGGGTACATATGTCTTGTCCTGGAACATGAAATTATGTGAGACTGTTGACCTCCATCTCATGTTCTTGAAGCTGTTGACAGCATTCAATTTAAGACATACAGAAGCCCCAACTGTAGGTAGGGAACTCACTCCACAGCAGATTTAGCTTGATGAGAAAGATCATTTTAAAGCTCTAATCCTAGAAATTTCACTATGAGAATTCCAGCCTTCATGAATGTCATCCAAAGGAAGACATGGTACAATGAGAAGGACTTGAGTTTTGAACCCCATCTCTGAAATTTACTACCTCAGTCACTTTAATGATAGTAATTGATTATTCATAGTTTAACATCAGTCCTCAAAACAACTGAATGCAGTAGGTTCTAGTCCCAAATCCCATCCCCATTTTACCAAGGAAAGAAGTTTAGGATAAGAGTCCATTTTCTTTCCAAGCTAGTTAATGATTATGCCTGGATTGGGAACTCAAGGCTATGAATCTCAAGTCCCAACTCTTGACTTCAGTTTCATGGTGCTTCGTTAAGTTCCTTAGCCTTGCTATTTTTGTTTGTTCACCTTAACAACCAAACAAATAATTTTTATCTCCTTAGGTTGTCGAGGTAGCAGTACAATGAAAATTAGCTGTCTTTTATCTGGAATTGTGGAACTTCATCAAACTAAATCAATCTGAATTAAGATCTTCAGGAAAAACAAGGGAGTGTTCTACGTAATGCACTAAATTGAATCCCCTGTTGTTCTAACTGATGAATAGCTTCCCAAAGATCCAAGTGTTCCATGGACACAGAATTGAGACTCCCACAGAGAACAAGATGCCTTGTTGGTCCTCAGCAACTTAAACGTATTTGGTCTGAGTAATGGAAGACTTTTAAAAGAGCACTTGCCACATTTTATTGACAACAGGTTTGCCCTTTACAAATAGGAATAATTATGTTAATTTACATATCTATCAATCTGAAATGGGTTAGCTGTATATTAACTGCTGGTGAGGAAAACCAAAGTCTGCAAAGGGAAGCTGCCTTTATTTTCTCAAAAGAGTTGAAATCTCACTCCTGCTTCCCACAGAGAAAAAATAATGAACACAGAAAGTACAAAGTGCCTACATTGACGTTGCTAAATCCCTTCTTCTTTTTCCACAACAAATGGTCAACATTCAGTGATAATATTATGATGTTGATTGTTTAAAAACCTGATGCATCATCAATTTTTATTTCTTTTTTTTGTTTTCTGTTCACATGCGGTGAGATGAGGCCGATGAATATGTACTTTTTAATGACTCATTGTCTTTTGATCCTCTCCCTAACTTTTATTTAACTAAGACACTATGGAGCCTTTTTTAGAGGTCCTTCATGTAATGGAGAGATCTGAGTTCTAGCATCTGCTATTCTGCTTGTCTAATACTGTGAAAACTTGTCTAATACTGCTTTTCTGAAATGTAGTTTCCTCATTTACAAATCTTATTTCTGAAAACATTTATCAAGCACACGTTCTGTAACCCGCAGTTTGTTGGGAAGTGTGCAAGGAGGATAATAATGCGTCCCAGGTTTCTCCACAAAATTGTTGCAAGTTGAAGTACCTAAATGTTATATCTTGCTCCAAAGGTCAATAATTTTCATCCTAAAGAAGTCATGAGAATTAAAGCTCTTTGCGAACTAAGTGTGCTGCAAATACTAGGGATGGAGATGATAGTGATGAGAATAGAGATGGTGATCACCTTGAGAAGGAGGAAGATGCTGTGGGTAGTCATTATCCTGTGTTTAAGGAAGGGTTGATGCTGCTCTCCTAGACTCATTGATTTTGAAGAGGCAAACAAAACTTTTATGGGTATGGAAATGGTAGAACTTTCGGCTTTGATCTAATAGAAGGTTGCATGATGGAGTCTATAGTATGCATATAATAAACATCGAGTTCAAGTTCTCAGAGATGAGATACTTGAGATCTGTATTACATGATACAATAATCAGCTTCTTAACACATTTTACAGATATGATCTTAGGCAGAGTTAGACAGAAACTCAGATATATAAGGGCCTGCTGAATTGTTTGTAATTTTCTAAGCTGCCAAATGAGATTTACAGGCTGATTTTTTTTTTCAGAGCATCTCACTGACAAAAGCAGAACTGATTACCTGCTCCTGCACATACTGAGTATTATTTTTAGTACATTGAGCACTCTTTGCCATTAAAGATAAAAATGAAACTCTTGACACTCCCTACTAGTTTGATTCTTGCTTTAAGATGAAAATATATAGATACGGCTTCTAAAAAAATCTCAAAATCATTACATTCTATTAATATAATTAAAATAAACATAATTGAGATTCCTGGGTTTCTAAATTAGATAGCTATATGTATACTACATAATGATTTGTATTAAAGCCAAGATTCAGAACTTTACAGCCAACTATCCATTTAATTTTTTGTGATGATGTGTTGTTGTGGATACAATCAGTGTAGATTAGAATTCAAAATAGGAGTTCAAAGTTAGCCCTGGCTGGTGTGGCTCCATGTATTGAGTGCTGGCCTGCAAAGCAAAGCAAAGGGTCACCAGTTTGATTCCCAGTCAGGGCCATATGCCTGGGTTGCAAGTCAGGTCCTCAGTAGGGGGCGCTTGAGAGGCAACCACACATTGATGTTTCCCTCTCTTTCTCTGGCCCTTCCCTTCTCTCTAAAAATAAATAAATAAAATCTTTTTTAAAAAGTTCAAAATTATCTGCATGGATGCTAGATATATTTATGTCCTATTGCTGCTGTAACAAATTACCACAAACTTGGTGGCTTTGAACAGCACAAATTTACCCTTGCAGTCCTGGAGGGCTGCACAGTATGCAGAAGTCCAGAATCAGTTTCACAGGAATAAAGTCAAACTGTTGGCCCAGTCAGTTCCTTCTAAAGGCTCCAAGTGGAGAATCTATTTCCTTACCTTTTCCAGTTGCTAGTAGCAACCTGTATTTAGTTTGGGGGCTTTTCCTCTATCTTCAAAGCCTGCTTCTATTATTGCATCACCTTTTCCTCTTCTGTAGTCTAGGGTCCCTCTGACTACCTCTTTTTAAAAAATCATTTTTAAAATTGTTATTGTATTACAGTTGTCCCAATATTTCCCACTTTGCCTTCCTCCACCCATCTCACCTCCTGTTCTCACAGTCAATTCCCACACTGTTGTCCCTGTCTATGGGTTATTTGTACATATTCTTTGTATAGTCCCTTCTCCCTCTTTTTTTTTTACCCTTTAAAAAATATTTTATTTATTTATTTTTAGAGTGAGGGTAAGGAAGGGAGAAAGAGAGGGAGAGAAACATCAGTGTATGATTGCCTGTCATGTGCCTGCTACTGGGGACTTGGCCCACAACCTAGGCGTGTGCCCTGACTGGAAACCCAACTGGCAACTGTTTGCATTTGCAGGCCCGCACTCAATCCACTGAGCCACACCTGCCAGGGTTAGTCCCTTCCCCTTCTTTCCACTATTATTCCCCACTCCCTCCACTCTAGTCACTTTCAGTCTATTCCATGTTTCCATGCCTGTGGTTCTATTTTGTTTGTTAGTTAACTCATTTTGTTCATTAGATCCTGTTGTAGGTGAGATCATATGGTATTTGTCTTTCACTGACTGGCTTATTTCACTTCATATAATATTCTCCAATTCCATCCATGCTGACCCAAAAGGTAAGAGTTCCTTCTTTCTTTCTGCTGCATAGTATTCCATTGTGTAAATGTAGCACAGTTTTTTGATCTCCGCATTTACTGATGGGCATTTAGGCTGTTTCTAGCACTTGGCTATTGTAAGTAGTGCTGCTATGAACATAGGGGTGCATAAGTTTTTTTGAATCGGTGATTTGGGATTCTTAGGGTATATTCCTAGCAGCAGATCACTGGGTCAAAAGGCAATTCCGTTTTGAGTTTTTTGAGGAAATTCCATACTGTTTTGCACAGTGGCTGTACTAGCCTGCATTTCCACCAGCAGTGCACTAGGGTTTCCTTTACTCTGCCTTCTTGCCAGCACTTGTTTGTTGATTTATTAATGATGGACATTCTGACAGGTGTGAGGTGATATCTCATTATGGTTTTAATTTGGAGCTCTCTGATGGCTAGTGATGTTGAGCATTCTTCTATGTTTAGGGGCCATCTATATGTCCTCCTTGGAGAAATGTCTATTCAGATCTCTTGCCCATTCTCTAATTGGATTGTTTGTCTTCCTGGTGTTCAGTCATATGAGTTCATTATACATTTTTGAGATCAAACCCCTGTTGAATATATCATTAGCAACTCCCATACAGTTGGTTCCCTTTTCATTTTGATGATGTTTTCTTTAGCCATGCAGAAGGTTTTTAGTTTGATGAAGTTCCATTTGTTTATTTTTTCTTTTATGTCCCTTGCCCTAGGAGCTATATCAGCAAAAATATTGCTATGTAGGATATCTGAAACTTTCCTGCCTATATTTTCCTCTATGACTTTTATGGTGTCACTATTTATATTTAAGTCTTTTATCCATTTTGAGTTTATTTTGCTGTATGGTGTAAGTTGATGGTCTAGTTCCATTTTTTTGCACATACTGGTCCAGTTCTCCCCACACCAATTTATTGAAGAGACTATCTTTGCTTCATTGTATGCTCCTGCCCCCTTTGTCAAATATTAATTGACCATACCAACTTGGGTTTATTTCTGGATTCTCTATTCTATTCCATTGATCTATGTGTCTATTGTTATGCCAGTACCAGACTGTTTGGATTACAGTGGCCTTGTAGTATAGTTTGGTATAGGGTATCATGATCCCTCCTAATTTGTTCTTCTTTCTTAAGGTTGCTGAGTCTCTTTGGAGTCTTTTCTGGTTCCATATAAATTTTTAAAATTATTTTTTCTGAATCTGTGAAATATGCCATTGGTATTTTAATAGGGTTACATTGAATCTATAGATTGCTTTGTGTAATATGGACATTTTAATGATGTTAATTCTTCCAATCCATGAACATGGTATCTGCTTCCATTTATTTGTATCTTCCTGAATTTCTTTCTTCAGTGTTCTATAGTTTTCCAAGTACGGGTTTTTTACTTCCTTGGTTAAATTTATTCCTAGGTATTTTATTTTACTTGTTGCTATAGTAAATGGGATTTTTCCCCTATGTTTCTCTTTCTGATATTTCATTGTTGGTGTACAAAAGTGCCATCTATTTCTCAATATGACTTTGTGTCCTGCTGTTTTCCCAAATTCACATATTAGGCTGAGTAGTTTTTTGGTGAACGCTATAGGATTTTCTATGTATACCATCATGTTGTCTGTGAATGACATTTTGCAATCTCCTTTCCATTTGGATGCATTTTATTTCTTTTTCTTGTCCGATCACTGTGGCTAGAACTTCCAGTACTATGTTGAATAAGAGTGGTAAAAGAGGACACCTTTGTCTTGTTCCTGATCTTTTAGTTTTTGCCCATTGAGTATAATGTTGTTTTTTTTATTTTATTTTAATTGTTGTTCAATTACAGTTTTTTGCCTTTTACTCCCATTATAATGTTGGCTGTAGGTTTCTCGTATATGGCTTTTATTATGTTGAAGTATGTTGCCTCTATTTTATTCCCACTTTGCTGAGGGTTTTTATCATAAATGGGTGCTGTACTTAATTAAATGCTTTTTCAGCATCTGTTGATATGATCATGTGATTTTTGTCCTTCATTTTGTTTATGTGATGTATTACATTTATTGATTTGCAAATATTGTACCATCCTTGCATCCTGGGATGAATCCCACTTGATTATTGTGTATGATCCTTTTAATGTATTTCTGAATCTGGATTGCCAATATTTACTTGAGGATTTTAGTGTCTGTGTTCATCAGATATATTGGCTTGTAATTTTCTTTCTTTGTTCTGTTTTTACCTGGTTTTGGTATTAGGATGATACTGGTTTCATAAAAAGTTTGGGAGTTTTCTATCTTGAATTTTTTGGAATAGCTTGAGAAGGATAGGAGTTAGTTCTTCCTTAAGTGTTTGGGAAAATTCTCCTGCGAAGCCATCTGGTCCAGGGCTTTTATGTGCTGGGAGTTTTTTGATTACTGCTTCAATTTAACTAGTTATTAATGGTCTTTTCAGACTTTTTGCTTCTTCATTCAGTTTTGGGAGATTATATGTTTCTAGAAATTTGTCTGTTTCATTCAAGTTGTCCAATTTCTTGGCATATAGTTGTTCATAGTAATTACTTACAATCCTTTGTATTTCTGTGGTACAGGTTGTAATTTCCCCTTTTTCACTTCTGATTTTATTTATTTGGGCATCTCTCTTTTTTTTCTTGATAAGCCTGGTTAAAGGTTTGTCAATTTTGTTTTCTTTTCAAAGAAACAGCTCCTAGATTTGTTGATCCTTTGAATTTTCTTTTAGTCTCTATGTCATTTAATTCTGCCCTGATCTTGATTATTTCCTTCCTTGTACTCACTCTGGGCTTTGTTTGTTGTTGTTCTTCTAGTTCTTGTAGATGTAGGGTTAATTTGTTTGCTTGAGATTATTTTTATCTTCTTTAGGTAGGCCTGTATCGCTATGAACTTCCCTCTCAAGATTGCCTTCATTATATCCCGTAGGTTTTGGGTTGTTGTGTGTTCATTTTCATTTGTTTCCAGACACTTTTTGATTTCTTCCTTGATGTCATTGTTGACCCATTCATTATTATAACAACATGTTATTCAGTCTCTGTGTATTTGAAAGTTTTTGACTTTTTCCTTGATATTGGTTTCTAGTTTCAATCCATTGTTATCTGAACACATGCTTGATATAACTTAAATTTTCAATTTTCTTGAATTTGTTGAAGTTTGTTTTGTGTCCTACCATGTGGTCTATCTTTGAAAATGTTCCATGTGCATTTGAAAAGAATGTGTATTTTACTTCTTTGGGGTGATATATTCCGTATATATCAAGCCATTTGATCTAGTGTGACCTTCAGTGTCACAATATCCTGGCTGATTCTTTGTTTGGAAGATCTATCCATTTTTGACAGTGAGGTGTTAACATCTCCTATGATCACTGTCTTGTTATCAATATCTTTCTTGAAGTTCTCCAAGATTTTCTTTCTATATTTAGGTATTTCTGTGTTGGGTGCATATATGTTTATAAGGGTTATAGCCTCCTGTTGGATTGTTGCCTTAAGTATTATGAAGTGTCCTTCTTTGTCTCTTTTATGACCTTTGTTTTGAAATCTATTTTGTCTGATATACGTATTGCACACCAGCTTTCTTTTTCATGTCTGTTTGCTTGGAATATTTTTTCCATCCCTTCACTTTCACTCTGTGTAGATCTTTTGTTCTGAGGTTGGTCTCTTGTAAACAGCATATATGTGGGTCATATTTTCTTATCCATTCAGCTACCCTATGTCTTTTGATTGGAGAATTTAATCCATTTACATTTAAGGTCATTATTGATAGGTACTTATTTATTGCCAGTTTCCTGTACCTGTGTCTCTCTCTGTTCTTTCTCTTCTTTTCATGGCAGTCCCTTTAGCATCTCTTGCAGTGCTGACTTGGTGGAGATGTACTCTTTTAGCTTTCTTTTGTCTGGGAAGCTCTTCATTTTTCCTTCCCAGAGAGCATGGCTGGGTAGAGTAGTCTTTGTTGTAGGTCTTTGCTTTTCATTACCCAGAATATTTCATGGCAATTCCTTCTGGCTTTCAGTGTTTCTATTGGGAAATCAGCTGATAGACTTATTGGAGCTCCCTTGTATGTTACCATCTGTTTTTCCCTTGTTGCCTTTAAGATTATCTCTTTGTCTTTAAAATTTACCATTTTAATTATGATGTGTCTTGGAGTAGGCCTCTTTGTGTTCATCTTAATTGAGACTTTCTTTGCTTCCTGAACTTGCATAACTTTTTCCCTTAACAAGTTAGGGAAGTTTTCTGTCATTATTTTTTCAAACAAGTTTTCTATTCCTTGCTCCTTTTCTTGTCCTTCTACTATTCCTATAATGTGAATGTGTTAGATTTCCTGTTGTCCTGAAGCTCCCATAAGCTATCCTCATTCTTTTTGAGTCTTTTTTCATTTTGATGTTCTGACTGGGTATTTTTTTTTTTACCTTGTCTTCCAGTTCACTGATTCAATCTTCTGCTTCATTTAGCCTGCTTGTAATTCCTTCTAGTGTATTTTTTCCCATTTCAGATATTATATTCTTCATTTCTTCCTGTTTCTTATTGATAGTTTCTATGTCATTTTCCTGCTGCTGTGGTTCCCACTGAGTTCCTTGTAGTTCTCATAAAGTTCCTTGTAGTTCTCACTGAGTTCCTTGAGCATTATATTACCATTATTTTGAATTCCATGTCTAATAGATTGCTTGCCTCAATTTCATTTAGCTTTTCTGGGGATTCTTCCCTTCTTTTCAACTGAGGATTATTTCTTTGCTTCCTCATTTTATGTAACTCTTCCTGTTTGTTTCTCTTCTTAGATTGACCTGCTTTGATGCCCTGTATTTATGAGGTGGCCTTCTGTGGTAGGAGACCTGTGGGACTCAGTGGTGCTGTCTTCTTGATCTCATGAGCTAGATGCTCTTGGGATGACCTTCATGCCATTTTTGTGGGCTCTCTTGTTGTACTTTGGCTTTGATTATTGGTGGCTCATTCATTGGTGGCTTATTCCCTCCAGCTGGCTGACTGGGAGTCACAAACCCCACCACATCTTGTATGCTATTGTACAGGTGCTGGTTGACAAAGCAACACTACCCAGAAAACCAAACCCATGCTGGCAAAAACATCCTCCTACCATATCAGCAATATCAACAGAAATTGAGCAAAAATTAATAAAGATGGAGAGAGTTTAAGAATATTATAAGATAGGAAAAAGGGAATATGAGATGACTGAAGGAGAGAAAAATGATATTGGGTGGCAAGAGGGAGGAGAAATAATGATTGGAGAATACAAACAAGGTGAAGAGAGGGAGAAAATAAAATTCAAAGCATAAGTAAACAGGAAGGGTGATGACAAAATGGAGTAAGAAAAGGGAAGAGTATAATATGAGGTTTGAAATAAAATTTAAAAAGCAGCAAACCAAAAGGAACAATTGCAGAAAACCACAACAGGCTCAATAACAACAACAGTTGAGCAAAGATTAATAAAGGTGGAAAGAGAATAAGAATGTTATTTGAGAGAGAAAAGAGAATGTGAGATGTCTACTGTAAAGAAAAATGATTTTGAGAGGATAGAGAGAAGAGAGATAAGAGTAAAGAATAGAATCCAGGCTAAAAAGGGAAAAAAAGGAAATTCCATACTCAAATGAGCAAGGGCAGGAGTAAAGCAAAATGGAGTAAGACAGGGGGAGAGTAACCTATGAGATTTGAAATTAAAAAAAAATAGTCACAAATAGGAATACAGTTGAAGAAGAACAGCAATGATCTTAATATTCATGCAAACAAGCCATAAATTATAAAAGTGGAAAGAAAATAAGAATATTATAAGAAGGAGAAAAGAATGTGAGTTGACTAAAAGAAGGAAGAATGCTTTTGAGAAGATAAAGGGAGGAGAAATAGTAAGAGTAAGAAATAGGAACAAGGCATAGCTTGGGGGAAAGTAAAATTTACAATGAAAATAAGAAAGGGCAGGAAGAAGGCAAAATGGAGCAGGACAAGGGAAGGGTAAAATGTGAGATTTGAAATAGAAATAAATTAAAAAATAATATAAAACTCTAAGTAAAAAAGACCAAGAATAGTGAATTAGTTGGAATACAATGGAAGCAAAGGAAATATTAAAAGGCTATGTGAAGAAAGAAAAAATAACATAAATTCTGACAAAGAATGATGTAGAATTTGTCTCTGCAGATTTGCTGTTTGCCTTCTGTCTTCTCTTTCTGGATCTGCCTCTGGATTTTTATCAGCTCAAGTTCTTAGGGTGGGTTATCCAACTTCTGGCAGCATTGCCTGCATCACCTTCACCTATCTTTAGAGGGGACTTTTGTCGAAATCAGGAGAGTAAGACCCCTGAATCTCCCCCAGGAAGCACTGTTCAGTCTTCTGGGAAAGTTGTAGGAAAGTTCCCCTGCCCCTGCACCACCTGTCTTGTTCTGTTCCAGCTTATTTCCAATAATGTATAGTTTCTGCTGAGTTGGCTGTCTGTTTCAAGGGAGGAGCCCATCTGTGTAAGCTCTTTCCTGCTTGGTGCTGATGGCAGTTCTGCATGCGAGCCAAGGCTGAGTGGGGCCCTGATTCCCCCTTACTGCACTGATTTCTGATCTCACTGCTTTGATAGCCTCAGTGGGATATGGCCCTAGGAACCAGTGTATTTTGTCCTGGTGACCAATGTATTTTGAACATCACCCTAAGAGAAGTTCAAAATAGGCCCTTTAGTTATTTCTCTGTCTTTCTCTTGCAGATATGCACCCTGCAGGGGGGTTCTTGAGCCTGTCCTTCCTGTTTTGCAGAGCTTCCTTATTGGTGGTGCTTGTCATCCTGTAGGAGGTGAGGGCTGGGTATGTCCTTCCTTTCCTGGAGGTTCAATCTCTGGGGAAGGGGCTCTGTCTGGCTGTAAATAATCTTAGGTGCTCAACTCCCACCCATCCAGTTCCCAGCCCACTGCCTTTGCAACAGACATAGTCCCAAACTCTCTACTTTGCTCAATCTCTGGCCTGCCAGCTGTGCTGGGCTGGGGCCAAGATATCCCCTTGCTGTTCACCTTTCTGATCAATCTGCCCAGCTATACTCAGTGGGAGCAAACTGCTCCCTCAGTCCTTTCCCCTGTTGGCAGAGCAGCTACACATGGGGTCCCTGACCAGCTCATCTCGCTCCCCTTTTAAAAAAAGTCTCTTTGGACACTCCTACTGCAGCATTGAATCACTTTCCCACTTTCTATACACACCACCTCTCCAAAAAGCCCAAAGTCTCACAGTCACACCTGGGCATGGCCTGCCTCCTCCACCTGACCCAGGTTCAGATGGAATCACTCTCTCTCTCTCTCTCTGGCACTCTCCCAGCTGGTGTTTGCTGCTACAGCTATGGGTATGCTTCTCGCTGTGTGTGTGCGCAGCCTGGATATCCCTGACTTCAGGTACCCAAGTCGCTCCCTGCCCAGGTCTGCGTGTTCTCTGCCCTGGGCGGGAAGGGAGCCACAAAACTGTGATCTCTGAACAGGCTCTCCATGGCTGCAGGAACCACAAAAGGGACATTTCCCCTTCAATCTATATAATATCCTTACCACCCATTGTGAAGCATCTTCTGTACTTGGCTTCCAAACTTCATATCACCTAAGTTTCCGTTGAATGTTCAGCTTATTTTTTCAGAAGATCAGTCAAGTATCTGAGTTGGGGACAACAGCAAGCTAACTCAGCTTCTGCCTGCTTGGCCACCATCTTCTCTCCCTGCTCTGACTACCTCTTTATAAAGACACTTACGATAAGGCCCCAAGGATAGTCTAGGATAATATCCCCATTTTAGGATCTTCAATTTAATTTAATCACATTTGCAAAACCCGTTTGCCATATAAATTAGCATTAAAGGTTCTGAGGATTTGGATGTTGACACTTGGGGAAGCCATTATTCTTCCACACAGGTAAATTACTAATTAATTTGGGGCTTATATAGACCTCACCCAGATGACTTGGAAATGGAAATGATAAAAGAACTTTTGATTTGATGTCTTGATTTGTTCATCACAGTGAGTTCTAAGGAGAATCTAACTAGAACAGCTGGCATTGAAGATCACAAAGCAAAAAGACTAGTATAAAAGAGAAAGTAATAATGAAAAAAGTTCATTTATATATCTCTCAGATTAACTGACTGCAAGATGATTTTATATCTGCAAAGATCTTTTGCAGATATAAAGTATGAAGACACACTCATTCTAAGCCAATGGAAGCAAGCTTGTGCTGAAAATCTTCAGTAGTACAAAACAAAGGATATTCAATGGAGATGTGTTAGTTTTTTATTCAAGGGATTCCTCCTAGAATACTTTTCTTTTAGTTTTTGATACTAACATAATATGAAAAACCAAACCTGAAAATTGATTCAAAATAATCCCCTACAAAAGAAGCTCAATTTTCCAGGAATAGCAAATTCCTGGAACTTGAGATGGGTCCTCAAATACCTTGACCAAGTGTGTGCAATCTAACTAGTCTGTAGAACACCTATAGAGTATATTACAGGAACCCTTAACCTGATTTAGGATGAATGATAGAGATACTTAGCCATGTTAGGAAGATGCAAATCTATTACAAGAGAAATTCATGTGCCTTTGAGGTAAGAATTATATAACAGAGTTTCATCCTTCTAAGATTTGGGACCTCTTCCCTTAAGAGACAGGGTTAAGGGGTGGGAAGGGGTAAGAGATTGGGGGAAAGGGAAAACTGACCTCAATCTCTATGGATTTGAGAACATTGGATCCATCCTTATGTACTGAATGTAAAGAAACAGCAAGAAAAGGTAAAAACAGGTGAGGATGACTGGTCCTCACTTCAGTGAAAAGGAAGAGGTTTATACTAATTGTAGTATATGTGGATCTTCATATTTCAACATTAAAAGGAAGTGTGTGTGTTGATATAAAATGTAAATATCAGGAGTTTGGGTGACAATATCTAGTAACTCCTTCACAAAACATTTAATGTAGAACAAGCTTTATTTTGTAAAATTATGCAGGAGGATATTTTATTTTTAAGATAATTTATGACATGTGCTCAAGTAATACATATATGCTCACCTAAAAGTTAACTTAAATCTCCTTTTTTCACTGATGTCTTTGCTGAGCATATGGGGAAAGTGTTTTGAATTCCAAATAGTGTTTCCCCCAATAATAGCATGGGGTGGTATACTTCATTAGTCTCAAGTTATATTCCTAAAATACAAATTACATTTTTATAACTCAAATTGAATGTTAATAATCTCAGCTTTCTACTATGTAAAGAAATTAGTAGTATGTGTGCTAAAAGCAGATCACATATAGATTACTGTATTTCACCATGTATAATGCACACCAGTATTTTGGCTTCTTATCCCAGGATAATAGCCAAAGGTGATATAAATGATGTAAAAAAGATGAGGGAATTAAGAAGTACAATTAGGAAGTTACATAATAGCCATGGGGATGTAAAGTACAATATAGGAAATGGAGTAGCCAAAGAACCTATGTGCATGACCCATTGACGTGAGCAAGGGTGGGGGGACTGCCTGAGGTAATGGGGGTGCTGAGTGGAGGGGGGCAAAGGGAAAAAAATCAAGAAAACTGTAATAGCATAGTCAATAAAATTAAAGAAAAAAGAAATGATGGAAAGGGTATATACCAAGAGATAGGATTAGTTGTTTTTCAAAGAGAGAGAGCATTAAGGTTGGGGTGGAATTCAAAGATATGGTCAATGTATTCCTTGCTAATAAAAACAAAATATTTATAGTTTGATAAGATCTAGATTGAAGTACTACATACAGATAATCTTCTTCACTTTTTTCCCCATACCATTTTAGCAAGGCAGTATAGATTGTGGTTAAAGCATGCAATATGGAGTGATCTTTATAGTTAAATTCTGATTCTGCCACTTACAAGTTATATAACATCGGACAAGTTATTTATCCTCTCTGTCTCAGTTTCCTTATGTATTGAATGTGGCTAATACTATTATTTAGTTCCTAAGTATTTGTGAAGATTAAAGTGGTTGGTATAGGGAAGTGCTTAGAATAGTGCCCAACCCATATAAGTGATCTGTAAATGTTAACTATTAATATTTAGAACCAAAATAGATCTTAGAGTTTATTTAGACTAAATCGTGAGACAAAGAAATAAAGGAATATAGACCAAATCACTTGGCCAAGGTCAAATGGCAAAGATCAATCCCAGGTTTGTTCATTGGTTTATTTGTGCAATAAATATTAATCTCACCAGTACAACTGTGATAACAAAAGTTCCATTAGTTTGACCAAGTCTATAAAGATGGTTAGAGTCAGACTGAAAACTAAACAAACAGCAATATCAACAAACATAATCATGAAAGAAAGCCCTGGATCTCACTTGCTCAGCTGTTTCTTCCCTCATCATGCTACCTACACATGGTACTGCCTAGCTGTCAGAATGCCCACTTTGGATTTTAATCAGTTTCCTGTCTAGCATCCCTTAGAAAATCCATACATATTATATGGGTACAACAATTGATACTTAGATCTTGGTTTTTGGCGCATATGCAAAAATGAAAAAGAGCAAGAAATTCCCCCAGAGACTCCACAGCTGTGCATGTGAAAGAACACAAATCTCTCCAAATAAGACCTAAGAAAGGAAAAAAAAAAAACCCTCAAAGTAATTTATGCTCTAAGATTTCCCCCTGGATCTACATTCTCTGAAAGTCTCAGATGGTATGTTGTGTGTGTGTGTGCTAATTTCATCCTCCTTGGTCAAACCATCTACTTGTGGGAGTGCAGAAGTCCCACTGGTTGGGGAACTGTCTCTGTCACCAGGGAGGGCAACATTTCAGTAAATCCTTTTTTAAGGGTGAAGACAGCTGAAAATCCCTTTAAATTTATAAGTGAAATTAATCGCAGAATTCTGTAGGGTGGGTTTGATGCTACTCAAAGATTCCCCAATTGTAAATCTAATCCTTGAGTTAAAGAGTAGCAAATCCAATGCTCCATTCAGGATGGATAACTTGATTACCCTGACTGCCAGGGAGAAGGGTTGGATGAGACTTAATCAAATAATAAAACAGAACAAAATCTGTTTATTAAGTAAGGCTGCATCAACATAGAACATGATGAAGTGCACAACTGAAGTAATTTTCCAGGGAATTTGTGTTTGAAACAAGGCCTCAGAGGATAAAAAGTCATTTTTTTACATTTTAAATTACAGTAAATAATTTTTTTAAATTGTCCAGCTTTAGGGATGGAAGTTGGTATATTTTTCATGGTCCTAGCTGGAAGTCAAAAGTCTTGGTGTCTGTTCCCAGTGCTAGAATTGTCTGCTGGTGTTTTGGGACCATTCACTCATTGTTCTGATGCCTAAAATTTTCTGTGATTGTACATAATATATACTGTATTTTGCCACATACAAGGCACACTTTTTTGCCAACATTTTTGAGCAAAAAATAAGGATGCACATTATACATGGGTATAATGATTATATACCATGGGTGTAATAATCCCACGTATAATGTGCACATGGCTGGGAAATGATAGGAGAGAAGGCATTGCCCATCATTTGAAAATAAACAGAAGCAGAAAGTTGAGTGCTGTGCTTTAGGGAATGCATAGAAATGTCCCATGTGTTTAATGGAAGTTCAATGAAAAACCAACCACACATTTTAATTAGTATAATTAGAAGTGCTTGTTTATAAAGGGACTATTTATGTGGAGTTTAAGGGAACCACAGAAATAATACACCATCCTGGGGTTAGTAGCAACAGAGCTGTTACCACCCCCTTGGTGTGAAGGAAAGAACTGAAGGAAATAACGTGGTTACCAGGATTCCAGAGAAGAAAGTTTTATTGAGCAGTCACCTTTGGGGAAGCAGGACCTTGGAGGAAGGGGCTCAGCCAGCTTGAGGCCACCCTGTAGAGAAAGGACAAGGACTAAATAAACACCTGACCTCGTTTCTCTCCCTCTGATTACCTGGGAGTGCTCCCCACTGGCCAAACCCAACAAAAAACCATTAGGCAAAGGAGTCTGTTTGTGTAATCCACACCGATTAGCTTCCTGGGGGAAGGAAGTAGGGTGAAAAAGAGTGGAGAGCATGGGGGGGGGGAAGCAAAGGAAGATACCTGACAGACTGTATCAAACCGGTATTTACAACAGAGCAGATGTGGGCCCAGGGAGGTTAGGTTTACCCAGAAATAAATTTTGTAATCTAACAGGTAGCTCCACACTGTCTGTCCAAATCCCAAGAGCCCTTAATACGTAACATATGGCTGCGTTTTATCATGTTATTCACTAAACATCTATTTTATAAGCCATTTTAAAGGAATTTATTCCTTTATGTTCTAGTGTAAGACCTAGAAATCAAAATATTATACTTTTTCTTAAGATCATTGTTTAAAATTTTCATTGAAAATGAAAACTTTCATCTCAAACCCACCTTTCCAACAGAGCCTTCACCAAATGGATGTAGTAATTACTAGTTTTCTCATCAATGTACTGAAAACTTTCAAAGAGAAAGAAACGATATTCTGCAGTCCTGCGGCTCCTGCCAACGAAGCACCTGGCAGTTTACTTTCAAAAAACTTTTCCATCCTTTTATTAGTGATTCCTTTCATAATCTATTCACAGTAGAGCAAGATTTGTTTTGTTCTGTCTTTCCAACTAATAAACCTTAAGGGAAAAAACAGTTATGTGACTGCCCAAGATCATGTAGTAGAATAAAGGTGGTGAGTGAAAGAAATCTAGCAATCTAATTAATGTTAAACAGCGATAGTGTTGTACCTCAAGCAGCTATTTCCGACTCTGAGGTCAGGAATATGGCTAACTGAATGGCTTTTACTGATTCGGAAAACAAGTAGAATTAATTATAGCCAGAGAATTCTTCAGTTATAGAGCTTGTATTAGTCAAAATAGGCCAAAGTATGCTGCACTAACAAGCAACTCTAACATCAGAGTGGTTAATACATACACATATTCTGGGGTCTGGCATCTTTTCAGGTCAGCCCCTCTCCAAATGGTGAGTCAGGGGATCTAGGCAGTTTTAATATTTTAGTTATGACATTCAGAATATGTGGCCTTCAGGTTGCCTGACACAACAGAGGAAGAAAGAGCTTGAAAGTTGCATTTAAATGCTTTAGCCTAGAAGACAAACTTCCATTTAACAGCAGTGTTTGGTTAGAACTAGTCATGTGGCCTAGCCTGTTAGAGCTGGAAATTATGGCTTATGGGTATTTGGTGAGAGGCAAGTCTCTCTCTACCATTTCATCTCCAAATAGTCATATAGGCAGCAGGGAGCTGATGGAGTGGATGTGAGGGACCCCGCAGACATAAAAGTATACTTTTTAGTAAAGAAGGTTTTTTCTCTCTACTTTCCCTTGGATCAAAACTTCTTTACAGGAGAAAGTTAAAGATGGATGTGTTTCTTAATGTAGCATTATCATTGAATACTCTTCAGGGATGTAGCTAAAGCAAATATGATGTCATGGCCACAGTACAGGGTTGAGAACCAGATGCTATATCCCCAGTTCTATCATGTAACCTTGGGGCTATTACTGATCTTTTCTGAGCATCAGTTTTCTTATCTGCAAAATGGAGACTAAAAAAATGCTTCACCTTAAGAATTGTTGTGGAGGGAGGGTGAAGGGTATTTTGCTTTAGTCATAAAAGAGCCAGGTAAGGAGTTCTGAGAAGAAACAATTGATCGGAAAAATGCAAGCAATGACAAATTTATAGATGAAGGGGTTGGAAAAATTACCTAAGAAAGGAAACCACCTCTGTGCTGGGAGAGGCTGCAGGTAGGAGGGATGAGAGAAAATGATGCAGATGGAACGTGGAGAAGGAACCTGAACATGGACTTTGCAGGCTGTGGTCCCTTAAGAGGAAGGCCCTTAATGGAGATCTCTTTGGTTTGAAAGGAAGGGAATGACATAGTCTAATTTGTGTTTTTAAAAGATCACTCAGTTTCCAGTGAGGAGAACCCATCAGAAGCAAAGAGACTGGTCAGGAGATCATGGGGTTACATCATCTGAGAGATGATGACAGTATTGGACTAGTTAGGTGTGGAGAAATAATATTTAAGGTAGAAGAAGGCATTTAAAAGGTAAAATCGACAGGACTTGATGGCAAATGGAGTGTAGTGTATTAGGAAGAGGTGGGTGTCGAGAATGGCTCCTAGGGTTTTGGCTTGCCGAACTGCGTGGATGCTGCTTTGTTCCCTGAAATTAGCCCTGGAAGGGGGTTGGGTTTGGGGTATGGTAGAAAGATGAGAAGTCCACTTTTGGAAGTATTGAATTTTAGTATCTTTGAGCATTTCAAGTGGAGATGACAAGAAGAAATCTAATGTGTAAAATACTTAGTGTTGGTCCTGGCACATAGTGCAAAACAAAAATCAGCGATAGTATTGTTGTAGTTATTGTTATTGCAACCATGACTTTCTGGGCCTTCCACAGCCTGAGACCAATTGTCTTGTCCACATGGAAACAGTACTATTTGCTTTCAGGTATAACTTGTCATCTTATTTCCCTTTAGTCTATTTCAAACCTGTCCATTCTTTTTTTATTCTTTATTTTAATTTTTTTATCTTCACCCAAGGATATGTTTATTGATTTGAGAGAGAGAGAGGAAGAGAGAGAGAAAGAGAGAGGCGGGGGAGAGAGAGAGAGGTGAGAGAGAAACACCCACCGCATATCCCCCATACACACTCTGACTGGAGATCAAACCTGCAACCTAGGTATGTGCCCTAACCAGGAGCTGAACCTGCAACCTTTTTTGGTGTATGAGATGATGCTCCAACTAATTGAGCCACCTGGCCAGAGCTCCCACCTACCCATTTTTTATCGTCAGTTTCAAGTGTCATTTCCTGTATGCACAAAGTCTTTCCTTATTCCCCATCTCCAGACTGTAACATGCTGTAAAAATTTGTGATTCTCAAAATATGGATCTTGGTATTATTCCAAATTGTGCTACTTTTTTTACCAGAATCCCTTGTCCTTCCAACTCTTACACTCAGTTATCTTCTCTTAAACAAATCTGGATCTCTAGTTTCCATGTTCCCTCTGTTTTCCCTATCAGCACCCCTCCCATCTTTCTTTTCTTTTCTACCCATCATTTCAACCACATTCTTGTCAATACTCCCAAACCCTCTGGTTTTTAGTCCTTTTATTACAGATGTCTTGCAAAATCTAACCCTGGACCAATTCAATCTACTACCTAGCATCATCTACTACCTCCAGGATTTTATCTAGGTTTATGAATACCACTGGAGAAAATGATTCCATGATGAGGTCAGTACAACTGTACATTTTTGTTATGGTTCCTACGCATACTTGGTTCCCTCCCTCCTATCAGGAAATTGTTTAATTTCCCTAAATTTCTAGCCTACAACCTCCCCACCCACTAGCTGTCTGTAGAAGAGCTGGCCTTCACAGGCAAAAGATAACTAAATAAAAGGCTCCAGATGGGGCCTGCTTTACTTTCTGATGCTAACTCATGAACATGCCTGAATCTGTACCTATATTTTCTTATTTTTCTCAGTTCATGAGGAAGAAAACATCCCATCATTATGAGGCTAGTTGTTATATAAACTCCGTTTCTACCCCAAACACCACTTCCAAGAACTTGATTCTCTCATCTTTAGCACCAGTATCTTCCTTTGCACTGGCTCCTTCTCATCATCATTTAAACAGGCTCAATTGTCTCTGCCTTTAAACCAAAACAAAAAGACTCCCTTGCAGCCACAAAAAAAATACCCCCTTGTAATCCTGCATCTGCTCCACTCTACTCCCTTTCCCGCACCACAGCCTCAGTCCTTATTTTATTTAATCTCTTGGAAATATTTGATGTACTCTCTTCCCTTTGCTTCCAGGATATAGGTTCACTTAGTTTTCCTTTAACCCTTCCAATCGCTCTTTCTGCACTATGGTCTCCTGAAATGCTGGTGTATTCTGTTTGAGGCCCTCTTCTCTTATTTTCTCTGTACTCCCTTTAGGCAGTCTCTCACGTGGCTACAAAATACCACCTGTGCTGATGATCCCCAGTGCATAACTATCTCAAGCTCCAGTTTCTCTCTTGAGATTCAGATTCACATATTCAACCATATCTTGCTTGCATATCACTAATTGGTTGTCCCACTTGCATCATAAGTTTATTAGGATTATCATGTACTTATCATTTTTTCTCAAACCTGCTCTTTCTTTTGTATTTCCTATACCAATGAATGGCAGTGCGATTTGCTTCAGTAGAAATCTGGATAGCACACCTTAGTCACTAATTTCCTTAAGGCAAGAATTACAGTTGTCTACCAAAATCTAACGCTGACCAATTTATTCACCACTGTACATCCAGCATTTAAGGCAATGCTTGACACATAGTATGAGCCCAGTGTATACTTAAGGAATGATTTAATTATTCTTTACTTTCTTTTATTCTTCATATTGAATCAATTACCTAGTTTTTTCAATTTTTTCTAAATACTCTTTTAATCCTTATTATAATGGACACTAACCTAGTTCAGGCCATTATTATTGTTTTAATAATCTTTTAATTGATCTCTTTGCCTTTAGTCTTCCCCCTGTAGCAGAGACTGCTAATTACACCCAATAGCTGTACTTCTTTCTTCCTTTTGGTAATGCAACTGAGCACCCTGCCTCCCAGCTAGAGACCTCAGTTCCCAGCCTCCCTGGCAGCTCCATATTGTCCCCCAAGCCACAGTGTCACCTGACCAAGTAAGTCCTGGTCAATAGTCCAAGAATAGAAGTGAAGTGTGTACCTTCTGAGCCACATCTTTAAAATATAGATGCTTGTCTTCCTTCCCCTCATGCAGTCTGGATTGTTATGAGGTAATGGTGAGTCACATTCAAACTTGCAGGTGAAAACAGCACAGCAGGGGATGTAGGAGCCATAAGATATAGGAATGCTGGACTGTTTGCCACATCAAACTTTTAAGTGAGAGAGAAAGAAATATTCTTTCTTGTGGAAACCACAGTTACTTGGCTTCTGTGAAGCCAACCAGATCAGTATCCGATTAATCCCTTTCCTTTCCCAGCCAGAATTTTTTTTCCTTCAATCCAGCTAAAAGCATGTTATTACATTGCAAATCTGATTTGGTCCTTGCCCCCTGTTGCATTTATTTTTGCAGCCTTCACAGTGTAACTGAGCAAACCAGGGTTCATGCACCTGGCATCTTGATGCACGATCCAGTAGTTAGTGTTGAGGAAAACTTGGTGGGGGAAGCTGAGAGCACTTCTGTTCAGAGGCCTGTTCTCTTGGGAGACTCAGCACTTCCCTGGCTCCCCACCAGGCTATAAACCAAAACCATGCCCAGTAGTTCCCCACATTCTTTTCTGTTCTTAAGCTGGCCGTGCAAATAGTTCTCCATCTCCTCTGGAAGGCACACCTGTGGGTTTCAAAATCACCATCTTCTTGTAGCAGCTCTCTTCTCCAGGATCTGGGGTACATTGTCCTCAGCCTCCATGTAGCAGTCCAGAAAAACATGTGCCATGTTACACTGGATCACGGTGAAATCCAGGAAGGCACACATTCCAAGAAAGTGGCTTTTCTATCCATCCTTCAGAGAAGCATAAGTCTGTAGTCTCAGCATTCCTGGCCACAGTTAAGCATTCCAGGTACCTCCCACAAATCCGTGCTTGGTTTGGCAGGTCCTTGCACAGCCCATCAGCTCTCTCCTTACACCCTTTCCCCCTGCACAGCTGCTGCTTCACGACAGACTGCGTGCCTGCTTCCTTACTACACCAGGCAACATGGTGGAAACCTGACTACGAACTGCGTAGCTGCTTGCTGCTTTCTCCTTCAGACCTCATGGTTACCTGCTCAGAGGAGCAGACGTAGCTCCTCCCTCACTACAGGCAGCATGGCTGAAACTCTCTTACATAGCTGCCCTCTTCACTACAGACTGGCGTGGTTGCTTGTTGCTTCCTCACTACCTCATGGCACACTGGCCCTTCTATACCCTTTCAAACTGCTTGGCTGCCCATCCTTATGTTAAATGTTGACCCAGAGGTTCCTACATTACCTCATATCCAGCCCCTTCTACAATGAGCTACTTTTGCCAGTTCCCCCCATATCTTACCTCCTTTCAGCTGCCATGTTTTGTCAAGGCAAGGGTACCTCATGACTCAGGAGCCTCCACCTCCCTGCCTCTCCTGTAGTCATGGTATAAGTTTCCCTGGCTATATCACAAGTCACTATACATTCTGAAAATCACTTACTCCTTTTGCCTAGGGTGGCAGCTGCTTCCCTTCAGGAAAGACATGGCTATCAACTTGCCTTTGTTATGAAAAGTATCTTAACAGCTGTATCATCCCCTCCTCCAACCATGGGATATGGGGAATATTTTCGGGGACCCCCAACTTTGTACCCTGTTACAAGATGGCTTAGTATATGATCTTTTTTATAGCAGTAATTCACTAATGTTGATTCTTGATTGATACATTATTAAGTTCCCTTTCTTATGGCATCTAAATTATAAAATTTAACTTTTAATTGCATACTACATCATACATAATCAGTGGATAATATATCAGCTTCCTCAGCTTCTGAAGTTAACCCTAGATGGGCTTTCCCCTCACCACCCAACTCTATTATCTCATGACCAAAGAGCCACATTAAAAGCAAGTAAAGAACATAGCAAGAAAGAGGGGCAGGGAGGAGAGAAAACAACATAGAACTGTGTTTAGTGAAAGGTAGTAGAAAGTCATTAGAACTTTATACTTACTTGATGATGTAGGCTATGTTTGTGACCATCACACATTAAACCATAAATAATGTCTTTAGGTGCTGCATTTCTGCTAGGAGGATGATTGTTACAAATTTAGATCATCTAATTTGGCTAATATTTGTTGAGCCTCTAATATGTGCCAAGGACTGTGCATGAGGAAATCTAAAATAAGTCAGTGTTTGAAGCTCACTTGTCCTACCAGAGAGGCTACCTGAGGCCTGGCTGTTTCTCCCAGAACAAGACCATCTTTTATAAGTCCTTAAAAGTAATCCTAACAAGCTGTAATCAGCTCAACCCCTAGAGTTGGGCTAAGATGGGGATAGTGTCAGAAACTCCATCAAGTTCAGCGTTACCTCCTCCCCAAATGTATGTTTTTAAAAGTTTTGCCATTTTTTTCTCCTGGTATAAAATGCCTTAAATTTGATAACTCCGAGTCGTCAGTAAAACTCTATCATAAAATCCCATCAGTAATGCAGTTATTTTTCACAAAACACTCCATTACACTTGTCATTTGGAACTAAAAGCCACATTTTTGTGTGACACACGAAACAGATTGCCCCAGACAGACAAGTAAAGACACCCGGTCAACTGATGCCTTCAGCTGGGTTCTTGTCATTCCTCATCATTTTGTTCACTTCATCTTCTTGTTCCTTTTTTTTTTTTAGTAATTCAAATGTTGCACCTCAAAGAAATTAACTAATTTAGAATCAAAAGGCAGTGAGGATCATTTACAATTCAAAGTTTTGGTTTTTTCCCCTAAATTGTAGTTGACAAGGAAGAGAACAAAGCTACAAGTTTTAAAGCAAAGTAAAAAACCAGCATGCTTTTTAAAAATTAATCTCAGTTTTAAACTCACTAAAGTTTTGAAAATACCTGTTAACCTGAACAGAAGAAACACCTGAAGCCTTGAGGCAGAGTAGCTTTCTGGAGAAAAAACACATTAATATTTCATATAGAAAGAATTTTTCAAGGTACATATCAGCTCTCCAAACAAGTGAGATCGCTCACATCCACCTCCACCACACGTCTGTTGAGTTTCATCTGCAAGAAATATGTCAGGTCAATTCTCAACAGTACACCCCGCTTCTTTGGTGAGCAAAAGCACCATACTTTGAAAGACAATGAGATCTCCACATCTATAAGATAAAAGAAATAGTAATAATGATAAAAAAACAACTGCCAATGTCTTAAGTGTTTACTGTGTGCTGGGCTCCATGTTAAGCACTTTATTTGAGTTATCGATTTTTTTAAACAACATCAACCCTTTGAGATGGATGTTCTTGCCCTATGAGGAAATGGAGGCCTAGAGAAGTTACTTGTTAATGTTGCACAACTAGTAAGCGGCCAAGTAAGGATTTAAACACAATTCTTAAAAAATTAACAGACTTTCTTGAGAGCAGTTGTAGGTTCACAGCAAAATTGCGTGGACAGTGCAAAGAGCTTCCCTATAACCCGTCTCCTCGCCCCCACATGCACAACCCTCCCCACAATCAGTGTCCTCCACCAGAGTCATTTGTGGTCATTGATGAACCCACACGATACATCATTATCACCCAAAGTCCATAGTTTGCATTGGGTTCACTCCTGGTGTTCTACATTCAGGGATTGACAAATGTGTAATGAGATATAGCTATCATTACAGCATCATGCAAAATAGTTTCACCACCCTAAATGGCCTCTGTGTTCTGCCTATTCTTCCCTCTCTTCCTCTAAATTTTGGCAGCCACTGATCTTTTTATTGTCTCCATGGTTTTGCCTTTTCTAGAATGGCATATAGTTAGAATCATGTAATATATAGCCTTTTCAGACTGATTTCTTTCATTTAGTCACATGCATTTAGTTTCTGTATATCTTTTCAGAGCTTGATAGCTCCTTTCTTTTTATCTCTGAATAAGATTTCATTGTCTGCATGCATACTGTTTGTATATTCATGTCCTGAAGAACATCTTAGTTGCTTCTAAATCTTGGAAGTTCTGAATAAAGCCGCTATAAATATCCATGTGCAGGGGTTTGCATGGATGTAAGTTTTCAGCTCCTTTGGATAAATACCAAGGAGCATGATTGCTGGATTACATGGTAGGAAATGTTTTGTTTATAAGAAAATACCAAACTTCCAAAGTGGCTGTACCATTTTGCATTTCCACCAGAATGAATGAAAGTTCCTTTTGCTCCACAACTTTCCCAGTATTTGGTGTCATCAGTGCTTTGAATTTTCACCTTTCTAATAGGTGTATAGTAATATCTGGTAGTTTTAATTTACAGTCTCCGAAGACATATGATATGGAGCATCTTCTCATATGCTTTTTTCCATCTGTGTATCTTTTTTAGTAAAGTGTCTATTCAGATATTTTGACCATTTTTAAATATTTTTTCTCATTTTTTTACTGTTGTTCAAGTACAGTTGTCTCTATTTTCCTTTCATCACTCCCACCTCATGCCAGCCATCCCCACTTCCCACCATTGATCCTATCCACCTTTGGCTTTGTCTGTGTGTCCTTTATAGTTGTTCCTCACAATCCTTCCCCCTTCCTTCCCGTGTTATCCCCTCCCATCTGCCCTCTGGTACTGTCAGTTTGTTCTTTATTTCAACGTCTTTGGTTATATTTTGCTTGCTTGTTTGTTTTGTTGATTAGGTTCCACTTATAGGTGAGGTCATGTGGTATTTGTCTTTCACCACCTGCTTATTTCACTTAGCATAATGCTTTCCAGACCCATCCATGCTCTCATGAAGGGCAGGAGCTCCTTTTTCCTTTCTGCTGCATAGTATTCCATTGTGTAAGTGTACCACAGTTTTATGATCCATTCATTTACTGATGGGCACTTAGGTTGCTTCCAGCACTTGTTTTTGCCCATTTTTTAAGTTAGGTTGTTCATTGTCTTGTTGTTAAGTTTTAAGAGTTCTTTATGCATTTTGGATGCCAGTTCTTTATCAGATATGTCTTTTGGAGGAGGCATTACAACTGATACCACAGAAATACAAAGAACTATACAAGACTACTATGAACAATTATGTGCCAACAAATTGAATAGCTTATAAGAAATGAATAAATTCCTAGAAACATTCAACCTGTCAACACCATGATAAAATAATAGAAAATCTGAACAGTCAATAATGAGTAAAAGGATTGAGTAAAAGATAAGTAATTAAAAATCTTCCAGCAAAGAAAATTCAGGACCAGACACCTTCATCAGTCAATTCTCTAAAATATTTAAAAAAGAAATAACAACAATTCTCCTCAAACTCTTCTAAAATTTAAGAGGAAGAATATTCCCAAACCAAAGCCAGATGGGGACACTACAAGAAAACTACAAGCCAATACACCTGATGCAAGTCTCCTCAACGAATACTAATGAACCAAATTCAGCAGCACATTAAAGTAATCATACACCACAATCAAGTGTGATTTTTCCTTGGGCTGCAAATAATATTGAACATATGCAAATCAGTAAATGTGATACCATATTAACAGAATAAAGGATAAAATCATATGATCACCTCAATAGATGCAGAGAAGGCATTTGACAAATACAACATCTTTTAATTATTAAAAAACTCAACAAAATGGGTATAGAAAGAACATACCTCATCATAACAAAGGCCATATATGACAGTCCCACAGATGACATTATACTTAGTGGTTAAAGGCTGAAAGCTTTTCTTCTAACATCAGGAGAAAGATCAGTGTGCCCACTCCCACAATTCCTATTCAACATAGTACTAGAAGGCCTAGCTAGAGCAATCAGTCAAGGAACAGAAATAAAAGGCATTTAAATCAGAAAGAAAGAGGCAAAATTATTTGTTTGTAGGTGATATGATCTTATACATAGAAAAACCAGAAGTTTCTGTCAAAAAAACCTTTTAGAACTAATCAATAAATTCAGTAAAGTTGCAGAATACAAAATCAACACACAGAAATTAGTTTTATTTCTACACACTAACAATGAACTATCTGAAAAGTAACTAAAGAAAGAAATCCCATTCACAATAGCATCAAAAACAATAAAATACTTAGGAATAAATTTAACCAAGGAGATGAAAGATCCACACAGTGAAAACTGCAAGACTTTGATGAAAGAAATCAAAGGTGACACAAACAAATGGGAAGATATCCTGTGTTTTGTGAATTGAAAGAATATTATTAAAGTGTCCATACTACCCAAAGCCATCTGTATACTTAATGCAATCCCTATAAAAATTCCAATGATATTTTCCCATAGAAACAGAAAAAAACAATTTTAAAAATTATATGGAACAACAACAAACACTGAGAAATTAAAGCAATCCTGAGAAAGAAGAACAAGGGTGAAGGTACCACACTCCCTAATTTCAGACTATACTGCAAGACCACAGAGATCAAAACAGTATGGTACTGGCAGAAAAGAAAAGATGCATACACCAATGGAACAGAATCAAGAGTCCAGAAATAAATCCATATATATATGTATGTATATTCAACTAATATATGAATGACAAGGGAGCCAAATGGGGAAGGATTGTCTTTTCAATAAATGATATTGGGAACACTGGATAACCACATGCAGAAAAATGAAATTGGACCCCTATTTACACAATTCACAAAAAAACTAAAAATGGATTAAAGACTTAAATGTAAGAGCTAAAACCATAAACTTCCTAGAAGAAACAAGCAAAAAAGTTTCTTGACATTGATTAATTTTTTTCTTCTGCCTATTTTGGATTTAATTTACTCTTCTTTTTCTAGTTTCCTAAGGTGGAAGCTTAGATAATTAATTTTAGATCTTTCTTTATTTCTATTATACAGGGTGGGGCCAAAGTAAGTTCACAGCTATTCATATGGAAAAGAATACAATAATTAATACATAATAATCAAGAATAAACTCTGTGTTTCACATACTTGCAAAGTGTAAACCCACCTATGCCCCACCCTGGATGCAGTCAGTGCTTTATATAAATTTCCTGCTAAGCACTGTTTCACTGCATTCTACAAATTTTGGTATTTTGATATTTTCATTTTAATTTAGTTTAAAAATCTTTAAATTTCTCTTCAGATGTCTTCTTTGATGTACCTGTTACTTAGAAGTGTATTGTTAATTTTTTGTATACTGGGATTTTTTCTAACTATCTTTTTATTATTGATTTATAGTTCATACTAGTGTAGACTGAGAGCATACATTGTATAACTTCTATTCCTTTAAATTTGTTAAGGTGTGCATTGTGGCCCAGAAAGTGGTCTGTCCTGATGAATGTTCCACACGTGTGTATTGCAAATATGTGTATTCTGTTGTGGTGGTATGGATTATTTTATATATGTCCATTATATTTAGTTGGCTGATGGTGCTCTTGAGTTCAGTTATATCCTTACTGAATTTTCTGATAGAGCAATGTGAAGTCTGCAACTATAATACTAAATTCACCTTGTTTCCTTGCATTTCTGTCAGTTTTTGCCTCATGTATTTTGATGCACCATTGTTAGACACATACACATGAAGGATTAATACACTTCATGGAAAACTGATGTCTTTATCACTATTTAATGCCCTTCTTTATCCTTGATAGTTTCCCTTGCTCTAAAGTCTGCTTTGTTTAAAATCAGTGTAGCTACACTAGCTTTCTTTTGACTAGTGCTGATATGGTAAATGCAATAGGTTTTTAAAATCCTCTTTTAATCTAAGGAAAATTACCTTAGTATTTGTTATAATTACTGGTCTCACTGTGTATTTATTTTTATAGGGTAGTTATTATATAGTAATAGTAATAAAAATAATAATGAAGTATACCTAACATTTTCCCCCTGAACATTAAACAGTAAACATTTTACTGGCTACTGGTATATGCTCTTCATAGCCATCGTAGTTGGCAGAATAATGATCCTCCAGATCCTTATGTCCTAATTCCTGGCACTTATGGTGATGTTATGTGGTGAAAGGAACTTTGCAGGTGTGATTAAGTTAAGGACTTTGAGACAGATTATTTTGGATTATCTAATCAGCTCCATCTTTAAAAGTGGAGAACAATTCCCAGCCATGATCAGAGAAAGAGGTGAGTGAATACAGAAGAATATGGTCAGAGGATGCAACATCACTGGCTTTAAAAGTGGAGGAAAGGAGTCATGAGCTGAGGAATACGGGTAGCCTCTGGCAGCTGGTGAAGGCAAGAAACAGATTCTCTCCTAACAATGTAAAAAAAAAATAATAAGGACATTTTAATTTTTAGTGTTGTGTTATTTGGGCTTTGCCTTGGTGTTGTGCTCACGTAATACTGTTAGTGAGTTAGACTGGACAACCGAGCAGGGCATAACTCAAGATAGAAAAATAAAATAAATAACTAAACCCAGTATAGTGTAACTTTATAGCTACCTTAATTTATGTCCTCTCTGGACAAAAGTTCCTGGAACCAACCTCAGAAGTGCCCTCTTTATTGTGTCTGGATGGGTAGGCAAAGTCATGATAAATATCTGGAAGGTGACTGCAGTAAAGTGGGGGCAGGACTTCTCTGAAGGCACCGCAATCATTTCCTTCAAGGTGGACTTCCTCAAAGGTTGGTCAGACACTTGACTCTTAACACCAATAAGTTTTAGCTATTACGAACTGTTACTCAAGGGATTGTTTTTAACCATGCAAATTATGATGCATATTCATTTTTTACAGATGTTCATGCTATGCTGGTAGAAAAAGGAAGATAACAGAACAGTATGAGAATATTAGTGAACTTTTATTTGGAAAATTTTGGAAGGATACCTACCAAAAAATTTACAATGGCAATATCTGGGCAGGAAGCTTTCAGGAGAGGTGTTTTCTGTCTGCCTATCAATAGAACAATTTTTTTTTACAATGACTATGAACTATGTGTACTATAAAAAGAACACAAATTTCTAAACATATAAATAACACTAATGTGAACTTTTCAGAGTCATATGTCCATTAGTAGACATGCTGGGGACAAAACAATTCCCCTTGGAGCCTTAGAGCTGGCCACCCCTTGGTCTAGGCTGAAAGGTACAAGCCACATTTCTCATTGGGACATCCAGAGAACCATTCAAAAATTTGTCAATTAAGACCAATTGCCCCATCTGCTTTTCAGTTACCCTCCAGGCTATCTTAGCCTGTGCTAAGCAACCATACAAGGATTTTTAAAAAAAATTAGCACCTTGCTAAATGGAGTATACCATTCAGGAACCAATCCTGAGCCTTGCCAACACAGGACAATATTTAGGAAAGGCTTAAAATTAGAAGCTAATGCCATGACTTGCAATGCTCAGAATGCCTGAGTGATTGAGGAACTTATGAAGAATATCATATTTTGCCTTATCTGTAGCTACCTGTCAGAGATCACCCCTCCATTGCAATCCTGGTGGACTAGGATTGAAGTTAGTCCTTTGACTCCAGAACTCATTGTTGCCTTTGTAGGACAAACCATACAAGGAGAGAAAACTGAATAAGTGAAGATGGATTGAAAGCACTTGTAATTCTTTCTAATGGAGATATATGAAGGGCTTTGAATATTTTGCAGAGTTTCAAAATGTTTTCTTGGTGGGGGGTGGGGCGTGAACAGGACAGATACCACTTCAAGTCTGATTTTGCCAACATTCTGGCCTGGCTGCTGAATCGAGACTCCACCACAGCTAATGGAAATAATATGGATTTGACAACTCTAAGGAGGTTGGCATTACATGATAATCTTTTCTGTACATAGAATTGACTTTCCATGATTGGTTCAAATACTCTTATTGATCAAAATGGTGACCTTGAAACATTCTGTTGATATCAATGAGAAGATTCAACTGAGTTCCTTCGTTGCTGCTTTTAAATCACCAGCAACTTGATTGTTGCAGAGAATTACACTTCTAGCTACAATTCACAGGACTTAGCAGTAGCTAAGAACAGAGGACACATTTATGTGACAGAACTATAATCACCCAAAAGTATTGGGAAGCAGAATTCCAGGCTTTAGTTGGCAGAACTTTTTTAAAGTACTGCATTACGGTATAGTAAAGACACAGACAGCAAAATTTATGTACAAGTATGTTATTGCACTGCCTATTTGTCTTCTGTAGTAAAAAACAACAACAAAGCTTTTGTTAAATTTGAGGCTCTTACCCTTCAGTTAATTAGACAAAGAAAATTTGAACTAACCTATTCTGATTTAGAATATAAGACTTTCAAATTTAATATGTTCAAAGTTTCTTATGAATGATTCAAAATGAAGTTTAAATGTATAGCCTTGGGCATTGTTTGTATTTATTTTAAAATGGGTGTTGAACTATGATATAGTAGATTCATTTAAAATTTTGATTTCTATCCTTGATGTAGAAGAATTACTGGCAGATTCCTCATTTTGGTGTTAAAGGCAGACAAAAGAAAGTTGTATTTTCAGTATAAGATACATCTAGCCTTTAAATGATAGCATTTGATACTAGTGATTATACAAAAAGCACTTCTTTAATACAAGATGCTTGTGATAATTAGCCTGATTCTAAACCTGTAACTGTTGAAAATAAAGGACATTTTGTACAAACTTAGCAGCATATTTTACAGCAATTATATTGCATTTATGTTAGTGTTCTTCATAATTTTTTTAAAAGCAGCTTTCTCATTTCTATGATGTATGGCCTTTCTTTCTCAAGTGATGCAGTTACAAATAGGCTGTCCTACATGCCTCTCTATTCAGGACCTCCCGGTGTGAAGTTCACAGAATTACCATTCCTGGTAGTACTAAACTTTTCTTAGGAAGTCTTTTTTCTATAAAAGCGTTGAAGTCTTATAATGTTGACAGGGAGAAGTCTTATTTCATCATCTATGATTTCTGTAGATTCCATCAGCTAATGTAGACATCTTCAGAAGTTTGAATGCTAATGGCCAAGCAGAAGGTCTCCTATTTCAGGATACTCCTTAAAATAAATTTTTTTACTAATTGATTCCCAAAAAACTTCAGTAGTCACAAAACTGTATGGTTGACAATGGCCACTTATAGAAGCTAAATTGGTGTCTTGAAATGCTTGGTGCATAATCAGTGAAATTATATAGCACCAAATGCCGTCTCAACTGCCAGGAACCCCATAGTATTTGAAATAGGATCTCAGGCAAGAGATGAAAAAATGCTTTTAATGAAAGTTTTTTCCAACAACCACCAGATACTGTAACAGAGGTTTTACATTTTAACATCTGCTGGAAAAAGAGTGCTAAAACTCCCACTGAGAGGGGTTAACTGCTTGCTTTGTAGACACCAGGGTGGTGATACAGAGCATCACTGTTGTATAGTGACAGAGGATGTTGTGGGTGTTCTCTCCACCATGTCCTTGACCCCATCTTTCCTCGGGATGCTGGAGATGGACAGGTCTGTGCTGAAAGAATTCTCAGGACCCTCATGTAACCATGCTTAAATTCACAATAAACTAAGGGACCAAAATTTATTTCCTGACTATGGATGTTCTAAAGACCCAATGGGAAGACCCTTTCTTCCTTCCTACGGGTGTTCCAAAGACCCTTTCAACTTGTTCATAAGTATTCACTTCCCTTCAGTGAATAATAATTAAAATAGTAATTATTAACATTTTTGTTCTTAC
Organism: Anoura caudifer; assembly: GCA_004027475.1. NCBI lineage: Eukaryota > Metazoa > Chordata > Mammalia > Chiroptera > Phyllostomidae > Anoura > Anoura caudifer. Next base: position 5,714 of record PVKU01000671.1, on the reverse strand, counting down.
TCTTCGCTAGGTTCTGTGCTAATAATGTGGCATGTATTATTCATCATTCTTCATTCTCACATGACTGAGATGGCTGCTATCATTATCTTCATTTAATGTATGGTTTCCCCAGTTCCCATTTCACACAGTGACTAAGTGGTGGAGTCCAGTGTTGGACCTGGGCAGTCTAACTCACAGCCCTCCCTTTTAACCACTATTCCACCAACCACTCCACTCCGTAAAGGAAAAACTCCTAATTGTTTTTGAAAAATTTACAGATCATAATTATGCCAGTGCTCCATTCATCACTACAGACTAAGCAACCACATCATCTTCTCTCACAGCTTCTTTGTGTTCTATAAAATGTCTCATTCTTGCCCCAGGCATAAACACTGAGGGGTAGGAAGGGGGGTTGCAGAAAGAAGGAGGCTCTCTCACCACTAGAAAGCTGATTAATTTATAATTATCAAAGGCTAAAAGGTCCCTTTCTGAAAGTTTTGGCTTGGGGGCCTAGAATTGAAACTTAGTCACTGAATCCTGTCTCTCTTCTGGGAAAGAAGATTCATCACTAGACAAATGCTAACTTTCTAGATCTCAAGTCTTCTTTCCACAGCTCAGCTGAGATAGTTTCTTGACATGGAATTTCAGTGTGGAGCCTCTGCAAACCATATATATATGATACATGCCTTTTGTGCTGATTCCCAAAACTTTATCTTTTACTTTTTCAGCTGTACATTATGAAAAAATATAAACATTTTTACAGAAAAGATGGAAGTACTTAAAAAATAATGTAAAATCCCTGGTCAGTGTGTCTCAGTTGGTTGGAGTGTCGTTCCACAGACAGAAGGGTAGCATACCCAGGTTGCATGTTCGATCCCTGGTTGGGGTGTGTAGGAGAAGGCAACCAATTGATATTTCTCACATCGATGTTTCTCTCTTTCTCTGCCTTTCTCTCTCTCTCTAAAAGCAATGAAAAAAGTGTCCTCAGGTGAGGATTAAAAAATAATAGAATGGATAGCCATATACCCACTATCCAGATTCCATGTCCATATACCTACTACCTAAGTATTTAGTACTTTGGCGTATTAGAATGTATCTATTTATTTATCAGGACCCTTGATTACTGAACACTACAGTATACATCTTCTAAGAATAAGAACATTCTCTTACATAGTCATATACCATTAATACATATAAGGAAATTAATATTTCCCTAACATCATATAATGCCCAGTCCAAATTCAAATTTCCCTATTTGTTCCAAAATTGTGTTTTATGGCTGATTTTTAAAACCAGTATTAAGATGATTTGTATGCATTGCATTTGGTCATTGTATTGCTTTAGTATTTTTCATTGGAGAAGAATGTTCCCCCATCTCCCTTTTTTTATGACACCCACATTTTGAAGATACCAAGTTCTTGTATAATGTTCCACACTCTGTATGCTTTCTATTGCTTACTCTTGGAGTCATTTAACCTGCTTCTCTGGCTCTTATATTTCCTGTAAACTGGAAGTTTAAGGGCTCAAACAGACTTTAGTTAAATATTTTTGGCAATACTTTATAGGTGATTCATTCATGCTTAGAGGTCATGATGTCAGGTAAATCATTCTTTCTGATCTAAGTTTCACCATTGGTTATGGTGGTAACAATGAGATTGCACTTTCATAAAGATATGTTTTTCTTTTTTGAAATAGCAAGAAATCTGTGGGATAGTACTTTGGTATTATTAAAAAAGACTGTTCCACTACATCTTCTCATTTGATGACCTTATAATCTATTAATGGTTCTTCCTTTGATCACTTCATCATTATTGATTGGCTTTTTTATTCTTTTGTAAAGAGCTGGAAATGATTATTTTTCTCTGTGTGATTATGATACCAATTTAATAGTTCATATTTTATCAATTTGGGGTTTGATTTTAATTTTAGGGTTTTTAAAATTGATTTTACCTTTTAATATAAAAACATTCAGAAAGTTTAAAGTATATGAAAAAGTATATACCCAAAAGATCTGAAAGCCAGGACTCAAACAGAGATTTGTGTACCCATGTTCATAGCAGCATTATTCAAAATAGCTACAGTGGAAGCAACCCAAGTGCTCACTGGTGGATGAAGGAAGAAACAGAAGGTGGTGCATATGCACAATAGAATTTTATTCATCCCTAAATAGGAAAGAAATTCTGACATATGCATATAATACAACATGGATGAACCTTGAAGACATTATGATAAGTGAAAGAAGCCAGTCACAAAAAGGCAAACACTGTGTGATTTCATTTATATGAGGTACCTAAAGCAGAAAATTCATAAAGAGAGAACTGGAGTGATGGTTGCCTGAGGTTGGAGGAAGGTAAGAATAAGTTGTTTAATGAATATAGTTTCAGTTTTACGATGAAAAGAATTTTAGAGATTACAGTATGAATGTAGTTAACACAACTTAACTGTATACTTAAAAGTGGCTAAGTTGGTAAATTTTATGCTATGTGTATTTTAACAAAATTTTTTAAATTTTAATTAAAAATAAAAGTAGATGGAAAGAGCGCAGGACAGGATGGCTTTACTGGTGAATTCTACCAAACATTTAAAGAATTAATGCCAATCCATCTCAAATTCTTCCAAAAAATTAGATAGGAGGGAATACTGCCAAAATCATTTCATGAGGCTAGTTGAGGACATTATATGAGAAGAAAATTATCAGACAATGTCCCTAATGAATATAAATGGAAAAAATCCTCAACAAATACTAGCAAAGCAAATTCAACAGTACATTGAAAGGATCATACACCATGATCAACTGGGATTTTCCCTGGAGTGCATATTCTACATGTGCAAATCAATATATGTGATTTACCACATTAACAGAATGAGGGATAAAAATCATATGATCATTACAGTCAATAAAAAAAAGCATTTCCCAAAATTCAACATCTGTTTATGATAAGAACTCTCAACAAATTAATTATAGAAGGAATGTCCCTCAACATAATGAAGGCCACATCTGACAAACCCACAACTAACATCATATTTAATGGAGAAAAGTTGAAAGCTTTTCCCCTAAGATTAGGAACAAGACAAGGATATAAATTCTATTCAGTATAGTAGTGGAAGTTCTAGCCAGAACAGTCAGGAAAGGAATAGAAATAAAAAGCATCCAAAGAGAAAGGAAAAAGTAAAATGGTCTCTTTTTGCAGAGAACATCATATTATATATAGAAATCTCTAAAGATGACACCAAAAATTGTTAGAACTAATAAAAAGATTAAAGGCAAAGGATACAAAATCAACATGGAAAAATCAGTTGCATTTCTATACAGTAACAAGGAATTATATGAAAAAAAGAAAGTAAGACAATAATCCCATTTAGAATAGCATTAAAAAGAGTAAAATATTTATGAATAAATTTAAACAAGAATGTGAAAGATCTATACCCTGAAAACTATAAAACATTGATATAGGTTTAAAAAGACACAAATAAATGGAAGGACATCCTGTGTTCATGAATTGGAAGAATTAATGTCATTGAAATATCCATACTACCCAAATAAATCTATGGATTCAATGTAATTTCTATCAAAATGTCAATGGTATTTTTTCACAGAAATAGAAAAAAAAAATCCTGAATTTATGTGAAGCCAAAAAAAGATGTTGAATAGCCAAAGCAATCTGGAGCAAGAACAAAATGTGCTGCTTTAAAATTATATTACAAAGCAATAGTAATCAACTCAGTATGGTTTGGTAAAAAAATAGACATATACCCCAATGAAACAGAATATATAGCCCAGCAATAAGTCTACACATATAGATTCAATTAATTGTTGACAGGGGCACTAAGAATACAAAATAGGGAAAGCATAGTCTTTTCAAAATAAATGGTCAGGACATCTGGATAACCACAAACAGAAGTATGAAATGAAAGCCATCTCACACCTTACACAAAAATCAACACAAAACCTATCAAACTCTTAAATATAATAACTGAAACTGTAAAACTCCTAGGACAAAACATAGCAAAAAGCTTCTTGAGGTTGGTCCTGGCAATGATTTTTTTTTGGGGGCGGGTAATGGGGAGGCGGGAATAGAACAACAAAAGCATAGGCAGCAAGAGCAAAAATAAACAGGTGAAACTCTATCAAACTAAAATGCTTCCACACAGCAACAATTAACAAACTGAAAAGACAAATTACTAAATGGGAGAAAATACTTGTAAATCATATATCTTATAAGGGCTTAACATCCAAAATATATTAAGAACTCATACAACTCAATGACAAATAAAATAAAATAAAATTTTAAAAAGGGAAAAGGATCCAAATAGATATTTCTCCATGGAAAACATAGAAACAGGCAACAGGTATATGAAAAGGTGCACAACATCATTAATTATTGAGGAAATGCAAATTAAAACCATGATGAGATACTATCTCACACCTGTTAGAGTGGCTGTTATCATAAAAACAAAAGGTAACAAGTGTTGGTGAGGATGTGGAGAAAGCAGCACCCTTGTACATTGTTGGTGAGAATGTAAATTAGTACAGCCATTAGGGACAATAGTATGGAGTATCTTCAAAAACATTAAAAGTAGAACTACCATGTGATCCAGCATTTTCACCCCTGGTATTTATCCAAAGGAAATGAAATCGGAATTCTGAAGAGATACCTGTACTCTCATATTCATTCAGCATTATTCACGGTAGCCAAGACATGAAAACAACCTAAATGCCCATTGACATTTGAATGAATGGGTAAAGTAAATGTGGTATATATACATATAATGAAATATTGTTCTACCTCTAAAGAGAAAAATTCTGAAATAAGCCAGGTATAGAAAGACAAATACTGAATAATCTCATTTTTTAAAATATATTTTATTGATTATGCTATTACAGTTGTCCCATTTCTCCCCCATCATTCCCCTCCACCCTGCACACCCCTCCCCCTCACATTTCTCCCCTTTAGTTCATGTCCATGTGTCATAAGTTCTTTAGCTTCTACTTTTCCCACACTATTCTTGCCCTCCCCCTGTCTATTTTCTACCCACCATCTCTGCTACTTATTCTCTGTATCTTTTCCCCCTCTCTCCTCCTCCCACTCCCCTGTTGCAAACCCTCCATGTGATCTCCATTACTGTAGTTCTGTTCCTGTTCTAGTCATTTGCTTAATTTGCTTTTGTTTTAGGTGTGGTTGTTAATATCTGTGAGTTTGCTGTCTTTTTACTGTCCTATTTTTTATCTTCTTTTTCTTAGATAAGTCCCTTTAACATTTCATATAGTAAGGGCTTGGTGATGATGAACTCCTTTAACTTGACCTTATCTGAGAAGCACTTTATCTTCCCTTCCATTTGAAATGACAGGTCCACTGGATAGAACAATCTTGGATGTAGGTCCTTGCCTTTCATGACTTGGAATACTTCTTTCCAGCCCCTTCTTGCCTGTAAGGTCTCTTTTGAGAAATCAGCTGACAGTCTGATGGGAACTCCTTTGTAGGTAACTCTTTCCTTTTGTCTTGCTGCTTTAAAGATTCTCTCCTTATCTTTAATTTTGGCTAATGTAATGATGATGTGCCTTGGTGTGTTCCTCCTTGGGTCCAACTTCTTTGGGACTCTCTGAGCTTCCTGGACTTCCTGGAAGTCTATTTCCTTTGCCAGATTGGGGAAGTTCTCCTTTATTATTTGTTCAAATAAGTTTTCCACTTGTTGCTCTTCCTCTTCCCCTTCTGGTACCCCTATAATTCGGATGT
>PVKU01000670.1:332595-420839 GCA_004027475.1 Anoura caudifer | reverse complement strand
TTTTTTTTTTTTTTTTTTTTTTTTTTTTTTTTTTTTTTTTTTTTTTTTTTTTTTTTTTTTTTTTTTTTTTTTTTTTTTTTTTTTTTTTTTTTTTTTTTGTCTGGGAAGCTCTTTACCTGTCCTTGGAGTCTAATGATATCTTTGCTGGGTGGAGCAATCCTGGCTGTAGGTCCCTGATTTTCATGACTTTGAATATCTCTTCCCAGTCCCTTCTAGCCTGCAAAGTTTCTTTTGGGAAATCAGCCTTATAGGAATTCCCCTGTAGATAACTAACTTCTTTTTCTTGCTGTTTTTAAAATTCTCTCTTTATCTTTAACCTTTGGCATTTTGATTACAGTGTGTCTTGGAGTAGGCATCCTTGCATACATCTAGTTTGGGACTCTCTGTGCTTCCTGGACTTGCATGTTTACTTCCTTTGCTAAATCAGGGCGTAATCGTTTGTTATTTTTTCAAATAGATTTCCAATATCTTTCTTTTACTCTTCTCCTTCTGGCACCCCTATGATGTAAATATTGTAATGCTTAAAGTTTCCCCAGATTCTGATTACGCTATCCTCATTTTTGGGGTTTTCCTTGTTGTTGTTCTGATTGGTTGTTTTTGCTTTCTTATATTCCAAATTATTTATTTGATTCTCAGCTTCATCCACTCTACTGTTGTCTCCCTGTAAATTGTTCTTCATTTCAATTAGTATATCCTTCATTTCTGACTGGATCTTTTTTTATGCTGCTGAGGTCCTCACTAAGTTCCTTGAACATCCTTATAACCAGTGTTTTGAACTCTGCATCTGATATATTTCTTATCTCTATTTCTTTTAACACTTTTTCTGGAGTTTTGATCTGTTCTTTCATTTGGGCCACATTTCTTTCTCTGCTCATTTTGGCAGCCTCCCTGTGTTTGTCTCTATGTATTAGGTAGAGGAGCTTTAACTGCATGTCTTGGTTGTGTGGCCTGATGCAGTAGGTGTCCTGTAGGGTCCAGTGGCACAGCCTCCCTTGTCACCCAAGGTGGGTACTAGAGGTGTGCCCTCTGTGTGGGCTGAGTACACCCTCCTCTTGTAGTTGAGCTTTGGTTGCTGTTGGAAGGTCAGTGGGTAACCAGGCCAGTCAGCTTCAATGACTGGCTGTGACTCCTGACTACTGATCTCTGCCTCTGTGGAGTGGAGGATCAGCTATGCGCAAACAGGGTGGTGGTAACCACCTTTTTTTTTTTTTTTTTGCCTGGGACCACCCTGCCTGAGCCATAAAGCAATATGAGAAGGTTGCTACTTGTACTGGGCTTGGAGATTCCCAGGTGAAGCCAAGCTGTGAATCCAGGGTGGATTGTGGCTAGGGTGGGGCCTGGGGCTCACTGAACCAGCTATTGCATTTTGAGAGGATTTAGGAAGTTGTGAAACATGAACTAAGACCAGCCATTCACATGGAAAAGCAGCTTGGGTAGGTCCATGAGTTAGGTGGGGCAGAGTCTCTAGGGATCTCCAAGGTGGGTCAAACAGTGTTAGGTTGATAGAGTCTCAAATATGGCACCGGTTTGATGGCTCTGTGGGAGGAGATTTTGGAAAAGGGACAATGGCCTCTGTTGGTCTTGATGCCAGACACTTCAGTTTCTCCCTGTATGGTATTGGTCCCTTTCAAGCTTCTCCTCCTGTGCTAGAGCTCAGATGGAGTGTCTCAAGTAGGAGAGTTCATATGTGGGTTCTTTAAGAGGAACTGCTTGGGCCTCCAGAAATTTCATCCACAGGTTCAATTCCCACTGCTTTTGGCAGTCAGAAATTATGGGGACTTGTCTTCCTGGCACTGGAACCCTGTGCTGGGATGCCTGTTGTGGGGCTGGGACTCCTTGCTCCTAAGATATCTCTCTCAAATTTTTATCCACCACATGTGGGTAAGGGATCAGCTCACTCTGCATCTGTGCCCCTTCTACCAATCTGAATGGATGTGGTTTCTTTAATTTCATAGTTGTCAGGCTTCCATTCAACTTGATTTCTGATGATTTGGAGTGATGGTTGTTCTATATTTTAGTTGTAATTTTGATTGAGCCATATCAGCCTACACCACCATCTTGACTGGAAGTCTTGCTCATTCATTTTGAATGTCACACAGTACACATGCTCACTCAGTGGCATCTACCGCCCCTGCTGACTAGTACAGTGAAGTCATCATAGTTTATGCATGGGAATTCCAGTGCACTCTCTTTTGCTGCTAGGTTACATTGAGGTCATAGAAATTGTTCCCATTATATTAACAATGGCTGAGCTTTTTCCAGACAGACCTTGTATATGTTGAGAAAAAAATGAGAATTTAAAATATTTGGGTATGAGAGAGAGTGCATCATTTTGGGTAGAAAAATCAAGTTAATGAAATTTAAAAGACTCCAAGAAAAATATAATTTTCCATGAAATTTCAATCCTGAGAAATTATGCTAATCTTAACCTGCAGGAAAAAAATCACTAACCATAATATATAGTGGGAACTAAACATAAATTTAATTTTGCAAGGTGCAGTATTATATTAAATAATTTTTGTGAACTGTGTTTATAATTATTGTAAGTATCCTAGAGCTAATTACATAAATCCAAATAAAATCGTACATGGTTTCATATGGTCACCTGTTGCATTCACCGGAATTTTTGTAATCAGTTCAGGGTGATCCTACAAAAGTGACCCCTGAGTTAACAAATCTAGAGTTCCTCCAAGAAGGGTGGAGAGAAGGGTACTAAATCCTACTGTGGTTTGAGCTTACGGGAAACAAAAGGTTTCAAAATTCAGCAGTAAAATGAACACACAGAATTTGAACACTTATCTTTTGAAACTCCAATCTTTTGTTTCATTAAAAAATATTTCTGTAAATCTAAGTCCAAAACTTACATGTTGTTAACTATTTCTACTTCCAAATTAGAGAAGACAATACATTTTGTAGATTAAAAACACCTTGATTGTAAATCGAACATACATCTACCCATATCTTTATCTTTTATCTATCTACCTACCTATGTTATGTTGTGAATTACTGTAAACTTAGTACTTTAAAACAACAACATCCATAATCTCACAGTTTTGTTAAAGTAGGTGTCTGAATCTGATTTGTCTAGTTCTCTGCTCAGGGTCTCAAAAGCCTGCAATCAAAGTATCAGCCAGGTTGTAGTCTCATGTACAGGCTAAACTTTGTAACGATTTCCTTCCAAGATTTTGTAGATTGTTAGAATTTACTTCTTTGCAGTGATAGGACTGAGTCCCAGCATCTTCCTGGCTATCAGTGGGATACTGCTCTTAGCAAGTAGAGGCCACCCTAAGGTGCTAGCCACATATACCTCCCAACATGACTGCTTACTTCAAAGCCATTGAGAGACAGTGACTTTGTAGCAACGTAGAGTTTTATATCACTGAATGTGAACCCAGGAGTGACATCACTATTGCCATGTCCTATTGGTTGCAGACAAGTCTTGGGTCCTGTCCACACTCAAAGGACAGGGATACATACATGTAGTCATGAACACCAGGAAGTGGGGATCATATGGGGCCACGATTTATATGAGTCATTCCAACACCTCTTAGTATTCAAGAACTTTTGTTTAAGGTTGTTTATTCACTTCGCAATTCCACAACTCACTCATTTACTTATTCATTTATCTGTTTGTTCTGTATACTTATGTTAAGGCCGCTGTGTACCAGGCACTATGCTATGCTCTGGGGAGAGACATTTAATCTAAGACTCCCTAAACTTCAAACAAACAAACAAACAAACAAAACAACACAGTTACTAAACTTTGAGAGCAAGTGTTCTTAATCTGTTCCTTGGTTGAAGAGATTCATGCATAGATTTTTAGGAAGTTCAGGAATCAGGGAAGTTTCTGAAATTGTTTTGCAATTTTTTTTCTTTTGCTGTGGGGCATACTATAAACATTTTATAGACCCTTTAATGAAGGGGGAAAGAAAAAAGTACATTGAATTTTCTAAGAGAAAAGATACTGGATATCAATAATATTAATGACCTAGAATAAATGCTGATGATAAGTATATAGAAAAGTGGATGTTAGAATGTAATATATTTTGAATAAGGAGTCAATAGGGATGCTATAAAAAGATACTTTAAACAAATCACCTTGTATGGATAGAAATTTTCTATGTAAATAAAGTCTGCGTTGGGGTTGGGGGTGCTTCTGGGTGCTATAAAAGACGGTGGCCGGTTGGGCAGGCAGCGAATAATTCAATGTTTTTGTAGCACATGCAGTTGTACTTAGCTCCCCCATGCAGTCTCAGACTCCTAACCTCCAAAACTGGGCTGTTAATATCTATGTGAATGTTGTTATAAATACAACAGTTATTTGATATAAAGCACAGTGCATCAAACATACTAGATACTCAAAAACAGTTCATATTAAACTGTTCAAGTATGTGATAATATATGAAAAGGTTTTAAGAGATAAAATGGAGCCAAATGTTGAATTCTGGGGAGGGTAGAATAAATTCTAATATAGCAAATAAGAGAAAGACTTGGCATTTCCAAAACATTAGTTTGTGAGACTTACAGGAAAACCATATAATTAAATATATTAGATGATATAAGAGGAAAATAATTGAAATGACCACTTTTTTAACTTTAAAGTTTGATTCTGATTTGGAAATTGAAAACTACTAGCATAGAAGGTGGTGCAATTCTGTGAGTGAATGTGATAATTATGAAGAGAGAGAAGGAGTTCAGGGAAAAAAATTTATGATGAGTCTTAACCTAAACTTAGGGCAGGCAAAAATGAGGGTAGTGTAGAATGGCAGCAAAATCAACCAAATTAAAATACAATTAAAAAGATATTTGAAAACTCTGGGGAGCATAAATTATGTATATATTTAAGGGTGGAGGATATGTGGAATCATGATTGAGAACAGAGCTTGTGGAGTTAACCTATGACCTTACTCATTGATCTTCAAGCCGTAGAGTTATTGGCATATCATGCAGACTCAGTTTAGATGTATCATTTTAAAAATTATTATTATTATGAATAAATAGTGAAAAGAAGCAACACATGTATCTTAATTATTTTGTAAACTATTTCCAATCAGGTTTTAAAAAGTACCATGGTGAATTTTGAAATATGGAATTATTGTTATACATAAAAAGAAAGAAAAGTCTAATGAGGTCATAGTGTCAAAATCTAAAAGCGTCATATTTTGTATTCTTTTTTGAGACTGTTTTTTCAAATAACTATATTTTATGCGTGGTTTCAAAACATCACAGTTTACTAATGACTAATAAAATAAATTATAAGAATATTTGTGCTCTAGTATCTTTATTATTTTACTTTAAATAAATGTTGCTCACTTTATGGTTTTAAAGTATTTATTATATTAATTAATAACAAAATGTTTTCTGTTGTATTATTTTATTTTTGAGAGAGTTACAGAGAGGTGATTTTATATATGATTACTTAAAATAGTTAAAAATGGCTGTAACACAGGCAAGGAGACAAGCTTTCCCTTCTAGAAAATTTTAGATCTACTAAATTTCAAATATGACTTTAATCCTTAAAAGAAGCTTTGAGTACCCATTTTTATTAATATTTAAAGTTGTTAGTAATATTCTTTGGCATTTGAACTTATTTAAGAGGTCATGAATAGTATTGACTGTTATCGTGAAGGTATCTGTAGGAACAATGCGCCTCCTAGTGTAAAGTTAGGGTAATGTCAGCTCTCGTTGGTGTGCTGCATGGAATCACATCTCCATAGCTGCATACTGTCATGTGATTCATTATTCTAAGGATCCCCAAAAGAAAATAACGTCACTTTACTCTAGACTGGGTGGTCTGTTCTAGAGGAGGAAGAGCGATTCTGCGTATATCTTCCTTAATAATAATTTGAGAGTGTTAAAAGTGATGGATAAATAGATAAACAAATCAGGAGCCATATCTAAAAAGAAGAGCTTGCTGATTTCAGTAACTCCTAGAAGCATAAAATCAAAGCTTTCTTTTTTAACCTCAAATAAAGCCATCTCACAAAGAAAATATGGAAATAAATCACAAATCGTAAAGAACATACATGCATAAAATCACACTAATGCCTTTTATTTTATCAATATGTGAAAATAAATATTATCTAGTTTAAAACAATTTGAAATATTTAAAGAAATCATAGATGCTTGTGTAAAATGTTCTAAACTTACCTTACCACTATATTGCCGCACATTTGTGACTGGTGATTGAAAATCCTTCAGGCTGGTGTGATTACCAAGTGCGTGGATGCCAAACTGCAGTCACTCCACGGAAGGGTTGCCAGATACAATACAGGATGGCCAATTAAATTTGAATTACATATAAACAGTAATGTCTTTAGGTATAACTGTGTGCCAAATATTGCAATATTGCCATGTCTCTTGCAATATTTGGGGCATACTTAGACTAAGAAAATATTAATTATGTGCCTGAAATTCAAATTTAAGTAGCGAACTTATATATTTTTTTTTCTAAAACTGGCAACTATACCCCAAAAATATAATGAAGAATTAAAACTCATATAAAATTCAAGTATTGTGAGTAAATCTACTGCTGGCATGCATTTAGTTAAAATTAAAACTTAGAACAGTGATTAGTCCACCTTAGCATTAGCCATGTGGCCCTGCCTCCTGTAGAGACATTATTTCTTTATTTAGAAAAAGCATCAGTTTTTAGTGCAGTTATTTCTATATTAGAGAGTAATCACACTTCAATATTACAAGTTCACTTTGTGCTTATATTCAACAGTATAAATACTCCTTTGTGGAATGATGACTACTATATTGGTCTTTTGCTGGTGCAAACAGAGAGAAATTCTTGTTAAAGTTTTGATTAATCACTTTTTGGTTTACTAATCTTTTGATATGCCATTTTAGGATTCTTTATGTGTCAATTGACTTTCACATATATATATATATATTTTTGCACTTTGCTTTCAGGGTCTAATCTATCATTTTAAGACCTAACAAATTCCAAATGCACTTATGTTGGCGTGGGAGGAGGGTACTGGGGAGAGAGAGATTGGGAGAGGCATTGTTTAAGTTTGTTTCTGTATTTTAAGACTTTGGTTGCAAATCCTAGTAAACATATCCACCTAGAATATAAAAAACACACATTTGACACCTCTCAGGTGTGATGCTGGGAGGAAATCTGTTTGGTGGTTAATTGTGGCGGAGTTGCACGGAGAGAGCACAGACCACGCCTCTTCCCCTGCCAGCCAAGTGACTCTGCCCAGCAGACCTGAGCTGCACCACGCGGTGACCGAGAGGTTATTCATCTCATGGACCTGTACAAAATGCGGTTAATAACCGCAAGGCACTCCGAACTGTTCTGGGTTCGTAGCACGTCTTCAGTTATGTTAGTATTATTGTAAGGATTAAGTCAAACTTCACAGTTATCTAAGCAAACTGTTTGGCTTCAATTCTGTCCTCGTGATGAATATACAAGGATAGTAACATGGGGCCGATTATCCTTAAATTCCAATTTCTTGATGGCTACTTAAGAAAATATAGACATTGCTTTTTTTAAGTGTATCTTAAATAGGATAATATTTTAGTTTTGCGATTCATTTTACTTGCATAGACAGTTACATTTTGTTTTTAAAAATTGTATGTTTTAGCACTAGTTGTTTGAAATGTTACATAGATTTAGTGTAAAAGAGCTTTTGAATAATAAATATAGAGAATTTGTTATTTCTATAGGACCAGTCCAGCATCTGCAAACAGGTTTAACTGGTCAGAATTTATTTATATAGGAATTACATTAATGAAAATTGTATAATATTCCAGACTCCTAATCTTCACTTGGATTCTGAACATTTACAGATTTATTCCTAGTAACTAGCCAGAAAACTCTTTATTTCTTTGTAATTAGCAATAACCTAATTCGCAGTCAGATCTGCAAACAAGAAATATATTTTGGGCAGATTTGCCAGTTAATGTCTGCAAATCAACAGCACAATTAGAAATGACCTAAAAATTTTGATTTAAATGCTCATTGGAAGGAAAGAATTAAACCATAAACTTCCTAAAGTGCAGGCACCGGTTCATTGATTTTTTTCATGCATTTGTATTTTGTCATGAACAGGTGTTTTATCATTCCTACACATTCAAAAGAAAAACCTTTTCATATTAGGAATAAAATAAGAATACTTGAGCCAGCTTTTAAAATACTTCATGAATGAAAAGAAAGGTGCTTTAGTCATAGAAGAGAGTATATAATATTTTATGTTTTAAGAAGCAGTCTTAGCCCTGACTGGTGTGGCTCAGTTGGCTGGGCATTATCCACAAACTGAAGGGTCCCAAGTTCGATTCCCTGTCCGGACACATGCCTGGTTGCAGGCCAGGTCTCCAATTCAGGGCATGCAGGGGGCAACTGATTGATTTTTCTCTCTCTTTCTCCCTCCCTTCTCTTCTCTCTAAAAATATGAATAAATAAAATATTTTAAAAAGTATTAAAAATGAAGCAGTTTTAGATGAAACACAATATGACAATTGTGAAACTATAGGGACTAAAAATAGATTCAGGGTTCCCACAAAACAGCAAGCCAGTTTAGGAAAGGTGCTATCTCACCATAGAAAGAATGGTACCTCATTGGAATATTTTCTCAAGGCTCTTTTTATTAGAGAATTACATTTTTAAATGAAGTCAAACCGGGTTTCTAATTCACAAGAGGATGTTGAGTTCTGATGTAAACTCCTTATGCACTAGCTACAGTATATATCTAAAACTAACACTTCAGTTATCTCTCCAAAGTCAAAACTATTGTGCAGAAGATTATGATTTAAAATAAGAGAGAGAGAGAGAGAGACATCAATGAGAGAGAGAAACATCCATTGGTTGCCTTCCCTATGTGTCCCAACCTGGGATTGAATCCAAATCTAACCATGTTCTCTGACTGGGCATCAAACCCACAGTTTTTTTGGTGTATGCGATGACACCCCTACCAACTGAGCCACCAACCAGGGCCACATGCAGTAAAACCTTGACTTGAACAACAAGTAGCATAGGAAAGAGGGATTGTTTACTTGAGATTTTTCTATCTTCTTTAGGTAGTTCTGTAATGCTATGCACTTCCCTCTCAGGATTGTTTTTGCTGGGTCCCATAGGTTTTGGGGTGTGTGTTCATTTTCATTTGTTTCTACGTACTCATTTGGTTTCTTCCTTGATCTCATTGTTGATGCATTCATTCTTTAATAACGTGTTATTTAGCGTCCTTGTATTTGTATGGTTTGAGTTTTTTAAATTGAGGTTGGGTTCTAGTTTCAAGTCATTGTGATCCAAGAAAATGCTTGATATGATTTCACTTTTCTTTAATTTGTTAAGACTTATTTTGTGTCCTACATGTGGCCTATCTTTGAGAATGATCCAGGTTCACTTGAGAAGAATGTGTATTTTGTTTTGGGTTGAAACATTCTGTGAATGTCATTCAAATCTACTTGATCTAGTGTGTCCTTTAAGGCAGCTGTTTTCTTGTTTATTTTTTGTCTGGAAGATCTATGCATTGGTGACAGTGGGGTGTTAAAGTCTCCAATGATGGAAGTATTGGGTCGATCTCTTCCTTAAAGTCCACCAAGATTTTCTTTATGTATTTAGGTGCCCCCTATATTGGGTGCATATATGTTTACAAGGGTTATATGCTAGCCATCAGAGAGATGCAAATTAAAATCACAATGCCATATCACCTCACACCTGCCAGAATGGCTATCGTTAATAATTCAACAAACAACAAGTGCTGGCAAGGATGTGGAAAAAAGGGAACCCTAGTGCACTGTTGCTGGGAACGGTGCAGCCACTGTGGAAAACAGTATGGAGTTTCCTCAAAAACTAAAAATGGTACTGCCTTTTGACCTAGCAGTACCACTGCTGGGATTAGATCCTAAAACTCTCCAAACACCACTTTAAAAGAATATATGCACCCCTATGTTTATAGCAGTGCTATTTACAATAGCCAAGATTTGGAAACAGCCTGTGCCATCAGTAGATGAGTGGAAGAAAAAGCTGTGGTACATTTACACAATTGAATACTATGCAACAGTAAACAAGAAGGAATCCTTACCTTCTGTGACAGCATGCATAGAACTGGAGAGCATTATGCTGAGTGAAATAATTCAGTTGATGAAAGACAAATGCCATATGATCTCACTTATAAATGAAATCTAATGAATAGAATAAGCTAATAAACATAGTAGAACCAGAGGCATAGAAACATGGAACAGACCGACAGCTGTAATAGGGGAAGTTGGAAGTGGGGATTCATTAAGAGAAGGTGAAGGGATTAGGCAAAAAACATATAGAAATGACCCATGGACACGGACAATGGTGTGGGAATTGACCATGGAGTCTGGGGCAGGCTGGGTGGAGGGAGCAAAGGGGAAAATTAGGACAATTCCAGTAGCAAAAAACAATAAAATATTTAACTTTAAAAAAAGAAAAAGGGAAAGGAAACTGGCTTATAGTCTATGGATTTTACATGATGTCAGCACAAAAGAAGACTTTTTGGTGTCTTAGTTCATTCAAAATGGTCAACAAAGTGCGGAATGTTAAGGCATTTTATTTTCTGCTGTGCCCTAGGAACAGGTACTTCTTAGAATAAAGAAAATTGAGGTTGAGACTAGCCCTGTCTTCTGTCTTGATTTCTGTCTCTTTTTGTTTCTTTTCTCCCTTTCTCTTTGTCAGTCTTTTTCTGTTATCCTCTCTCTCTTACTCTATCAGTTTCTTCCTCTCTGAGATATTAATATAAGTGTCTTAAAGAAAGGAAGTGTTAGAAATAGTATATACACAAGTGTCCTGAATAAGGTCTGTCAGGAAACGGAAGCTTGAACTTGTCAACATTACTATTAAGTAAGAACTGCTGTTTCTCCTTACGTGTCTTAGGGTCCTTACACAAGGACCCTTCATGGCCCTTGCAAATATAATGCTTTGAATCAAATTTAAGTTGATAAACTGAAGAGACAATTTGAGTAAGTGAGGAAAAACCTATTGGATATTTACATGAATAATGTACCAGCGCTTATTTTATTAACATAGGCAAAAGTATTTTGACTATTCATGCACCATTTTCATGTACTTTGTAATTCTCAGAAAAAATTATTTTTAATTATTTGTATCAAATCAAATCAGTGAAGACAATGTGCATGTTTATGATAGTTTAGATGTTATTGAATAAAGGGTTTTGAAATTCTCAAATAGTCAACTATTCAAGATAATCTGCCAACTGTGTATAGAAAGTATAAATTTTCACGGCATTTTTAAAACTAAAAACCTCCATTGTATTCCATTATGTTAATTTTCATATGATAAAAATTCATAAATTATTGATGTATGTTGCACTAATAGACATTTAAGTTATAGTAATACCAACCTATATGAAATAAAATTGCTATGAAGACATGACAAAATAAAATATTTACTTTTAAAATATGATATTTTAAATTAAGAGATATATTATGTTTGTAATAATTTATGTATTATACTCAAAATATTATTGATTCAGAAATCAAATTTTCTACTTCATTTGAGTTTTTTTTTTAATTTTCCCTTACAGTTCTCAATTGCTTTTTATTTGGCCCCCAAATGAACCGCAGGCAGACGTTGCTGATCCATCGTTAAAAAGCCTGGTTTGACTTTCTCATTGCCTTTAGAAAGCATGGACTTTCTCATTTTCACTGAATTGCATAGCGCCTGGAATAGTGCTTTTTCCCCGTGGCTACATATCCCCTTCCTCTTTGACCTTAGGTACCGTGTGCTTGCCTTCAGCAGCCCACGTGCCACTCTCAGCACTACTGACACACATTTGAAAATTTCATGCAGCACAAACCACGTTGGGGTCTCTGTGGAATGAAAAGGCAGAGAAGTGAAGAAGGCCTTGGAGGTCCATCAGCTAAATCCTTCGCTACCATTTTCAAGCTTATAGTCCATAGACATCATCCTCTTTCAGCTTGTCTCACGGAGTGATAAGTTTTTCCTCTTCTTACAATTCAAGCTGCTGATTTCAATCAAAATATTTTAATGCATTTCTCAAATATTCTAGGAACAGTTACTTGCTTTTTTGTCCCAAATATTTTAGGAAGTGTTGTTTCCTTTTTTTTTTTTTTTGTCCTATTGATGTGGAGGTCAAATGGAGCAGCAAGTCTAAAGAGTCCCTCGGTTTGATTCCGGGCCTGAGTAATGCTCAGGGTATCTCTTGTTTGGAGGCATTTGACAGAACTGTCTTCCATTAGCCTTTAGGGTGAGGTTCAAACTCTGTCTATTCCCTTCGCCTCTTTCCTAGCACTATTAGTTTGGGGAATTGGAGGTTTGAGTGAACGATGTGACTCATCTTCTTATTCCAAGCAGCTGGAACAAAACGTTACCTATAATGCTGCTTTTTTGTACCAGTAAACCAAAATGCAGGAACTTTTTAAATGCTACGTTTTGCAGTGTTTTTTCTGCAATGTTTATTCAGAAGCAATGTTTGAGATTATAAATATGTAAGAATTTTTAATTGTTTGAAACCTGTATTGTCTCCTTGAAGATTTAAACTTTAGAATATTTTCTCTAGGCATTTAGAGCAGCTTATGAAATAACAATAAATGGAAGGTTTAATCTTAAACCTAATGAATGATGCACTGGTCTAAACTCTATGTGATCAGTTATCACAGACATCTGACTTACAGCTTTACTGAAACATTGTTATCAGCTTTATATATATACACACACACACCCCTGTGTATAGATATGTGTATATATGTGTGTGTGTATATGTATATGTATGTGTGTGTATTCCTCTCTCTATTTCTGCATTGTGTTTTAAAGGACAAATACATCAAAAGATAGAGTTATGAAATATCCATTGACCGAGACCAGTCCCAAAGAAGCAAGTTTCTTCTTAACACTCTCCATTCATCAATTCCTGTTTTTCATTCTAACCTTTTCATTTATTTCAAAACTCTTTTCATTTTCTTTAAAATTTTCATTCATGTTTTTATTTATTCATACATTTGGAAATTTTTTACTGAATGCTCACTGCATTGCAAGATGTTTAAAGAAACATGTGTTATACTTCATTGGCTTTGTCTACTGAGATGATACTAGACATGCTTTCTGGGAAAATGATGATTACATAAAATAGGAAGTAACATAATAATTAAATACATTATTAAATGGTCACAGAAATTATCCATTCATTTGCTGGAAAACCTCATGAGTCATTTTGATTGTGACTTAGGAATATAGTAGTTTGAAAATTTTACTGCTTTACAATAGCTAATAATTTGCATATTATTTCTTCAAGTAGATGTCTAGGTTTTGGACTTCTTTGCCTGTAATCAATCCAACCAAGTAAATTTTGAGACTGCTTTATTGGTACTATTCAAATATAAATATATAGGCATGATTAATTAGGAATAGCACAGAAATTTAGAAATAACTTTAGTAAATGCTGTACAGTAGTACCCCATTATCCTCATGGATACATTCTAAGATACCCAGTGAGTGCCTGGAACTGCTGATAGTCCCCAACTGTCTAGCTATCTATACACATTATATTTTT
Organism: Anoura caudifer; assembly: GCA_004027475.1. Lineage (NCBI taxonomy): Eukaryota > Metazoa > Chordata > Mammalia > Chiroptera > Phyllostomidae > Anoura > Anoura caudifer. The sequence goes on along the minus strand of PVKU01000670.1, from coordinate 407,328 downwards.
ATATCATGTTTCCTCGTATTTTCAGTTTCATTTTTCTCAGTTCCAGTGACCCATGGTCAACTGCAGTCCAGAAATATTAAATGGAAAATTCCAGAAATAAACAATTCATAGGCTTTGAATTGAAGTGGCGTTCGGAGCAGTGCGACGAAATCTCTTGCCCTCTTGCTCCTTCCTGCCCAGATGGGAATTACCCTTTGTCCAGCATAACCAGCTGTATACATTGCTTGCCTGTTAGTCACTTACCAGCCACTCAGTCACTAGATTGTCACAGTAGTTCATGCTTGTGTTCAAGTTACCCTTATTTTAGTTAATAATGGTCCCAAAGCCATTCACATAACTTTTATTTCAGTGCATGATTATAATTGTTATATTTTATTATTAGCTATTTTTGTTAATCTCTTACTAAACCTAACTTATTAATTATACTCTGCCATTGATATGTGTATATATGGGGAAAAAGCATAGCACACATAAGGGTTAGTACTCTCCCTAGTTTCAAACATACACTGGGAGTCTTGCAACTTACTCCTCTCGGATAAGGAGGAACTACTATATTTGCATGTACTTCATGGCTTCTCGTTGGCATGTTTAAATTGCCAGCACCGGCACTCTTGGCTTAGGAACTGGGGACATATACAATGTGTATGTGCTGGACAAAAGCATCATTCACATCCTGGGAGGAACAAAGTGAACTGACAGAGATTTCATTGTGCTACTCAGAACAGTGCACAGTTTAAAACTTATTAATTGTTTATTTCTGGAATCTTCCATTTAATATTTCCAAACCACAGTTGACTGCGGGTAACTAAAATGGAGGAAAAGGAAACTGTGGATCAGCAGGGACTCATGTGTTTTTGCCTGAGTGGCCTCTACCTTGCCTTTACAATGAGTGGGCCAACTTAAAGGGACCTCATAATTGTTTTTTCTCCAAGAACTGTGGTTTGCCATCTCATGTTTAATGAAATAAATCTACAAGTCATTACATAATTTGTTATAGTTTAGACTTTAATAATAATATTTACTCTCTATTGAGTGCTTACAATATTCTGGGCACTGTGATATATTCTTTTCTGGCTGAAATCATTCTTTCCTTGTTACAACCTTATGAATTAAGTACCATTTTCCTATTAAAAAAAAAGAAACAAAAAACCTGAGGCATAAATTCACTGATAACTGTCTCTCAAGGTCACAATCCTGATGAGTGGCTGAGAGGGCCCTAAATTCAGCTTTCAACTACTAAATTAACTGCTTCCTGAAGACTTTCCTTAATAATGTTTTGTTTTAAATGTTAGCATTTTTATATTTAACCAATAGTTTTGTAATAGGGACATTTAATGCTTTAAAGATCCATTGAAAACCAGTCAAGTAATTTTTAAAAATTGTTGTTCAAGTACGGTTGTCTCCAATCAATTTTTGACTCGAGTATGAATAGAATCTGCAATCTCAGATTTATCATCAAGTAAAGGATTTGTCTTTTATCACACAATACCAAAGTACCGCCAAAATTTTAGTATACACTGACTTTAAAATAAATGTGTGGGTTGTAAGAAACATTAACATAGTAACTCTGATTTTCTTTTTAACTTTTTTGTAAGCCATGTTTAGATTATGTTATTAATTTTTAAGCTTCGGTTAAAAGAGAAAGATTTCTTAGGTTAGGATGCCCTACCCAAGGAAAAAAAAAAGTTCCACCTATTTAGGATTGCCTGTTTTAGCAAATAAAAATACAGTACACTCAGTTAAATTTGAATTTCAGAGAAAGAATGAAGATTTTTTTTATATGTACCATGAATTATCAAGGTCTAGGACATACTTATACTAAAGCAATATTTATAATTATCTGATATTCAAATTTGAGTGGTTATCCTAAATTTTATCTGGCTACCTAATAACAAGTAGAAAAATGTTGATTATGCTTTGCTATTATTCGTTTTATTTATAATTTTTGCAAGCAGATCTGGACCACCATTCCAATAAGAACAGAAATGTATTTTTGTTAATTGCTGTTGTTCAATTTCAGTTCTCCCTATTTCCCCCCATTGCTCTCCTCTGCCATGCCCATCCCCCACCTTCTGCATATAATTCTCCCCCTCCTTGTTTTCCTTGTCCATGGGCCTTTTACATATGTTCCTTGACTCATCCTATAGAAGCAAGCAGATTTTACTCCAGAATTCCAGTTCTGTTCCCTTGAACAAATTTAGCCAAGTACTTGTTGCCACCGAATACATTTATGAGCATCTCCTGTTAGAATGGAAGTCCTGTGACAGATTTTGCTCAGTGCTCCATCCCCAGTGCTTAGGACAATGCCTACTGCATGGGAGGCAATGGATAAATGTGCTGAAAAAATATGAAAAGTACTCACTGCAGTTATACTCCTTTTAGGTATTGACATATGTGAAGGAGGAAAACATGTACATTTTTTCTACTACTAATAGAAGCACAAGAAATGTTGCAGTGACCCTCTGGCCAGGGGCAGTGAAGCAGCTATTGGTTCTCATGACCTGTCCTCCTGTCTGGTTTTGTGTGGGGAAAATAAGAGAGTGGGTGAGTCTGACCCCTCTCAAGCTCTCGTCCTAAGGACCATTGCTGGATGAAAAGGCTGCCTGCAGCTTAAAGAGCTGCATTAATGCTGGAGGCCATCCTTGGATTTCCATTGCACTCTGGAAACTGTATTTTCAATCCTGAAAATCTTGGAAGACCCTGGAGGAGGCGAATGCCCCTCTTATCCAGAATAATGGATTGTACTTGAAAAGTGCAGTCAGCCAAAGTTGCTATTGAGGTGGAAAAATGGGCCTAACACATAAACGATGCTTCCAGCTAACACTGGGAATTGCAGAAGAGAAACTGCAATCATTTGACCACATGTGACATTGTATAATATTGTCCGTGCATCGAGTCTATTAAGATAATGTATGGAAAACATGTTTATTCATCTGGCAGAACTAATACATAAGTAAAACTATTAAATAAACAATCAAACTGCCAGTTCTTGTGAATAGTCTGTCATGTGAACACTTCATTTACTGTTTAGCTGAAGGCTGAACAGGACAAAGCAGGAGCTGAGTAGACAGTAACTTTTAAATATAGATTAGCCTTTATTATTAAGCCTACCATTCACTATTTGTAAGAGCTGCTTGTAAACTCATGTGCTGTACTTCAGTATTTTCTCCTTTGTCTTTGCCTTTTGTATCTTTCCTTTAGAACTTTAACCTGTGTATCCAGCACTGTATACCAGCATAGGAGTACAAGGAGTTTTCTGGATACAAGAGTTACTTAGATATTATTTGTTGATTTTCATTGTTGATTTTCAAAGTGGAGCTTCTTCATAAATTCAATGAATTTGTCTGAGGCAGTGTATCTTTGGTCAGTTCCAACACAAATATTATTTTGGTCAAGTATTTGGTCCAAAATTTAGGAGACGTAAAAGAATCTACCAACTACACCAGTCCATACACATGTATGTGCACCAGTTGTGGTGAATTTGGATGGGAGATATATTTGGTCACTGTAAAATTTCAGTAATTAATATTTTTGCATTAATGTAAGATATTTCAAATATAATATTATTTTAAAATTTACTCTAAATATCAATGGTTCTGATAACTCACTTTCTCTCAACACCCAGAAACCTAGGGCATGTGACAGTTTAATCAATATGTAACCCCCTCATCTAGTTGAAACTTTGCAGTCATTCCTTTTTTTAAAAAAATATTTATTTATTCTTAGAGAGAGGGGAAGGGAAGGAGAAAGAGAAGGAGAGAAACATGAAAGTGTGAGTTGCCTCTTGTGTGCCCCCGACTGGGGACCTGGCCCACAACCCAGGCATATACCCTGACTGGGAATCGAACCAGCAACCCTTTGGTTCGCAGGCCGTGCTCAATCCACTGAGCTACACCAGCTCATTCTTAAAAGAGAGTATTAAATCAGAAAGAACTATGGAAAGTGATGCAGTTGCTGCCCTACAAGCAGAGACATCAGTGAGAAAATATGTTGCATAGAATAATACTTGAAAAAATATTGCTAAGGAATGGTTTCCTTTGAATGATCAGATTGTGAAGAAATTTATCATTTGTTCAATTTTTATATATATTTAATTTTTATATTTCAAGCCTATGTTGATTTCTCATTATGGAAAATAACCTTTGTTAATAGTATTTGAAAATTATGTTTATAATATCACTGGGTTAAAGGTTTTGATAATCATGTTAGAATAAATCAATTACCCATCTGGTCTTTAATGCTTCTTTAGATTCATATTAATTAGAAGAGATATGCTAATTTTGGATGGGAATACATGCATAATTAGTAATATATAATAATTAACATGAAATCATAAATATTGCCTTTCTGCATTTAAGTAGCATAAATAGGTTAAATGAAAAAAAATTATCCTATTATCACAATGAATTGATGAAAATAAATGTGCACATACATTATAATTTATTTATTTAAACACACACTTAAATTCTTTTTAGAATATCTTATTCTGAAAGAAAAGATCACAGTATGAAAAATCGTATGTTCAGTCAGGTGCATTGGAAAACATAGATTTCAACCTGGAAAAGAATCTTTTCCTTTGAAGCATGCAGAACTCTGAGCTTCAGAAAGAGTTGCTGACAGAGTCAAAGAAAGCATAAAATAACCAAGTGCCCAAGCCAGCAAAGTCTGGCAGTGAGTAAGAACAGGGCCAAGGATGAGAGCTCACTTTGTGGAACTGTATTTTGGAAAATACATTTGACAACCTAAAATATAAACTACAGCATAAAAACAGCGTTTATAAGAGGAGTCAAAATAACCCTCATAAATGAAAAGAGGATACACAGGCATAACCATGTCTGTGAAAGAGAATTTTATCAAAGACAATCAGTAGGGGGAAAAAACACTTACATTTAATTGAATAGGCATATGTTATGATTTTATGTTCTTGTACTTATGGTATGTTTGGGACTTCACATGTATTCCCATAGATGTTGAGCTGCATAATTAGATAACAAAATCTTAAATAATGGAGGCAATTTTACAGGCATCTAAAATCTAAAAGTCCTCAAAAGGTAGTTGGATCACCAGAAACATGCCACACTTTTAAAAAAATCCTTACACTTACGGAGAAATGTCACAATCTAAATATGGAATATAAAAGTGGTGAAAGGTGGCTTGTTTATAATAATGAAACTACTTTAATTAAAGTTCAAATAGTCAATGCTGTGTGTGTGAATTTTAAGGTACATCTTATAAATGCATATTCATTCATATATTTCAAGGAAGTTTTTGGATGTGCATTAAATACATTGAACAATTTCTAAGTGACTAAACACCATGATTTTTACTTTCTTAAGTTCAAATTAATTTTAAATAAAACAGTTAAAATCATCATGACCGGAAATCCCCAGATGAGGCACAGGTAGACACACTGTGCTTCTTCACACAACCAAAAGAATGACAACAACAAATTTAAAAACAAAAATTACTCAGAACTGTCAGAAAATTGAACTGTATGGAAGTCTGACAACCAAGGAGTTGAAGAAGAAACATTCATCCAGACTGGTAGGAAGGGCAGAGATGGGTGACCGGGTGGAGAGGACTCTCAGCTAGGTGGCAGCAGGCAGAGTGGGCAGTTCCACATTAGCATGCTGATAAACCTGGAGGAACATCTGGAGAGCAAGACAGACCATGTAACCCAGGGTTTCAGTGCAGGGAAATAAAGCCTCAACACCTCTGACTGAAAAATACTGGGGTGGGGGGGCGGTTGAGGCAGCAAGAGAAACTCCCATCCTCACAGAAGAGTTTGTTGGAGAGACCCACAGGGTCCTAGTGTGTACACAAACCTACCCACCCAGGAATCATTATCAGAAGGGCCCAATTTGCTTGTGGGTGGTGGAAAATGGGCTGAGAGCTGAGCAAGCAGCATTGTTCCCTCAGGTCCCTCCCCCACATACAGCACCCCAATGCAGTGATGTGAGTTGCCCTGTCCTGGTGAATATCTAAGGCTCCACCCCTTAGTATGTAACAGGTATGCCCAGACAAAGAAATATGACCCAAATGAAAGAACAGATCAAAGCTCTAGAAAAAAATATAACTAAGTGATGAAGAGATAGCCAACCTACAGATGCAGAATTCAAAACACTGGTAATCAGGATGCTCCCAGAAAAGTTTGAATATGGTTGCAAAACAGAGGAAAAAGTGAAGGCCACGAGAAGTAAAATAAAGGAAAATTTACAGGGAACCAACAGTGAAGGGAAGGAAACCAGGGCTCAAATCAATAATTTGGAGCAGAAGGAAGCAGTAAACATTCAACTAAACAGAATGAAGAAAGAAGAATTCAAAAAATGAGGAGAGGTTTAGGAACATTTGAGACAACTTTAAACATTCCAACATCCAAATCATAGGGAGAAGAAGAAGAGCAAGAAATGGAAAACTTATTTGAAAACATAATGAAGGAGGACTTCCTTAATCCTGCAAAGGAAATAGATTTCCAGGAAGTCCAGGAAGCTCAGAGTTCCAAAAAAGTTGGACCCAAGGAAGCACACACCAAGGCATATCATAATTACATTAGCCAAGATTAAAGATAAGGAAAGAACCTTAAAAGCAGCAAGAGAAAAGGAGACAGTTACTAACAAAGGAGTTCCCATAAGACTATCAGGTGATTTCACAAAAGAAACCATTCAGGCAAGAAAGGGCTGGAAAGAAGGGTTTGAAATCATGAAAGACACAGATTTATGTTCAAGATGACTCCATCCATCAAAGCTGTCATTTAGAATGGAAGGGCAGATAAAGTGCTTCCCAGATAATGTCAAGTTAAAGGAGTTCATCATCACCAAGCCCTTATTCTATGAAATGTTAAAGGGACTTATCTAAGAAAAAGAAGATGATCAAAAATACAAATAATAAAATGACAACAAACACACAACTATCAATAACCGAATCTAAAAAACAAAAATGAATTAAGCAAATATCTAGAACAGGAACAGAATCAGAGAAATGAAGATCACATGGAGGGTTATCAGTGAGGAGGGGAAGAGAGGAGAATGGGGAAAAGGTAAAGGGAATAAGAAGCATAAATGGTAGGTACAAGATAGATGGGGGAGGTTAAAAATAGTATGGAAAATGTAGAAGCCAAAGAAGTAATATATATGACCCATGAACATGAATTAAGGTGGGGGAATGATGGTGGGAGGAGGGGTATAGGGTGGAGGGGAGTAAAGGGGAGGGAAAAATGGGACAACTGTAATAGTATAACAAAATAAAATATATTTAATATAAAATAAAATCATCTTTAGGGTTATCATAGCCACATTCTCTAAGTTAAAAGGCAGGTAACTGCTCTCTAATTAATGAAGCACTGTTGGATTTCTACATTTTTAATAGTTTGTGCATAGTTACTACTAGCACTAAGGTAAGCATTAGTTTTAAGAAAACTCTTTTTAAGTCTACTTTCCTTTTTGAAGCTATGTGACTTATTTTCTTGAGTGGGCTCTTGGAGTATTTCTATCTGGTAAAACAACCTTCTGAGAAAATAGTGATACAAATAACATGCTCCATATGTTAAGATATTTGAAGTGATATAATTGTGATACTAATGATCTAATCATGGCAGAGCCTTGAAGATTAGTATCATGTTTTACTCAATTCCAGTGCTAACAAGTTTGTGGCCCAATTATACAACTCTCTCCTCATCCAACAAATACATGGAAGTCAATTTCACAGTTACCAGTGAAACTAATATCTGTTTTTAATATCTGCACTGATCAAATCAACCAACAAATTCTATGTAAGTAGTTAATGTAATTCTCCAGCAACGATTCTGCTGAGGGGTGTGTGTGTGTTTGTGTGTTTGTATCTGTGTTTTAAATAATAGACAAAAACACATTTTAAGGAGATCTGTACATGGCATTGAAAAAATTTAAATACCTAATTTCAAAAACAGACAAAGGCACTGATATCTTTTTCAAAAAAATACCTCTGAAAATTCTATCAGTTGGGAACAAAATGCAGAAGTCACTGTATCTAGCACAGAATTAGCATCTGAAGAATATAATCCTCTATTTGATATACATGGCATATGAATAAGATATTGTAAGCTGATTTAAAAAAACTTCAAAATAAAGCAATACTTTCATATCATGAACTTCATAGAAGTGCACAAATGAATCCTAGGTGTGCCCCTGGGAGAGATGTACTTAATGTGTTTATGAAAACCACTGAAAATTGAACTATACAGTGTGTTTCCTCTCTCTCTCTCTTCCCTCTCTCTCTCCATCAGCTGGTAATTTTATAGTACTTAAAAAAAGAAGCATGAAAAATATCTTAAGGTTAAGTGTTCTCAAGTAAATTAGACTGCTCCCTGAGACTTTTGTATAAGTTCAGTCTTAATGCATAAATCTAGAGGAAAAAAAAACAATTACAATATGGTTTAAATTTCATTAAAAACACACTTTTAATTTGTCAAAAATGTTATTATACATGTATTTTTTGAAAACTAAGAAAAAATTCAGGCATAAACTCTGATGCCAATGTCTATGCCAATATCCATAATTACTGTTCATAAAATATAAAGCATAAAACAGTATGACAATATAATTCTTTACTTGTGCAGAATATGCAACAAGTCCAACTCCTAATTGCTAGTAGAGGGCAATTAAATATATTATCATGCACTTAAACAAAATGTTCAAAAAAAGTGTAGTTACAGAATTGCTTGAAGTGCTTTTTAGTTTGTATTTATCTTTCATCAGCTATTAGAAACATGAACATGAGTTACCAGAAATACCACCAGTAGAATAAAATATTTTTTCTAGAAAAAAAAAGAAAATTGATAATATCAACTGCTAAACAATTCCTCAGCTTTTAGTACTCTGTAGTCCTAAAATATTTTGTCTTTGATTAGTCTGACAATGAATATTCTTAATTTTGAACAATTCAGAACTCAAATTATTTTAGAAAACTGCCTGATATATTGGTCTAATAACCTTGTTGAAAGTATTTAGATGCTGTTGGTGGGAATACTGTGTAAAACAGTATGGAATTTCCTAAAAAACTAAAAACGGATCTGCTTTTTGACCCAGAAATTCCACTGCTGGGATTATATCCTAAGAACCATGAAAACCAGTTCAGAAGAACCAATGTTCATAGCAGCACAACTTACAATAGCCAAGTGTTGGAAGCAAACCAGGTGCCCATCAGTAAATGAATGGCTCAAAAAACTATGGTACATTTACACAATGGAATTCTATGCAGCAGAAAGAAAGAAAGAGCTCCTATCCTTCACAACAGCATGGGTGGAACTGGAGAGCATTATGCTAAGTGAAATAAGCCAGGTGGTGAAAGACAGATACCATATGACCTCACCTATAAATGGAACCTAATCAACAAAACAAACAAGCAAGAAAAATATAACCAGAGTCATTGAAATAAAAAAACAAGCCAGTAACCAGAAAGAAGTGGAGAGAGCAATAATGGGGTAAAGAAGGAGAAGGGTTGTCAGGGAACGTGTATAAAGGATCCATGGACAAACCAAAGGTGTGCAGGTGTGTAGGATGGAGGATGGGAGGTAGGGTGGGTAGGGTGGGGGAGAATTGTGAGGGGCAGGGATGGTGACAACTGTACTTGAACAACAATTTAAAAAATAGAAAGAAAGTAAGTAGATGCAGGGGAGTTCTTTTATTCCATTTCTGGAATGCGTATTGCACTAATACATTTGTGCTTTTATTGATTTAAAATTTACCAAGGGCTGGTATGTACCTGGGAAAGGAAATGTAAATGAGATATGGTCTCAATTTGAAAAGTGCTATAATTGAGGTAATGGGGCATGTTTTTGCAAGCATAACAACAACTCAATCAGGAGGCTTATCAGTATTAAACATTGAAATTGAAATCCTATGCCAAAACCTCTCTTTAATAAAATTTTAAGAAAATTATATTAGAAACAAAATCAATCACAGAAAAAATTTAAGTATTAAATGTTCATTTCTGGTGTTTCTTTCACCTGATATATAAAGAACATACATTTAATTAAATTGCTAGCATTAACAATTTAAATGATAGTGCATGGTAAAAAGCTATTAATAATATTTAATATACTTAAATATTTTTCAAATAGCAACAGCAGTTACAAACATAAACAAAATGTTAATATTTTATTTAATAACTTATTAGTTTGCAAACACTATAAAAGTAACCCACTAAGTGATATACTAAACCCTTAGGTGTTCTAAATAGTTCCAAAATGGGGTTTTAAATATTTATGGTGTTTTTTAAATCAAAAAACTCTTCAATGCAAACAAATTCACAATGAATTCCATGAGCAAATAAAAATATAGGTTTTGTTATTAAAAGATGTTCATATAGCTACATCAAATAGCAAAATCTAGAGCCCAATTTATGTTATGGAGGATTAGTGAAAATAATGATCAATGAAAAAATGTATTACTACATATTAAAACAGCTTAAAAGTTAAAATATTTTCAAATGCTCAGATATAGTCCTGCTAAGGAAATATTCTAAATTTTCAGTTAGATGTAACAAGAAACATAAATTATATGATTTTTAAACAGTTCACTTGAAGTAATTGTTAACAATAAGAACGCTCTAAAGAAATCTGGTATTCTAATTATCTGCTACTTTGATTACTACTGTCTTTCCTTTGGAGCAGTTTTACAGGTACACCGTACTAAGCAGAGTGGTTTCAACTTAGCAATAAAGAGTAAGTAGTTACAAGGCCAAATATATTCACTTACTCTCTCAAGTTTTGTGTTCGTATGAGGCATTTATGTAAGATCTGGTAATTGCCCCTTTTTGCCTAAAATATACTTTAAGTATACAAATATACACCTCTAACTTTTAATCTCCATTAATGTTGCATGTGCTAAACAAAGTTAAGCAAGCACAAAATGTCACATGTGGAGATTAATTAATTCATTAAGCCGGGAGTGGCTATGCTGCAAATGTCCACTTGGCCTTGTTGGATTTATGATCTAATATCTGTGGGCGCTGATAAGCAGTTTTGCTCATTATTAAACTGAACTTGTTGCATAAATCACGGCTCTAAAATATTACTTAGCATGGTTGTTCCCTGAGCTATTTTTAGCCTTTCTGGCTCAAATACTTAGTTTAAAAAAGATAAATATGTATTAATTTCTTGAGCATAATATGGAATATAAATTATTTCTGTATTTGAACAATTTTTCTCAAGTTGTGCATTACTTATATATATCCTTGACTTTTAATTTTCCATTTTTTAAAGGTAACTAAAAAAAGAAGAAGAAAAAACTTAGTCTCTTTTTCATTTGCCTGTTTTGCTACAGTACAGTCATTACCCTTACATTTTAAAGTACTTCCCTCCTTATTTTCTTTCAATAAAAATGGTTACCTGGGGGAAAAATGAATCAAAGCAAAATATTTTTTCTAATAGGGTAAGGAACTGTTAAATAGTATACATGGGAGTTCTATTGCAGATAATTCAGATATTTCTGTTGATTTTTAACAATTTGACATATCACAGTTAAGACGGAACAATGATCCAGTGATGGAGAACATTATTATCATATCCTTGTAAAGTCTGACTCATCCATTTAATTAAAATGGTCAGTTGTAGAATTCCTTAATGAAAGATTACAAGCAGTAAATACCTAGAGATATGCATTTCATATAGACAAAATGAAAATATGATTTATCTATGCCAAATTTGCATATGGGTAGGTGTATATATATCTATAAACATATATATTTGTGTATATACACACATATGTATACATAGATATAAACATACAGCCATGTTATTCTCAATGTTTTATTTTTAGAATTCTATAATTTTCCGAGGGAAAAAAGACAATGTTCAACTTGTTGATGTATGTGTGCATTAAAGAATCATTCATTGGGAAATGAGACAAAGTGTAAATAAATTTAATGAAAGCTTTATATAACACATTTTTTTCTGCCTGGGCAAGTAGGTATGTAGTATTAATCATTTCATCAGTGTGAAATAAAAGGAATCTCTACACAATTTGGGATTAATTTTTTATCTTTTCTAAAGATTTTATTTATTTATTTTTAGACAGAGGAAAAGGGATGGAGAAAGAGAGGGAGAGAAATATCAATGCATGGTTGCCTCTCACACACCCCACAATGGGGACCTGACCTCTAGGCATATACCCTGAATAGGATTCGAACCAGAGACACTTTGGTTCTCAGGCCCTCACTCAATCCACTTAGCCACACCAGCCAGGCCTAATTTTTTAGGTATCTTCAATATTGGATCAAAACAATGTAATCTTCTTTTGAATCATGAGAACTCAGTATATATTTATTTTGTTTGTAATAAATTATCACATATCATCTTGACATAGTCTTACTCCTTGAAAGTAAATATTGTTGGCAGAAAGTTTGTTTGTTCTTGTTTTCCATAAGATGGCTCTAGTAGCACTTAGTTGTCTTTAACTTCATTTGAAACAATTTTGTTAGATTGTATTGTGACAACTGTCATACCAGCATGCATTAAAAAACATCAAAATTGGTGAATTTTTGTGTAACAATTTTAATATTGAAGATGGAAGAAAATGAACAACACTTTCAGCACATTATGCTTTATTATTTCAAGAAAGGTAACATGCAACTGAAATACAAAAAAGATTTTTGCGGTGTATGGCGATGGTGCTGTCACTGATTGATTGCGTCAAAAGTGATTCGCAAAGTTGTGTGCTGGAGATTTCTCACTGGAGGATGCTCCACAGTCAGGTAGGCCAGTTGAAGTTGCTAGCAATCAAATTGAGACATTAATTGAGAACAATCAACATTATACCATGTGAGAGATAGCTGATATACTCAAAATATCTAAAGCAATAAAGTTATTGGTGAAAATGAAAAATGTATCTTTTATTTTATGGAAAAAAAAATGAACAATTTTTTTGCCAAACCAATGATTTTTAATTTTGTCAGCACAGTCTATGTCCTTGTGCATTTAATTTACTATCCAACTCAGTGCATTTTAAAAATTCTTATTCTGTTAAAGGATTATGCCAACTTTTATTTTGCCTTGTAAGGTCACAGTCTTTCCTGTTCACTTAATGAACAATGGTGCACATGGCTAAGAGAAGAATCTTACACCATTTTATTAATTTTTACTAGAAAGGAATAATTCCTAGATGTTAACAAGTTATATTTGGAAATGTGGTTATTAATAACTGTTCATAAATTTATTCTAATTATTGCCACTAATACTAAAAAGTTGACATATATGTTGTCTCTAGTGCAAATATCCTTAATTGTTTCTGACTAATTTTGCCATTGTTGGGAAATATAATTAACAAAGTCTTCTCTCCCTACCCAGAAATCCTCTCCACAAATGCAGGAGAGAAAGAAGACATTCTCATTATTGAACATGTATAAACCGAAGTGATGAGCATCTTAGGCAATCTGCTGAGAGATTGCACAGACAGAAAGGAATCTCACCTCTTCATATAGCCAAGTAGATACAATCCCTTGCAGACATGTTTTCAAGATTAACAATAATCAGTCTTCAAGTAGGAGGACTATAGTTCACTGTAGCTTTATGTGGCAATGAGCTGACCATCTGTGTTAGTTTGCTGGCTTTACCATATGACAGGAGGTAGTTCTGCAACATTTAATAAAGAACCTACGGAAGTCAGACTTCTAGCCTCCCCTAGATGCTGGAAGACTGGGTCCTTTCTCCCTTGTTATTTACATTTCAAACAGGTGGAGCCCAAGTCTAAGTAAAAGACAATACTGGGTCCTGATATTGAGAAAGGTCTAATTTTCCAACAGCTTTATCTTACATATATTTCAAACAAATGAGAAAATACTTACAGTTCTAAGCTTTATACAGTAACTTCTAAGAATGTGAGGGGAAAGGAATTTTCTCCCTTATTGTCAACAGAGAGAATTAAGCTTCCTATTTTTAATTTTCTGTGTTTATCAATATTATTCCTCTCAAAACTTTATCTTGTTTTCCTTAAAATAACAAAATGGAGTGGTATTTGCATATTGCTTTCATATAAATTTTCAACTCAATGTTTTTTCAGAGGGCAGAGGGCAGAGATTTTTCATTTCTTGTCTTTGATTTAGAAGATTGTGCTCAAATGTTGTGACTGCCAAGTAAAATATTATTCTCCTGAGAATATGTGCATATCATTTCTCCCTTCCTTCACATCACACATCTCACAGTCATGTTATTCAGACTTCAGAAAATATTTCGTCTTGATGCATCACTTCTAAAATAGCTGTAATTTAGCCAAGCCCTATTTCCAAGTAAACATTTTGTGTAGTTCCATGGCATGATACATTGATATAAACAGAATTGCTTCAGTTACGTCATACCATCTGTTGCCTCAAAGACCATTATCCTTGAAAAAATCAAGGTTGAAAACTGTATAAAATACTTTATACATAATAAGAATATTAATCACCCCACCCCAAACCTTGTTGAGTGGTATGCTAATATATAAAAGAATTTGGTGTCATTTGAAAGAAAATTACTTAAAGAGTATAGGGGATGAAGAACAATTTTCTCTCTACCCTTCTGAGTTCTTAGCTGAGATAACTGTAATTAAAGACAGATTATCAAGAGAAAACAAACCGAAGTTTATTAACATGTATACCTCATGTATACATGAAAGATACCGAGGGGGAAATGAGTATCTCCCTGAGTTTTTTCCTAACTTTGAAAGCTTAATAATTCATAAGTCTGTTTCATGTTTGGAAAGAGCATTTGTTATTTTTAATGTCAAATGAAAACTTAGAATTAAATATGAAACCAAAAATATTTTCTTCTCCTTGCCTCAAAAACAATGGCAGTCACTGTTATTTAAATTAGACTATTGACTGATGCTTTGGAGTGTTGAAAAAAATGCTTGTTATGTGTCTATGATCATTGTCAAATAATTTCTTTGTGAGAGAACTACCATAGATTTTAATGTTTTTTGAGTGTTATAAATTATTCTTTTATGTACAGAATAATAAAAACTTGACTGTAAAGCATATCTTTTCCTGAATTGTTTAGTGAATTATAATTAATTTTTTGCTTTCCATATTTTCCAGGGGTATCATTAGAATTTCTTTCTGCAACAACACATAAAAATCTAGCCCTGGTTAATACAGCACCATTAAAATTACCTTTTGCAAGGACAAGAAAAAATGCTGTAAGAAAGGTAATAATCAGTCAGAAGTTTACTTGTACACATTGGGTGCATTTAAGTCCAATGCCATGTAATTTAAACAGCTCTTGAAAAATGTCTCCCAGTTTAGATGAGATCTCAGAACCCATGTTGAAGATTTGAGAACTTATTGAGCACTGTGTTCCTGAAATAGAATTTTCCCTGGGCCTTTGTCATTGCTGCTTTAACTTTCAGGTGCAGTGGAATATAAATTATTGCACGATGCACATTTTGTAAGTAAAATAATAGAAAAACCAACCTCACTGAAATTTTATTTCCATATCTTTATTTTTATTTTTGTCTCTCTTACATTAATTATCCTTCCTGTCCATTTATTTCATTTTCTAAGCAAACACGTTTATATAAAGTGGTCTTAGCCCTTCAATAATCAACTTTGTTGTGACATCTTTTTTATTCCTGACTCCTTATTCTATTCACTTTGATTTTTTTAGTCAATTTCCTTAAATGATGTTATAGAAAATTATGCTCTCTTTGTCTCACAGCAAAATAGATAAAAATGAGAAAAATTTAAACAAATCAGTTAGAGTAAGAATATATGTAAGTAGAACATAAAATCATCAATTCTGTGGATTTTTTTTACATGTGAGTTTTTAGGAGAAAGGAAAATCACAGGAAATAGAGAAATTACAAGCTTTTCAAAATCACTATGTTTTGATGTCAATGTAAATTCAGTTCATTTTAGTATCTTGAACCACTGATATTTCATGTTTTCATGAAACTATATTCTGAAAAGTTCTGGACTACCAATTAACCATTAAACTGAAGTCAGGAATGCATTAAATAGAATATTTTGAATCCTTCTTTCTTTACTTTGTTGCTTCTTTACTTTCCCTCTCTCTTTCATCTTTCTTTCCAGTTAAGAAAAAGAAAAAAAGAACTCATGGGCATGGACAACAGTGTGGTGATTTTGAAAGCAAGGAGGTATAAGGGACTAAATGTTAACGGGGAAAAAACAGTTAAAAACTAAAAAATAAACACCCACAAATAAGGTGATGGATAAATAAACTGGGCTATGTACACACTGTGGAATGTGTATGAGCAGGTTAGGAGGAATAAGGTGGCTGTCTGTGTTCCCAAGCAGATGCAGTTCTACGGCAAGTTGTGTTACAAAAAGAATAAGTCTCAGAATAAAAAATAAAAGATGGACACAGAACTCTGAATCAACAAATACATTAGTCCCATAACTTAATCAGGTAACTAGTAATAGTTAACTGAAATGGTATTCTATTTTTGTGAAGAGGTGTGTGTGTGTGTGTGTGTCCTGTTGAACATAAAACACTGTTTAGTGGAGTGAATCTTTCCTTTTTTTTTCAGGTAAGCTTAGTCCAATCCCGTTCAGTATATAAGTAAGTCCTCTGTCTTGTACTCCATGTATTGAGATATACTACGAGTAAGAGGCTCTTACCAAATTTGTAGCCTCTGTAAGTGTCTCTGGAGGATACATGGTTCATTTAATAGTTGACCTCAAAAAGCAACAGATGGTTTTAAATTTCTCTTTTCATTGTCATATTTTCAGTGGATACTTTTCTATTGAGAGTGTCATGAAGTACATTTTATTTGTAGTTACTAAAGTTGAAAATAGTACAGATATTTTCTTTAATATTTTAAATGATTTAAAATTTTTAAAAATATTGAATTGATTATACTAGCACAGTTGTCCCAATTTTCCCACTTGGCCCCCTCCACCCAGCACCCCCACTCCCTCAGGCAAACCCCACACTACTGTTCATGCCCGTGGGTCATGCTTCTAAGTTCTCTATTGGCTACTCTATTTCCTATGCTGTACTTTACATACCCATAGCTATTCTGTAACCACATATTTGTACTTCCTAATCCCCTCACCACTTTACCCATTCCCCCACAACTCCCTCCTATCAGGCAACCATCAAAATACTGTCCATACCCATGATTTTGTCTGTTTTTTTGTTTGTTTGTTTACTTGGTTTGTTTCTTAGACTCAGTTGTGGATAGATTTGTATTTATTACCTTTTTATTGTTTTATTTTATATGTATTTATTGCCTTTTTATTCGATGTTCTTTTTCTTAAATAAGTCCCTTTAACAGTTCATATAATAATGGTTTGGTGATGATGAACTCATTTAGTTTTCTCTTGTCTGGGAAGCTCTTTATGGGCCCTTCAATTATAAAGGGTATCTTTACATGGTAGAGCTAACTTGGCTCTAGGTCCATGCTTTTCAGACTTTGAATGTCTCTTGCCAATCCCTTCTAGCCTGCAAAGTTTCTTATGAGAAATCATCTGACAGTATTATTAAAATTCAGCTGTAGGTAATTAACTCTCTTTCTCTTGCTGCTTTTAAGATTCTTTCTTTATCCTTAACCTTTGGCATTTTAATTATGATGTTTCTTGGAGTGTGCTTCTTAGCAGCCATCTTTTTTGGGACTCTCTGTGCTTCCTGGACTTGCATGTCTGTTTCCTTCACCAAATTATGGAATTTTTCTATCATTATTTTTTTCAAATAGATTTCCAGTATCTTGTTTTTTCTGTTTTTCTTTTGGTACCCCTATGATGTGAATATTGGACTCTTAATGAAAGTTGTCCCAGAATCTGCTTACACCGTCATTTTTTTATATGTTGTTTTTTCTTGTTGTTCTGATTGGTGGTTTATACTTCCTTATATTCCAAATCATTGATTTGATTCTCAGCTTCATCCACTTTACTATTGTTTCCCTGTACATTGTTCTTTATTTCAATTAGTGTATCCTGCATTTCAGACTGGATCTTTTTATGCTGTTAAGTTCTCACTAAGTTCCTTGAGCATCCTTATAACCAGTGTTTTGAACTCTGCATCTGATAGATTGCTTATTTCCATTTTGTTTAGTTCTTTTTCTGGAGTTTTGATCTGTTCTTTCATTTGGGCCATATTTCTTTGCTCATTTTGGCAGCTTCCCTGTGTTGGTTTCTATGCATTAGGTGGAGCTGCTATGACTCCCTGTCTTAGTAGGGCAGCCTAAGGTAGCAGGTATCTAGTAGGGTCCAGTGGTATAGCCTCCCCTGTCACCCAAGCTGGGTACTTGAGGTGCTCCCTCTGTATGGGCTGAGTACACCCGCCTATTGTGGTTGAGCCTTGATTGCTGTTGGAAGGTCAATGGGAGGGGTTTACCCAGGCCCGTCAGCTTCAGGGACTGGCTGTGACCACTGACCACAAAACTCTGCCCTGTGTGGACTTTCAGCTGCGCAGGAGCAGGATGGTGATGCTCCAATGTGGTCTGTATCTGTCCATTGGGTGCCCAAGCACCAGGGTTTCCCAGGTGGTGCAGGCCAAGGTCAGTCCCCATAGGTGTGCTGCCCAGAGTCACTATGCCTGAGCTATAAAGCAATTTGAGATGGCTGCTACTTATGGCTTGAAGATTCCCAGGTGAAGCCAAGCCATGAATCTAGGCTGGCTGTGCTAGTGCCAGGCCTGGGGCCACTTAGCAAGTAGTGTGGTGCCTGGAGGCTCATTGAAGTTAGCTGTCGCTTGTTTGATAGGATTTAGAAAGTTGTGAAGCAGGAGCCAAGACCAGCCATTCATGTGGAAAAGTCCCTATTCATAGCTTGGGTGGGCCTGCAGGTTGTGTGGGATAGACAAAGAGTGTTAGCCAGATTGATTGAGTCTCAGATATGGCACCCGCCTGTCAGCTCTATGGCTATGTGAGGGAGGGTTCAGAAAAGGGCTTATGGCCTCTGCCCACCTTTCTGTCTGAGAGAAAACTGTCCCCAACTCTTGCCTTGATGCCAGACACTTCAGTTCCTCCCTGTATGCCACTGGTGCCTTTCAAGCTGTTACCCCAGGGCTGGAACTCAGGAGGAGTGAGTCTGAGTAAGTCCCCGTCTGAGTTCTTCAAGGGGAACTGCTTTGGATTCCAGAAGTGACTACCACCAACTCAGTCTCCATTGGTTTTTGCAGCCAGAAGGAATGGGGACTATCTTTCTGTCATTGGAACCCTGTGCTGGGGTGTCTGTTGCAAGGCTGGGACTCCTTGCTCCTGTGATATCCCTCCAAAATTCATACTCACCACACATGAATCTCGGACCAGCCCATTCTGGGTCTCTGCCCCTTCTACCAGTCTGCATGGATGGGCTTTCTTTAATTCCTTAGTTGTCAGACTTCCATTCAACTTGATTTCTGATGGTCTGAGTAATGATTGTTCTATATTTTAGTTGTAATTTTGATGTGTTTGTGTGAGGAGGTGAGCTCTGTTTACCAATGCCACCATCTTGACCAAAAGATCTTTTTTTCTCCAATATTTTAAATAATTTTAACATCTGGTTTCCTATTCGCTGTCTCTCCCCCTATTACTTTGCATTAACATAGCTATATTATCAGAATTCTATACTATTTCAATATTTTAAAGTAGAGATAGACAATCCCCAGGCTGCTGACCAGTTCCACTCCATGGCCTGTTAGGAACTGGGTCACACAGAAGGAGTTGAATGGAGAGCCAGCAAAGCTTCGCTTGCATTACTGCCTGAGTTCTGTCTCCTGTCCTCCCCCGCACCTCCTCCTCCTACCATCTGTGGAAAAAGTTGTCTTCCACAGAACCAATCTCTGTCCCAAAATGTTGGGGACTGCAGTTTTAAAGCCTATAACAATTGCAGCTCTTTTCCTAGCTTATTCAGAATTTATTATTGTTAGGGAACTGCAAATTAAAATACGTTCTCGGCCTATTGTAATTCTGCCTGAGTCAACTTTTCTTCCCTTGAAGAGTAAATCATAGATGATCATTACTTGTTACATGCTAATTGATTTCTGTTTAATTTGGCTTCATTATGTATTGCAGTAAACAGACTACTTCACAAGACTCTAAATGTGAGATTTTACTTTTAGTTTTTCTTTTAAGATAATTACTGCATGTGGGTAAAAATTTGGCTTATATTGGCTTAGTTCTCATATTTCAGTTTCTTTTAAAGCGATTCATCGTAAGTTAAATGCAATATTAGAAAAATATTGATTGAAATGAGAAATAAATTTTAGGGGAAACAAATTACTACTAATAGTGATATGCAAAGACACGTATAAAGTATATGATATTTTGGAAAAACCCTACATATTACTGTGCTTGCTTAAGTACTAAACAACAAACAAAGTCTATTATAAAACTAATTAGGAAATAGGAAAAGGTATGATAGATTCAGGACAATGCCTGTTGAGGGACATTAACACAACATTCCTAAATAATTTTTTGATGTGAAATAAATTAGAAAATAATTTTTTGTTTGATAATAATAGATTTTGAATTGTTAAAAACTTTTGGTTTTACAGAACCCAATAAATATTTGGGGTGTTATACAAATACCTATATTATGAAATACCCTTATATTAAATATATATATATAGTTTATTATACTTGTATCATCTACATGATTGAAAGAGAATAAATATAAAAAAACAAATCAAGAGATAGAGCTACCTGTAAAGAAATACAATATTTTATCTAGAGTGATAAAGAAGTATACTTCCACTTTTAGATTAAGAGTGGGTATGAATGGAAAAGTGAAGTTTAAAAAGGTTTTCAACTTAAACTACAGATGTACAACACACAATAGAAACTAACACTGAGGGCAGTGTTCACTGAGTAGTTGACAACCTTCAGTCAATTTCTGGACTTGGTAGATGCAGATTAGAGATCCATTTCCTTAAATGGATCCTTATTCTCTGCTAAATAATGGGTATATCTGTTGTCCTCAGAACTTTTATTGTTATGCTCTGAATCTAACTTTCACCTTGGTTGAATAGTCAACCAATTCACAATTTAACATGAATTTATACAACCTTGAGAAAGGCTTTGTCTCATGTTTATTATACTAACTTTTTCAAAAAGATCAAGGAAATACACTTCTTTTTTTCTGCTGACAACAAAGGTTTTTCAATAGTTCTGAAGGATGGATTGCTTATATGCATCACTGCACTCTGGTATCTAGAACGAGAATAATAAGAGGCTTAAAATATTTGTAAAATTATTATTAATTTTTAAACTTTTAATAGTTTTATGTTTTTCTTTAATCCTGTTTGGGAATTCTGGAGGCAAGTGGTCTACAGGAGTTCTAAATACTTTTTAATTAATGTTTTCTTAAATATATCTTTAGAACATTTGTTAGAAGTAATAATTATATTAACTATTTAAAGATTGAAGAATTGTTTATCAAACCCTTATATTTGAATATTACCACATGTTGGTTGAATAATACTATAGGATACAAATGCAATCAATTTTGTTGGTTGGTTTGAACAATAAAAACCTATATAAAAATAGGAACACAAAACATGGCATCTTATATCAAATGACTGAGGAGTTTTTTTTTTTAGAGTTCTCACTATTTTTTTCCCATTTGATTAGAATTTTTAGATGGACAAAATCTATAAAACTTGGCTTTTACCTGGCCTGGAAGACATGCCAATTATTTTTGACATGACATAATATATGTGATTCTGTTTTCTTAAGTAGCTATGTGAAATTACTGCAGTCATATAATCTTCCTTGATGTAAGATTATGCAATTTGACTATAATATGTTGTCAAATTTATTAATTTCTTCAATTTTAAGACTTCTCAATCACCGGCAGTATTTTTTGTAATACCAGAAAGCTGCGTCATTGAAGATGGAAAGACGATACAGAACCCGACCCGTTGTCCGGAGAGCCCCTGCTTTCACATCGCAATGATGACCCCATTCTGCAGGGACCCCAGGGACTTTTGAGCTCCTGGGATCCATATGGCACTAGCTTTCAATTCATGTCATCCTGCATGACTATTTCACACAGTGCCTTTGTAATTAATCTTTCAATATGTTTGTAATTTCACCCTGCAATTTTGTTATAATTGACAGAACTTATCAAAATGTATTGCTTCAAGCACACTGGCTGTACCTAATCTGTAAGTATCTGTTAGATTACAAAGATGGCTAGACATACACAGACTTTGCAGGTTATGCAGTAATTCCTCAATTAATTGGGTTTAAAGATTAGGTCATATTCAAACCTTTTTTTCTATATTTTAGAACTGGTGAGCAATAGCCAACCACAAAAGTGGTATTTCTTGGTTTCAATAAAAGTGAGCATTTGATATAACATCTATGTTAAAAAAGAACTAAGCAAAAAAAAAAAAGTATGGAAAACCTCTCAGAATTATCAATTATTAAATAATTTAAAAGTCAAGCTTTGTTCTTGTTTTTTCTTTGTGAAACAATGGAAAGTTTTGTCTTTTAATATGCTCATAGCAGTAGATTTGTAACTGTCCTGGAAAAATAGGATTTTTCTCTGTTACTTCTTTATTTCATGGTACTGTTTGCATTAGAACCCCAAACCATACATTATATAAAATATATTATGCTGTCAGCTGTATTGAGTTTCCATGAGTTATATTCAAGAAAAGAACTTGTTTAATCAGCTTTAAATATAATCCTTAGGAATTTTACCCTGTTTATCTTTTTCCACTGAACATAGAAATGAAGAACCAGCTCTGACAGGTTTTAAGGTGAGGAATTTATTCAGAAATTTTTGTGTAACCAGAACTCCATTTTCTTTAAATTTTTAACATTTTAATAAATATACTAAACATGTGAATATGCATATATGTATATATATGTGTATATATATAACACATACACATTTTACAGAGGTTCTCTGCTTTGAGTACAAAATAAAATAAAAAGTAATAACAGTAAAAAGCCGATGGGCAAAAATTGATTCATAAATGAGATGGTGGCATTCTTCTCAACACTCTTATTGGAAACCTAAATCTCAGTAAATTTGTAGCCTGAGGATACAATGGACTTAAAGGATTTCTGTCTCTGAAGAAAAATTAGAAGGCCTTTGAGGTAAGGTAAATGGAAAAGATTGTTTGGGCAACTGTGGAGCTCTAACACTATTAAATGTTAAGCACCATCAGGGGGTATCTCGGTCATTAACAAGAGTGGCATGTGGGAGATTGTTTCAAGCAGGAGAAAAATCATAGATGTCTACGTGAAGGTGGACTAATGCCATAGGGGAATTCTGTCAACCAAGAAATTATTTTTTTACAAAGTTATTGTAAAGAAAAAATGAAGAGGTTGAGCCATTTCTTTTTCTTTCTTTCTTTCTTTTTTCTTTTTTTGTAGTCTTCACAATATGAAAGAAAAAGCTAGTTGTAAGAGAGGGGAGAGAGAGAGAGAACACTTACCAGTGAGCAAATCACTCAGTGACCTTCAACAAAATCTTAGGATCAGGTAAAGATGTAAAGTTCAAGAATTATTATACTCCAGCCATTCAGCATTCTTGATTGTTTGGCAATATTTTAATGCGGTGATTTTCAACCAGTGTGCCGCAGCAGGAACACTGGTGTGCTGCAGGAATATTTAAAACATGCAATACCTGACTGTTTAGTCAGGGGTGCTGACCCCTTTTTTCTTACATTGTCAAATAAAAAAGTGACAACAGCCAACACAATACCCATTGGGTGTGAATAAATCAAAATTATACCTACTTTTGTCAGTTCAGCAAAAAATGTGTTTTTGGAGTGTTGCAGAATTTTAGTAATTAGTTTATGAGGGCCATGAGATGAAATACATTGAGAATTGCTATTTTAATGAGTTTGAAAGTTAGTTTTATTTGTGAGTTTTAAATCTCCAAGACTTTGTTTACGGTAATGCAAATTAACTTTTGCTGTATTGCTGCAACACACTTTCCATTGAGAAGGGATCCTTTAAGAACTAATTCTGCCTCTGACCCATTAGGAACCTGAGTACCACACAGGCACAGAGAGCGCTGTATTTTCAGGCAGCTACTTTCACACAACACTGTGCCATCCACCTGCTAACTCTGGGAAACACTCTGAGGTCCAGAACTCTGGAAGACGTCGATACTCTCCCAGAGAGAAGCATGCAGTGACGACAGTGGTTACACAAATTTCCTGGCCACGGAGGTACCTTTACCTCTAGAGTGCGAACTCAACCTTGCACTGGGATTTTCATGAAAAAATAGCTTGAAAGTTGGTAGCCAATGGAGGTGAGATCTGAAATCATTTAAACAAAATTAATATGATGCGTTTTTGTATGTTTTTATTTTTTGTTTGTATGTTTATAATATCTCTTGACTTATACTGTATTCTAAACAAGAATACGTTAATTTTGTTTTCAATTTTCCTTTAAATGAGTTATATTTATCTGATCAGAAAATTAATAATGATATAGTCCCTGCAATAAAATTAGTTGGCTTCAAAAACAATAAAGACATATTTATACTATGATGAAATGTGAACTTTTTGGATTCTATTTTTGGAATTAACAGATTATATTGACCAGGAGCTTTGAATTTATTTTTAGATGTGCAACTTAAAATTTCTGAGGATGAGCATGTGGTATTTTTTTGGTTATTTGTTTTAAAGCTGCACTATTTTTTAGTTCTTTCCATAAAGAGGTGGCAAAATGTGGGGGTTTGCTCTGTTCTGTTGGGGAGAGGGGGAAACCCCCTCTTCTACCCTTCATTAGTTCTTACGGATGGACTAATAATGCAGTAATAAGATGGACATGAGACTCATAACAGGAGAAAGGCCAAGTTCATTTGTGCACATGAGAGGTCATCATACGATGCTCAGAACATAAAAGGAGGCTCAAACAAACTATCAATCAGGCATCTTTTTAATGTTTTTGACAAAGGAACATTGTGATGAGTTGGACAGAACAAAAGGAAAAGAGAAGTGCTCATTGGAAAGGGATGTAAGCAAGGTTTGGATAATCATTAATGAGGAATTTAAATAAGGAAGTGACTTAGATAAGAGGAAACAAGCTTTGTACAGACGACACTTTGGCTAAAGTTCTTAATTCTAGCAATGTGAGTGTGTCCAAGTGTGGAAAGGACACCTTTCACATGGGAAATTTATCTTCTGCTTTTAAAGGGGACAGAGAGGTCAGCATATTCCTCTTGCACTACAAGTTTTTCAAGTAACTTTAATTCAAAATTATCAATATGCCCTTAGGACATATGTTGGGGGTGGCGTGCCCTGGGCCCAGACAATACAAAGAAACTTAGGCTAGCCCCCTGGAAGGTGAGAGGTCCGACCTTCCCAGACGTCCCAGCTGAGCCTGTACCCCAGCCAGTCCCAGGCCCCAGCCCATCTGCCAAATGACTTGTAGCAGTCCTACAGCTTCGCATTTAGATCTGCTTTCCTCAGGAATGTGTAAAATGGTGTAGTAATTACTGTCTTCCAAAAGGCATTGGTTGAATTGGAAGTTAGAGTCAGTTAAAAAAAAATCTGTAATTTCATCCCAGTATTTTAGCTAATGTCTTTCTTTCTTTCTTTCTTTCTTTCTTTCTTTCTTTCTTTCTTTCTTTCTTTCTTTCTTTCTTTCTTTCTTTCTCTTTCTTTCTTTCTTTCTTTCTTTCTTTCTTTCTTTCGTGCCTATTTCATATGAATTTAGCTCTTAGGTAGTTTTACTTTTTTCAAATGTGTTGTCTTTAATCTGCCTAAGGTCTAACCTATTATCATGCTGGTACTTTTCCAACTTTTTGTTTATTTTTCTTGGAACCTCTTAAGTGAACCCCTCCCCCCAAAAGTCATCAATGCCTGCCTCCAATGTATTTAACGAGTGTATTAGCTGACATTCAGATGTGAGTGCTTTCTCTTGCTCCTATTCTATAGATAGAAATTTGCACTAAGATGTCTATGTTTGATGTGGTTTGAAATAGAGCAAGCTCATATCACAAGGGTATAGTGTGCTAACCCAGTAGAGTTGACTGAAGATAAATCACTCATTTAATGGTCTCAGCTTGAAACACAGAATGTTGGCCATAAAGGAAACAGAAGACCTCTTTGTCTCTCTGCCTTAGGTCAAAACTGAAACTGAATTTGTTGGTTATATATTCTTGTTCTAAGATCATTTTTTCACTTCTATGCACCTCAATACAGTTCCAGGTAATTGTTAGTCCTTTAAAAGAAAAATAAATAAATAAATATAAAGGGCAGCAGCATGAGAGGTTACTTCTGAGATTCTCTGATAGAATATGTGAGATCATCTTTAAGTCCCCTGCCTGGTATCTGTATTACTAGCTCTTTATTTTTATGACAATGCTGATATTTTTTCAGGTTAAACAATGAATAACAGGAAATATTTTAGATGATTTGGTTTCTGAAATATCTTTTACATTATTAAATTAATAGATAAAATACTCTTTAAGGTTGCTTATTTTATTTTAACAATTGATAAGAAAAGCACAAACCTGCTGAATCTCATTTGTTCAGGAAGTTCTGCCAGAAATGCAGATATAGAATCCGATAAGAATAGAGAAGTGAGGGATTCACATTTAAATTAATTTTCATTGTTTCCACTGGATTTTTATATGAGGGATAGTAAAGGTACTAGTTATACTAGAAAACTACTAAATTAGTTTCAACTTCTCACTGATAATTAAAACTTTACACAGTACAAAGACAACTCATTTTTTGTGTTTGTTTTTTATATTATACACTTCCCAACACATACCCCTATATTTCAGTCCCTAAAAACTACTAGTTCTATAATTCATGTACTTTCTTAATTATAAATGCCTTTGTATGAACTATTTCTTCTAAGTGGAATAACCTTAACACTTTCCTTACATAATAGTGTTTTATTTCTCTTTAATTTAAATACTACCTTCTCTTTGACATGTTCTTAGCTTAATTCTAGTTGGACTAAACTGTGTTCCCTATTCTTATAATATGTGTTATAACTTGTAGCACTTATAAAACTGCACCCTACTTCAACTATGAGCCTCTACAGGTCAAAAACAATACTTCATTCCTGCATCTATCAACTCCCATGCTTTGTACACATACTGAGTTAAATAAATGCTGTTTAAATTGAATTTAATGATACTTTTGTTGTAGATACTTCTGAAAAATATTCAAGATATTTTAAGTTTAAGAACATTCTCAAGCCAGTGTAGGGATCTTGTTTAGGAGAGGACAAAAAGAGGCTCAAGGAGAAAAAGTCAGATTTACAAAATAAAGTAAAATAAATAAAATAAAATAAAATAAAATAAAATAAAATAAAATAAAATAAAATAAAATAAATAAAATAAAAAAATATATAACCAGTCTGACATATTGGAAATGAAGGCTCTAGAATGGAAAAAATAGGTATCTAAACTAGATCATCAGTGTTTAGGTGGAGTATAAACAGAGAATTTACATACACTTATATGTGGAACCTGAAAACCAAAATAAATGAACACACCAAAGAGAAACAAACTCACAGATACAGAGAACAAATTAGTGGTTACCAGATGGGAGGGGTTGGGAGAAGGGCGAGAAAGGTGAAAGGGATGAAGATGTACAAATTGCCAGTTATAAACATAATCACATGATATAAAGGAGAGCATAGGGAATTTAATTGATAGTATTGTTATAACTATGTATGGTGCCAGATGGTTACTAGAGTTGTTGGGATGATCACTTCCTAAGTTATCTAAATGTCTAATCACTATGTTGTGCATCTGAAACTAATATAATATTATAAGTCAAGTGTAATAGAAAAATAAAAGAGAAAGAAATGATGGAAGATCCCTGTCCTCAGAAGAGTATTAAGAAGGAACTGAACCCTGGCTGGTGTGGCTCAGTGGATTGAGAAGCAAGGTGTCACTGGTTCAATTCCCAACCAGGGCACATGCTTGGGTTGTGGGTCCTCAGTAGGAGTGTGTGTGAGAGGCAACCACACATTGATGTTTCTCTCCCTCTCTTTCTCCCTTCCTTCCCCTCTAAAAATAAATAAATAAAATCTTTTTAAAAAGGAACTGAGATCCTGCTTCAGCCTTTGTAGATTTGTGCTACTGAGAAATAGATTTTATAATAGATCCCATTAGTTGTGAATAAGGGCTTAAAGAGGAAAATCAATTTATAATTCCAAATCTAATTGTCTGTTTATGCCTCTGTACTACTTAGGTAGTTTTACCCACAGAGCAGTAATTCTGTCCGTAACTGGACTTAATATACCAGCATTAAAAATTTTATAAAATAAAATTTTTAATATTTGCACTAAGTGTTAAAGATCATAAATGATATCTGTTAGTTTTTATTAAGAAATATTAAAAGAACAAGATACTCTAGAACTAGCAATTATCAGTCAACTTAATATTTTATCCTTAGTATAAAATGGATAGTTTCTTGAGATAAGTGAAATATCAGTATAATTATTAAAATTGCTTAATGATGCTTAATTTATCCAGATTATTCTTAGAATAGATGCCATTTAGGTAAAGAAACATCCTCATCTTCTACTATAGAATTTAACTGTGAAATTGCAAAGGTAAGCCAAATTATTATCATTATAAAGAGAGCAGAATACATTTTTTTATCTTTCTTTTAAAAATAAGAGTACTTTTCTATCCTGCTATGATAGGTTAGGTATGTAATGATATACACTTTGATCGCAACACATCACCCAGAATGACTGGATAGAGCCCAGGTTTCTCACTGGCTTTCAAGAGGAAGGTTGGAGTTGGAGACTGAAAGAGGCCTGGAAGGGAAGTGTGTTAGCTCATCCTGTGGAGTGCTGTGTGTCCATCTGAACAGATACTATGCTGACTAGATGAGGTACATTTTTCAAAATCTAAATAGCATCATTGGTGGACAGTGTAAACTTTGCATTACTTTATAGACCTTTGAGGCTCCAAGCAGTAAGCATTTGAAACCAAAAAGAGACTGGAGAAAAAAGGTGGCACTGCCTTTGAGTTGCTTGTTCTCCCAGCAGCACCTGGGACACTTCCCTTTTTGGGCGCACATTGACTGTAACTCAGTCTGTGGATGGAATCTAAGTGTTTTGAGGGAATCAAAAAATTAAATGAGTCTGCTTCATAAAGAACATATTTTTGAGTTTGAAATAATATGTTTTCCTTTACGATTTTTTAATCTACATGTTTCCTTCCAATGTAATTTTGTTGTCATGAGGTGTAGGAATAAATGCTATAATCAGAAGCATCTCTGATAACATGGTAGTGCAGGAAAATTCACTTTTGCTGTGCAACTTCTTTGAGACAGGAAGCCCACAGCAGATGGTGTGTTTAATGCTAATCTCCTTATTATTCATCACCCAGGATTGCAGGGAACCTTCATGTAGCAACATGTGACCTGACTTAATATTCACTCTCATCTTGATGCTTATTTTATCCCACCCCTGCAATGGTACTAACTTGCCAGTGACAATCGAATCTTAAGACTTTGATTTAATTTTTGAAATTTGTTTCTAGGAAGATAACTCATTTTCCAGACATAATCTATTTACAAATTTGTACTGTCTGGAATTCAAAAATTAAAACTTCACGGTTCCTATTTGCAGCAAATGTGAGTCATTACTCATTTGATGGTAAAGCTGAGTAGCTCTCATAGCATTTTTAAAAATGAGAATAAAGGGATTTAATGTAAGCATTAGGAATCATGTGGGAAATGAAGGTTGATGGGGCTCTAGGTAGAGGACATACCCTCTGTGGTCAGCATTCCAGCCATGGTCAGCACTGAGAAAACTGCCCCCCATAACCGCCCTCCATGTCCACGTGTGTCCTGTTCTTCTGTTCTTAGCACCAGCTTGAATATACAGAAGAAAAATGGTTCAAACTAATATGGAAATTTTTGAGTTTATTGTATTTTTAACAGCTTTACTGAGATATTCACAGAGTAGGAAATGTACTCATATAAAGTATATATTTTTATGGTATATTTGTAAAGTTATGCAGTCATTAACACTGTTAATTTTAGAATAATTTTGTCACCCTGAAAGAAACCTGCACCCATTTCCAGTCACTTCCCACCACCACCACCTCAGTATTTAACAATATTTAGCACTTCATGCAAAGTTTAATCCTTTTTCAAACATGCAGTATGGTAATATCAGACATACTATACTTGTTTAACAAGCATTCTATTGAATATTTCCCAGGAACCAGCCAAAAGGGTAAGTATGGAGGATATAAAATGATTATAACACCACCTCAAGCAGTCTAGTAAGAAAGTAATCTAGTAAGAAATAAACCCATATATGCCAATAATTCTAGAAAGATGAGAGGAATATTTTAACAAAAATGTTTTAAATTGATATGTAATCTCAAAGAAAGATGGCGTTGAATTTACCTGGGATGTGAAAATATAAAGCTTATACACATATACTGTAGAAAATTATTACCTTTTAATCAAAATATTCACTTTGTATAGTACTAACAGAGTTTATGTCAGGCTTGAATCCATAGTCTCTCAAGATGTATAGATCTATTGATCCTGGACACTCGAGAATTCAAAGATACATTTTAAAGAAAGATATTTAACATCTTCAAAATTCTTTTTATCATTTAGATCTAAATTAGACTCTGGAAATATTACCTGATTTTTAAAATTATCCCTTGGATCAAATCACTTAATGTGATGAATTAAAGGCTCTTTGAGGATTAATTTTTTAAATTCGAAAGTAAGAACATTAGCTTTGTCAGATGGATCTAAAATAAATCATTGTCATTTTTCTTTCTTCCTATTTTTCTCTTCAGATATTTGAGATATTTTAATATTTGTGTAAATACTGCTTTCTTTTACTGTTTGACTGTCAAGCTACCTCAGGCAATTTTTGAAATAAGGTAGTCATAAATAAATAAGTCCATCTAACTGATCATGATGCCCATTTTTTACTATCTATTTTTACTATAAATTCACTGGATTGATAACTAACTTCCTGTCTCCTGCCATTTCCACATCATACCATGATGCCAAATGTCCAGGTTCACAGCAAAATTTTTGCATAGAGAATCCTTTTTTTACCTGGTATATGTTTTTTGTATTTTCTCCTGTTTTTGACCTTCAGTAGATGAATGTGGCAGGTTTCCTTCCTTCCTTCCTTTCTTTTCTTTTTTTTTTTTGGGGGGGGGTAATGATTTAACATTGCTTCTTTCTGTTGCAATATTTTTCCAGTTCAAAGTTTAACATTTTGGTTGCTCATATTCTTTAGTATATTTATATAAAGACTTTTTATGCAGTAAATTTTACGATCTCCATTAAGGAACATATGGTATATATATATATTTATATTTATATTTATATTTAATTTATGGTTAATGGCTAGTGCAGAATGAAACTAATAGGTGTATCAAATTCAGAAGAGTTTCCTATTTATCAAGCATGCCAAAAGTACAGACAAAGCAGTTAAGAGAACAGGAACCTGTAGAATGGAGGGGTTTGATTAAATATGCAGTTTCCATGGTTGTTTAAAAAAAATGGGAGGAAGTTTATTCTAGAGGCTTTAGCCTTCATTGGTTACCACTAAGTAACCTTGGCCTACATGGGCAGGAAAACAGAGCCCTAAATGAGTGTCTCAGGTAGGGATCATGTAGAGTAAGTTACTTTGCCCAGCAGAGACAGCTGGGTGGCACTCATTTGCAAAGGTTAAAGACACTTAAAGACTCACAGGACATTCAAGAGAAGAGAGGTGTGTGGCTAGTTGGCAGAGACCTGGAGGTAATCAAGTGGTTCCCTCAGCACTTAACTGAATTTATCTCGTATTATGTGCGAATATATTTTTATTGCTGTTGCTTTTAGTGTTGTTTTCACAACAGAACATATGCAGGAAATGAGATGGTCCATGGATCCTTTGAAGCTTGACTTTCACTTTCTTCTACTCATCTCACAGACTATTGGAGATTTAATATAGTTCCTAGTTATTCATATCCATTTCTTTCTTGTACAATTTGTTTGTCTGAGATTGAAGCATTTGAGATCACTGTTTTAGAAGCTGCTATTGTAAGCACACTTGGTTGCTGGGTCCCCATGAGTCTACCCTAATACCAACTCAAAAGACATTTGAGAGCTTATCCAGGTCCTATGGGAGGCCAACTACTGGAATTTCGTTCTCTCCACCCTTCTTTAAAGATTAAGAATCTGTAGCTCATTAAACTTAAGCAGTTTATTTGAAGTCAGACAACTCATAACATTAAATTCAAAGTGAGCCATTCAGGGTGAAAAGTCTCACTTATAGATGCTCCTCCCTGAATAGGTCACCGCATTCAGATGCGATATTGTGAACCTACGTGGGATAATGTCTTCCTTGAAATTATAGAACATTTTACAAATTATCTCAGCATATGTTTCTAATTCACATGGATTTTAGTAATATTTGTTTTTCTTCTTGCTTCAAGTGTCCTCATGGAGGTATTGAATATGTTGGGGAAATATTTAAACTACCACACTTTTAGATAGTTTGCATTATCTCTTGATAGATATATAGTATCACTTTTACAGAGAGACTAATACTAACTTTGATCTCAATCATATGGCTGGTTGTGATAAAAGGAAGGCATGGGAAATCAGTATGGAATCAATTTTCCCACCTTTATTTCTGTGTCAGCACTTCAAGAAACTATACATCTCGGACTGAGTGTATCAGCTGAGCGTACAGTTGTGTGCCCTATTTTTCAGCTTTTCATGCATCTGTCACCTTCTAGGCTGTAGCCAAGTGTGCTGAATCCTCAGTCAACATAGTGCTAAAATCCATAACTCTGAAAACCCTCTTTTAACCAATAACTAATGCTTTTCACCTCAAGTGGATCTGCAAAACTTAAGAAAATATGAAGGCGATTCTCTATTAGAGAACCAGACTGCTTTTATTTTAATTTCTTTGAGGATACAAAAGTAATACAAACATTAATATAAACTACTCATCCTGTCCGGTGTGTTTCATGGCTACCAGTTAAGAAAAGGACAAAACTCTGAAATAGGCATCAGAGTAGACTGTGTTTTCTGGCAGTTAGTTCTACTTCAAATGTAGAATTAATATAATGTTGATAATACAAATATTATTCCAAAATGCCATTAGGAAAACAAAATTTAAATAAAAATAAAAGCTTCCATCATACACTTCTGTTTCTATTACTTACTTGATTATACCTGTTCCTGGAATACTGAACACCTTTGTTACTACTAACATTAATAATTCTACCCTTAAGGTAAGTAGAAAAGAAAAGAAAACTTTTCTGAAAAGAAAACTTTTTAAATAAAATTTAAAGATCCATTTTGATTTATATACTATTGACAAAGATAATATTTTTTAAAGTTTAATTGATTATATATTTATTTTCTAGTAGACTGGTTTCCTGAAGAGATTGATACCAATAATTCTGATTTCTTCTATCAGTGACAGGGATTTTTGAAATTAATTTAAATTATTTAAGGTCATTTCTCAGACATAGTTTACCAATGACTTGTTCTTTAAAGTAATGTGATTTTCTTTATTTAAGCAGCTCTAATGTATTCATAATTTTATCTATACTGATAATTATGTATATGTTATGTTATATATTATTGCTCTTAGAAGTAATTTTACATCAAAAAACAGAAGAATATAGTGATAGAAATATCTTCTTCCAAATAAAACCACTGAGTTATACCTATTTTTATTTTAATTACCCACAGAAGCTATTTCTCAATCTCATGAAAAAGTACTGTATTCAGTGTTTCTATAGCTGCTTTTCCCTAGAATTTCATTCTGCACAAGAATGGAAAATTGAAAAGGAATGAGACTGTGGCAAAATAATTGATGTCCCTTTAGTTTTTCCTCATGAGATTGTTCCCATAATAGCTAAAATTCTCCTGATTTAGATCTCACAGTTTAACTTGTCAATATGTAATTATGATTCCAAAACAAAATAGCTTACTTTGCAGTTATGGTGTGGATGCTGTCAGGCTGAATAAAAAAGACGCATTGGCTAGATGAAGGGACTGTCTCATTAGTAGTTTCTTATTTAATGATCCACCAAGGTTCGGACTGAAACTGTGAATGCTGTCTTTAACAATCTTAAGTAAGATTCCTCCTGAGGCTCTATAACAGCTGTAAAGGTTTGAGTCTACAACCTTAAATTTCACTGCTATGATTATGGGCATTATAAAAATATATATACACACACACACATAAACACACACAGTGATATACAGTAATATATGTGTAAAGAAATTTATATTTTAATATATAATACCTAATCCCATAAAACTACATAATTCACTTATAATGAACATTTGGTATTATATATTAACCTTGCAGTTCTTAAGGAATAAAACTTTGAAAGCAATAAAATGTTTGTATTTTTGCAGTTAACTGGATTTACAAAGTGGTTTTTAACATCATGTTGACTGTAAAAATAAAAGTTACTTGTTTTGAACTGTTGAAGAATTTCCCTTTGCTTGTTTCCCTCTGATGTAATGTTTTGTAGCAGTTGCTTTTTTTGTTTAGGTTAAGAATAAACCAATATATTTAGCTTATATACTCTACTCTGATGACTTTTTGTACCATACCCATGTGTTAATTATGGTACAAAACATATAATTAATAATTAATGTATTTATTAAGCAGCCATTATATACAAGACTCTGCTAAAAATTGCCTAAAGAATATATATATTATATATTATATATTATATATATATTATATATATATATATGAGGTCTGTCCAGAAAGTATCCAGTCATGCACTATGAAAGAGGGAGACTTCAATGAAGAAGATACAAGAGACAAGAAATATTGTACATAGGACAATAATGCCTCAGTCCCCTTCAGAGTAGGTACCTTGGAACCTCACACAGTTCTCCCAGTCATCATCAGCTACCCTGTCATATTTTCCTGAATCTCATTGACAGTCTGAAATATTTTACTTTTCAAAGGTGATTTTAGTTTTGGGAAAAGCCAGAAATCACAGAATGCCAAATCTTGGCTGTAGGGGCCTGAGTCACCTGGGTGATATGATATTTCACCAAAAAACTCTGCATGAGATGTGATGCATGAGTAGGCACATTGTGATGGTGAATCTGCCCAGCAGTTGCCTTTAGCTGCAGCCTTCTGAATCATCTGAATTATTTCCATGGAGGAATGTTCAAGATCAAAGCAAAATATGATGCAGATCTGTTGCTCTACTCACTTAATCATTTTGAGTACGATGGCCATAGAGTACACATGCTCACTCAGTGGTGTCTGCCACCCCCACTATCTGGTACAATGAAGTCATCATTGTTCACACATGCACATTCCAGTCCACTTTCCTTGGCTGCCAGGTTATATCAATATTACACAAACCATTCTTGTTATATTAACAATGGCTAGACTTTTTCTGGACAGGCCTCATATGATATATTATATATATATGTATGTATATGTATGTGTATATATGTATACACATGAAGAACCTATATTATATGGACTTGTCTAGTGAGAAAGTCACATATAATTGATTAACTAATAAATGCTACAATAAATTAAATAAAGAAAAATACAATTTGTTTTGTGTGTAAAGAGCAAGTTGACACAGTTGGATGGAAATGGAGGATAGGAAATGTTTCTAAGGAAGCAATATATTAGCTAAGACCTAAGGAATAAAAGGTGTCTATGGATGAACAGTATACCACAGAGTTAGAACAAAGAACATTAAGGCCTGGAAAGAAGGAGGAACAAGGCACTTTTCAGGAGTTAAGTGAAGGCACTGTGCTTGGAGCATATGCCTCATTGAAGAGAAGAGTGGTAGGCATTAATGGCCTTTTGAACTCTCTAAGACTTTTCAATATTATACCAAAAGGAGTGAAGAACCTTTGCTAATTTTAAGTAAATGCTGAGGTACTGCTGTGAGCCAGATTCAGGAGAGATATAAGCAAAGACACCCAAGAGTTTTGACTCAACAAATGGGTGGATTATGGTGCCATTTCCTGAGGTAGGAACCACCAGAAGAATGACAGAGAGTTGTGAGAAATACAATGAAATATTTCTATGTATTTTCAAACATAAATATTCCTGTTGTGGCTAGGGCGCTCGTTTTTTTTTTTTTTTTTTTTTTTAATTTATTTTAAGGAGGAATTTAGTCATAATGAACCATTTGTGGCTAGAGCAATGCCAGCTTCTATGGGTAAGATTAAAGGCAAAGGAGTTTGTTGAAAAATGAAGATCAACAGGATGACAACTCAGAAGGATATGACTTCCTCAGGAATCATGGGTAGACAGAGAGAAAAACAAAGTGGTTGCTAAACACTTTGGCTTGAGGAAGTTATTTTGGAAGTTGAATATGATTTAATCTATTTGGAAGACCTATAAGGGAGTGGGAGATTTAAGACACAAAAGATTTAATAACAGTAAGGGATACTTTCATACCTTCTCAATGGCAAAGGCTGGAGGGATTAGAATATAGAACCTAGAAGAAAAGATTAAGTAACTGGCACTCCATTTTAAAATAACCATGTGAATAGAGGATATATTGGTAGCTTATATGTTATTAACTTAAGGTTATTCTTATCAGAACAGTTCCCTTTTCTCCATGTGTCAATAGGCTCTATCATTTGCCTGGGGCTTGAGACTGGTTCAGTAAAGAAAGAGAGAAAGTGGAATGAGACTCTGGAAGGAAGGAAGCAGAACACGGGTTTGAAGAGACAAACTGGTTGGAAGAAGTGCCTGGGGAGGGGGTACTACAAACTAACCAGAGAACCAGTGTAGTTGTTTCTGAGCAATGTGCAGCTTCCCCTTGAGCCTGGTGATCACAAATACTTAGTTGAATGATCCTGATTAGGTGATGAGATATTTCTCCAGCAATGGTTAGCAGCTTAGTTGTTAGGATGTAGGAAAGAGAAAACCTAATTTATGAGAAAGTGGTTGTTTTCCTGGTGGTTTTGCCCAGAGGACAAGGGCAGTTCAGCTATTGATAAGAGGAATTTTATTGACAGACTCTACAATTTGAAGATCAAAAGCAGGGGAGAAAATAAAGCTGGTGAAGACTGATGGAGGGAAACAAAGCAAAGGAAAAAATAAGTTGGTGAATTGATAAGATGAAAGATCACTTCAGTGAAATTATTCAGCATGTCTATGTTCATATACAAGTAATATTGACCAATAAGTTGCATTGCTTTGCATTTCATTGTGTACTCCCCCCAAAAAGTCATGAACACTCAGTTAAATAACCCTTAATTTTTTGACTGTCACTTGATAGTGATAATTATAAAGATTTAAATATGTAAAGCACTTTGCAGTTCATAAAGCACTGTATCTACATAATATCAAACTACTATCTCCAGTTTATATGTAGCCAGATACTGTGCTGGATTCTAGTGCTACAAGGTGAATGACTATGATCCTCACCTTCGAGGAAGTCACCTGAGAGATGTGCAAATTTACACATAGAAGGTGATGGTTGAATTGGATCCTAATTGAGAGCAAGGAAACTTAGAAGGTTTAAGAGTTTTGTTCCAAGTTTCTATGGTCAAAATGAATCAGAAGTTGAAGTAGAATCAGTCTTTTGACTCTAAAGGCTATTACTTTATTTTTTTCCATTTTGACACACTGTCTGCAAAAGCACATATTTAGAAGTTAATGTCACTGCCATTTTGCTGCAAGAACTAGAGAAAATTGTAGATTTAGACATAATTAGATGTTAATATTAATTCAGGCATTCACAATAGCATATTTGTTTCCAAGACCCAGCCAAGAGAGCCAGGACACAAGTGTCAAATTGAGAAAGTGGAAAAAGAAAAAAAGATGTTACTTTTATGCTCAAATATCAAACTATTTCATGGCCTCAGAAGAATTATTTGCTCATTCAGTGTTGAGATTTCTCATTTGTAATTGCATATGCAATAGACTTATCAGTCTATCTCATAAGATTTTTATGAAAAATGGCTGGTATGAATAATTATATTACAAACAGCAATATTTTAACAGTTGAACTGTCAAGTGATAATGAGGATGGTAGCCAGGAGTATAACTAATAATGTAGGGCAGAAGAGGACAATTATTTCTCATGGCAACAAAGTAAAAAGAAAATCAGTGCCATTTAATTGCTATTTTTAGGCTAAACAGAGCTTTCTATGTCTTTGATAATGTCCTATTTTACCATAACATTCAATCTCTGACTAAAATAATTTTCCACATACAGTTAGATAGGCAAATTATTTTGATAGGTCTACAAATACCAAGTGGAGGGTCAGTGTTTTAAAATTACATGTATTTGTAATTTTACAGATTTACAAAAGCTCATCTCTGCTTATAAGAGATTTCAAATGCATTGGAATATTGCTTGAAATAACCCATAAAGATTCACAATAAGTACCTGGGAAGACCAGAATTAGAACAGAATATTAAATATCTGGTGTACTATGTCAGTGTGCTATTTGAGTAGGATAAATTACCATATCACACTGAATGTTCTCTCATAGGAAATATAATTCAAATTTTATTAGACCTCATCCAATACATTTTGACAAAGCAAAAATCCTTGAGAAGTTATTTTGAACTAGTGGTAAGATTTGATTGGTATTCCTGATAATGTTTAAAAATATTACTTCTAAGAAGTGTTATATTTCCATTAATAAACAGTATATTAACATAGATACTATACATTCTGGTACAATTTTCCTTCCAGTATTTGGATGCACAAAATTAATCATTAGTACTGAAGTGATTATTAAATATACATTCTAGACTTACTAAGTTTTCTCTGTTTTTGAGATGCAATCATTTAAGTGTTCTCTTATTCACAAATGAAATACTTTCTTAGCTTATGTCATGTAACTGTCAAATAGGGATAGTACAATTTTCAATTTGTACAATTGTGTGCTCAAATACTTTGCCAAAAGCCTCCAAAACAGGAAACAAAAACTATCATAGCCTTAAAAAATACAAAACAAACAACCCCAAAAGAATGTCTAAATGTAAACACTTTGTGTAAATAACAATTTCTTTTCTTTACTGAAATCTCACTGGTCCTTACATTGTTTTCAGCAAAAATCTTTTTATTTTATTAATTTTTAGTTGAAAAGTTTATTGAGGTAATTGAAGATTAATATGCAGTTTTATGAAATAATACAGAGCCCTGAGTGCTGTAGTTCAGTGAGTTGAGCCTTGTCCCACAAAGCAAAAAGGTCTCTGGTTCGATTCCGGGTCAGGGCACACGCCTGGGTTGTGGGCCAGGTCCCTGTCTGGGGGTGCATGACAAGCATCCAGTTGTTTCTCTCACACATCAATGTTTCTGTCTTTTTCCCTCCCTTCCCCTGTCTCTAAAAATCAATGAATAAAATCTTAAGAGAAGAAAGAAAGCAATAATACAGAAAGATCTCTAGTCCACGTTGCCCAGTTTACCCAACAGCGCCATTTTGTAAAGCTATAGGACAATTTCACAATCAGGATATTGACCTTTACACGATGATCCACTTACCACATTCAAATTTCACCAGTTTTACTGGTACTTTTGTGTGTGCGCGCACGCGTGTGTGTGTGTGTATGTGTGTGTATTAAGTTCTATACAATTTTACCCCTTGGGTAGGTTCATCATCTACAGCAGTCAAGATACTGAACAGTTCCCACAACAAAAAATCTCACCCACTGCTCCCTTTTAATTATACGCAGCTCCTTCCCATCTCTCTCTCTCCGGTGCAACCCATTCTGCACCCCTGTTAACTAATAATCTGTCCTCCATTTCTTAAATTCTGTCATTTAGAAATGTTCTGTTAACGAAGTCCCACAGGATTTGAACTTTTGGTGTCGGCCTTTCTCACTCACCGTAACTCTCTAGAGGTTTGTCCCGGTGGCAGCCTGTGTTAGTAACTTATTCCTTTTACTGCTGAGTAATATTCCAGCAATATTACTGGTAAAATTAATTTGTTGAATAATTCACTCACTGAAGATTATCTGGGCTATTTCCATATTTATCTATTAAGAACAAAGCTTCTACTAAACATTCATGTTCAGCTTTTTATGGTAACATGCATTTCTATTTCTATAGGACAAATGACCAAGCGTGTGATTACTGGGTCATATGGTAATTTTAGGTTTAATTTTTAAAAATATTTTATTTATTTATTTTTAGAAAGAGGGAAAGGGAGGGATAAAGAGAGGGTGAGAAATATTAATGTGAGAAAGAAACATCAATTGGTTGCCTCTCATATGTGTCCCAATGGGGGTTGGGGTGCTTGGGGTACCAGGCCTGCAAACCCAGGCATATGTCCTAACTGGGAATTGAACTAATGAACTTTTGCTCTGTGGGACAATGCCCAGCCTACTAAGCCACACCAGTCACAACTAGGTTTAACTTTGTAGGACTTGAACAGTGTTAGTTTCCAGAGAGGCTGTGCCATTTTACATTCCCACAACATAAACAATGTGGGAATGTAATTGTGAATCTGATGGGATCCCATGCTTCCTCATCCTCACCAACATTTGATGTTGCATTCAGGTAAGTTTTGATCATCTCATCTCGTGTCTCATAAAACTACATATTCTCTGAATGTTCTCCATAATTGGAAACACCTGGCAACCAATAAACAATCAACAAGCTCATAGACAGTGACTTGACTACACGAGTTTTTGAGTGTGCAGTGGACTGTAGGGTAACCTTAGAAGTTACGTCGAGTACGGATGGCAGGCAGTGACACTGGCAGAAATTCAGGATGCATCTTTCAGTGGGAAAAGCTCGCATCGTTGTAAGTATTGTATATTATATAGAGGGAAGACTGCCAAAATGTTAGTTATGGTTAATTTTGAGTAGTAGTATTATAGGTGACTTTGTAATTTACTGGTATTTATCTGCATTTTCTAAAATGAAAATTGAATTATGTAAAAACAGTTAGTAAAAACCCTAAATATACTGGCATGCTACCTATTGCTCAGTATTTGCATATTAAGATCCACCTCCTTGATATCCCAGCAGTGTAAGGAAACCCTCTACTTTTAAGAACTTTCATTATTATTTTTTTTGCTTTTCATTCACAAACGTATCCCTCCTTTCCTTCAGAATGCTGCTCATATGCATCTATATAGGTCTATGAATATATTTTGATATTTCCCTCTTTTTCATCCATTAAATATTAAAGGAACTTTTGGGTTGAGCCTTTGCCCCCAATATACTTTACATGTTCCTTACAAAACATTGCGTATGTGTGTGTAAGGAACTTAATTGTGCAGTGTCTTAAGCTGCTTGGGCTGCCATAACAAAATACACAGACTTAAGGAACTGAAATTATTCTTTTCATACTTCTGGAGTCTGAGATGTCCAATATCAAGGCGCCAGCCAGCTCAGTTCCTGGTAAGGTTTTCCTCCTGGCTTTTCAGTGGCTGCCTTTTCACTGTTCCCCCTCCAGGCAGAGAGCTTCTGGACCCCTCCCACTCCTTTTAAGGCCATCAGCCCTATCAGCTTAGGGTCCCATCCTAATGACCTCATTTAACTTTCTCACTTTCTCACAGGAGCTCTGTTTCCACATATGGTCGCAATTGGGATCAAATCTTCAACATACGTATTTTCTAGGAAGGGAGAGAACATTCAGTCTATAATATGCAGAGTAATGCATAGTAGGTTTGTTTATTAAGCAATTCTTTAGGCTTTGGCTGGAAACCAATAGAAATGGAATATAAACCAGAAAACCCATTTGCAACTAAAATGTGGTTATAAATTAGGCTGGCATCGATGTGACTACATGTGATTTACATAATAAGAATTAATATTTCAGGGCTTACTAAGATAATTTCTTACCTGCTATATAATTTTATAGTGAAAAGAAAAGTCACTGACAATTATATCAAATAAGTTTGATTTTTTATCTTTGAATGCTATCTTTGACAGTTTTAAAGAAAACTTTCTCTTGAGCTATGATATTGGTGGTGGATTGCATTTCATTAGATATTGCTCTAAACATGTTCTCTTGGCTCATGCAAAAGAAAGAAGAGCTTAAGATGTCTATGCAATTTTTGGTAGGATCATAGATTTGTATTTTAATATCATTTGTTGATGTCAAAACCATTGATTCATTATGTGAAAGATAGATTCAGTGTTGCTAAATGAAAGAAATTGAAATAATAATTGAAGGTCAGTCAGGGATTAATATTTTAGTGTAATAAATGGGAGAGAAGGGAGAAAGAAGGTAAGTGTTGTGGGAAAATGGAGCTGATTAAAAAACCAGTGTAAAGCAGTTGTTAAAACTATGCATTTTGTACTCACATCTAGTTTAGTACTGTCATGTATGCAAACTCCTTTTCCCTGAGCAGAAAGTGAGCTCCCTGAGAAAGAAAGGGTGATGTAGGTTCTGTCATATACCGTGTAGCACCAACCACAGGGCTCTCCCAGAAGAAAAGACTCAGTGCACCTTCTAAACGCAATTGACTTAAACTGAAACACACTGAATTATTTAAAAAATTGCTTTCCCTTAGGACTGACTGAATTTCCCATGAACAACTGAGTTTTAAAAAATTATTTAAATATAAGGATAGAGGATATCCCTCCTCACTATTTTCTTCCATTCATTTACCATTTTTATTTTTCACATAATCCCCGATGGATTTCCTGTGATCCTATTATACTTTTCCACAGCTTACTAGCTGCCATTTGCTCGTGCAACTGTGAGATGTCAAAATAGTTCATTCACATCAAAACACTATGTTTTCCACTTCAATGAATGCATAAAAATTTGAGCATGATTTTTAAAATAAGATGCTGTCTAACCATATTATAACTACATGTTAGAATTATGACCTAATTGACCATCAAGACTTAGGTGCTAATTTGATTTCTAAAACCTGCAGGACAGTTCCACCCCAGAATGAGTGAGAAGCCAGATCACTTCAACAAGTCAACTAATAAGGCCCTGACAGGCAATGTCACTGTAGTGAAAGAGGTGCATGAGGTGAAGGGGAATATGGTCAATGATATTGTGATACATTTGCACTGTGACAGGTAATTATTCTCCATTATATGAACATTGAATCATTATATTGTACACCAGAAACTAATATAATATTGTATACCAACTATACTTATTTAAAAAAAAAAGACACTACAGGAAGCCTTAATCTAATCATAAAAAAAAAAAAAAAAAAGCAATAGGCTAATGTAGATTGGAGTGTATTTTACTGGATATTGGACCAAGATCCCTCACAAGAGTCAAGGTCATGAAAAATAAGAAAAGACCGAGAAACTGTCACATGTGGTGGGAGACCAGGACACATGACCATTAAATGCATTGTGGTACCAGAGATTGGATTCTCGAACAGAAACAGGCCATCAGTGAAAAACTGACAAAATCCAGATGAAA
Source organism: Anoura caudifer (assembly GCA_004027475.1). Taxonomy (NCBI): domain Eukaryota; kingdom Metazoa; phylum Chordata; class Mammalia; order Chiroptera; family Phyllostomidae; genus Anoura; species Anoura caudifer. The sequence continues at coordinate 364,121 of PVKU01000670.1, read as the reverse complement.
TCTGGTGTTTAGTTGTTCACAGTAGACCAATTTCAATGTCTTAGTCTTGACAAATGAACTATGATAATTTAAGATGTTAACAGTTAGGGATATTAGATATATAGCAACTCCCTATACTATCTTTGCAACTTTTATAAAAACCTAAAAATTTTCCTAAATAAAAGTTTATTTTAAAAACCTCAAAAAATGTATGTAAAAGATATATTGATGTTGGTGTACTCATTTTACTTTCTTTGAATCATGTGCTGTATACTCTTACCATTTTATTGACTAATCATTTAGTGTGAAGAAAGGGAGAACAATACACTCAAACCTTATTGCTGTTTCTTTATTAGATAAGGTGAAGATATATATAGAAAACAGAAATAATCTAAAAGCTCCTTGGTTCTTGATATGGAGATAAAATTGAATCAAAATCCTTGGTTACTTGTGGAAATCTAAATCTTTCCCTACATTTTATGAATATTTACAGTGGGCTCAAGTTCTTATTGCTGGTGTACTTACAGAAGTTTGCTTCTTTAAAGTCATTCTACTGACCCAAAAGTGAAGTACCATTATTTCTTTTCCTCCTCCATCCCCTCTCTGCTTCCCTCCCTTCCTTCCTTCCTTCCTTCCTTCCTTCCTTCCTTCCTTCCTTCCTTCCTTCCTTCCTTCCTTCCTTTTATTTTTACAAAACACACTCCCAGGAATTATTTTTTAATGTACTAGACTTTTTAAAAAATGTTGTAGGATGGAAGGGAATCTGAGGAGTGCATCACAGATCAACTAACTTCAAATTGACCAGTAAGTTTTCACATTTTTAAAAGTTCTTCCAGGGACTGTACCACCTTGAATTCCTCCTAAGTGCCATTCGGAAACTTGATTCTCACACTCTCTTCCCATCTCTTTTCCAAATCCTTCCCTTCTCTGCCATCCCTACTACCACCTCCCTCCTAGAGCAAAACAGCCAAAACACAAACCAAGAATGCCTTTTTATAGGCAGAGCAGTGGAAGGAGGACTTCTTCATTTTGCTTAGACTTTTACCACCATTTTCTAACTTATCATCTCTTCCAAGCAGGGGAAATATGTGGCCAGATGTTAAAACAATGAATGTATTTCGACTCTATAGTTATATCCTGACAGACCAATGTTCTAGAGGGAATGCATATAAATATAAAATAATGCATGTGAATATTTGTATATTTTTAAGGAAGGTGGGGCTGGCTGTAGGTCTTATCAGTTGTGTGCTTTCATAAAACAGCATTTTAGCACAAGAAGGAATCTCATCATTGGGTGTGAAAATGTTGAATGATAAAGGGCCTAACTACCTGAGGATGTAAAGTGGAGCATGAAATTAGGATGGAAATAAATTGGAAGCTTTCTCTGTACTAGCATTAACAACTCTTCTGTCAAAATCTGCCCCTGTGCCGGGTTCCTGTGAACCTAGGGCTGAGAAAGTCCATTCCTGAAGTAGGTTTCACTGAACTTTCTAGACTTCTCCTACAGCTCTCACCGTGAATCTTGAGGGCACATCCATTCAACAAAAGCAAAGAATAGTCTTTATCACAAAACTAGATAATTATTCTTCTGCACTAAAGTTGTTGTCACTGTTTATTTCTTTGCATTCTTTATGTCCTCGATACAAGAGTGAAATCCTTGTACATCAGCATTACGATCAATGCAAGGTTGCAATTTCAAGACAGCAATAAGCCAGCAAAAGAGATTTATGTAGCATTTTAGTACCAATCAAACAGGAATGAGAATATGATATTCAGAATGTACATTTGTTGACCTGAAATTGTTAAAATATGTAAACATTTTATGATATAGTATATTCGTATGGTTTTCTAAGTGAAGAATATTCTCTACATGATGTCTAGCAGAGAGAAAGAGATTGCATCTGTGAGGATGAATACAAACTTCCCATTGATTTATGGACACACAAAAGATTTCTCAGGGTGCCGAAATTTAAAAAGGAAACCTGCATTATGTACATGATGTTTCTGAGCTTAATTTTTTATTTGCATGTCCTAGATTGATGAAAGACGTAGAAAAAAATCACTTGTGAGCAATAACACCCTATTGACTACACATCAAGAAAAACCTAGAATGTGTTGGTATTTCAGCAATGAAATGGAATGTTTTCATGACAGAAATATTACCTTCAGAGAAGAGTATTCAAGCTATTAGAAGATACCTTGCTTTTTCAGAAGACATTATTTGCTATTTCAGTGACATCACAAGTATTAATCCACTTTGTCAACTTTTTTTGATCAAATTTAAAACCATTTTTAAAATCTTTGCCAAGGCATTGGTAAGAGAGTATCAAACTTTGCATAAAATTATTGAAGCAGGATGTCAAGGCCATTGTTCTTTTTAGATCTGCCAGCTCTATTTAGGATTCTATTAGTCTGGCTTATTGTCCGCGGCAAAGCATGTTGATTCATCGCACAATGGTTTCCTAAGCATGGACTGAGTATTAGACACATTTTAGCCCCTGAGGATACGATTGACAATGACCGATAATGAATGGCTTTTACAAAGGACTGAATTAAGGGAGGGTAGAACTAATAAATTTTAAAAAACCTACATAAATAATATTTCAATTGAAAAAGTGACTTTATAAAAATAAAACTGCATAATGTAATTCAAAAAAATAAATGAATGGGCAAGCAGGCTGCTAATCTACAATGACTAGGTAAGGAATCACTCTCTAAGATGTAACAGCTAAGTCCAAACTTGAAAACAGACAGATGTCAAGGGTGGGACAATGGTTTTGGCAAAGAGGTTTCAAAACAGAACCACGTAAATGTCTGGAGGATTGAATGGGCTTGTCTTTCTCAAAGAGGAGGAAGACCACTGATGGTGGAGCCTCGTAAGTGGGGCAGATCACGGTGGGGCACGAGAGCAGTGGGCGGCAGCAGGATCGCACAGCACCTTATTCTGGGAATAAGGAGTTCATTTTTATTTTAAGCACAAGTACAAGACAGCTTGAGGTTTAAAGCAGGGGAACTGCAAGTTCTTGTTTATAATTTTGATAGATCACCCTGGCTCAGTGGGGAGATGGATTTTCCACAGCAGTTCCCACCCTATAGAAGCACAGGCAGTATTTTGGAGCATGAAGCAGCCACTCACATAGGAGATGTTGGCTTTGGCTAAAGTAACAGGAGCAGAGACAGAGGCTAAATGTTGCGCAGAATCTATTTTGGAAACGGAGCCAACAGGACTGGTCAGTAAGTAGATCAAATTTGTCTGTGAGGAGGTAAGATGGAAGAGAAAGGACTTCCAAGTTGACTTTTAGGTTTTGGCCTCACAGTTGGGTAGGTAATGATAATATTAAAATAACTGGGAAACAGAAATAAGGGAGGAACAGGTAGAAATAAGGGAGGAACAGGTAGAAACAAGGGAGGAAGAGGTTTACACTGGAACTTGTGGGAAGAATCAAGAGTTTTTACTTTGCATAAATAGGGGAACATATAAGACACCAGTTGAAGATGTCAGTATCTGATATATGACTCTTCAAACCTGAATGTGTCCAGTAAGACCTATTAATGTTAAATAAACTTCATGGAATTCAACAAATTTAACTAGAATAGAAAGCTTTTAGAGGACATGTTAAAATGAATTTTCTTTAGAGTATTACAATACACAAAACATATGCAAGCATATGTGTATGTAGTATACACACATATGTTTCAGATACACAACTATACATAGACATATACCCCCAATTTAGAAATAGACAAGGAGTGTAACCTTGAACTGCTAGGTGTGTTTCATTCGATCATCAGGGATGGCCCCATGAGTCCTTGTGACTCAATTTCACAACTCTCCATCTGCCTATTCAAGGAAGGCAGCCTGACTCTGACTGCTCATGCGTTTAGTACAGCTGCTTTGCTGAGATCTGTTTATGTCTAAAATGAGGAACTCTTTAAAGGTGTAATGATGTGGAAAGCACAGCAGCCTGCATGATAGGTGTGCACATGCTCTCTCTCTCTATAAATATATGAGACATCATATATATGGCGTCATATATATATGACATCATATATATGCTATGTCATCAAGGATATTAGATTTACTTTTTATTGTGAGTACTTTTTTTGCCTTTTAAATATGTTTTATGCTTAACTAGTGACTTACATAGTTTATGAATTCCTAAAGTGCGTAACCCTTGACATCCGGACTGATGTTGGATCGCATTTCTATAGGCAGAGTGGAGAGGTGACTGGGCAGTAGTAGAACTGTGTCATTCGCCTGATAGTATTTAATCAAAGAAGTTAGATAATGTGGCCTAAAACAAAATGATATTTTAAGTTATGTTCCAAAGACAAAGCTGTCTTGACTTAAATCTTCCCTTTCAACTCAGTGATACAAGAGTAGCTTGCAGACAATGGCATTAATTGTCCATTTATTTGAATTTAAGTGATTGCCTGTTTTGACCTCCAGAGTTAAGTGTTTCACTGTTTATTGGGTGGCAAGGCTGTGTGGCCAAGTTAAAAGGCAGATGAGTGCCACCTAAGGATGAGACCATGTGCAATTCAGTGTTGCTGGGAAGGGAAGACACACGCAGCAGGGCTCCAGTGCGCCGTGCACCGTCTTTACCTACAGCAAGACAGGGGAGTGCGCAAGGTTCGGCTTCTTGCAATGATTTGGCTCCTCTTGGCCAGTGGATCCACTCTGCAGCCCAGGCAGGCGAGGTAGCCGCACACCGTCCACTTCATGCTGCGGCAGAAGGACCCCAGTCCTTTCCCCAGGGGGTCTGAAATACAGAGAGCTCAGTGCATGCCTCGTGACCATGGACACATGCGCTTAAAGAGAATACAGGAAAACACATCAAAGGAAAGATATTTCCAAATGAGGTGATCAGGCCAGCACAGGCTGTGAGGGCTCTTTTTTGTCTTAGTAAGGAAGCGTTTCAGGCTCAAGGCTCATTCTTAGAGGGTCCTGCGAGGATCAAAAGACAGAATGCATAAGACAGCCTTTCTCAACAGAGGGAAACCAGTTGCTTGAGACTGAATCAACTGGACACGTCTAAGCTTTAATTGTTGTTTCTCTCCTACATCTGGAAATGTGGTCCTTAGCTGTGTGTGATAGGGCACCTACAGATGTCTCCTGGTGAGATGAGAAGGGACTTTGCCAGGCTGACCTGTTTCAGTTACTTTATATCAAAAAGTCACTTAACTTCTATAAAGCCCAGTTTCATAATATTAGAGATAATATCTGCTTCAAGCAATTTGTAGGATTAAATGAGATGGCATGTAATAAAATATTGGCCATATAACAAACACACCATGTCTTCCAATATAATGTCAAAAAGTAAGTTTTTCAAATTTGTGAGCATAGGAAAGAGAGGTTGAAGACATATGGTTTCTTCATAGCTTTTTTGTTTACACGTTTACCCTTATATCACCAAGATTACCAGATACCAGGAAAGTGAACATGCGAATAATTTTAACAGAATGTAAGTTAGTCAATGGAGGAGTTAAGTGTTTTATACTTCACTCTCCTGACAAATCCCTTCTGGTTCTGATCAAAAGTAAATCTTGCTAATGGAAACAACAGTTTGCAAATTCACTGCACAAGAGAAACTAAGTGTAAAGTTTCCACTCCAGGCCTTTTAATGATTTCTTCTGACCCCACTTCTGCAGTCCTCAAAACTCAGTGCTTGTCAGCTTTGTGGTTGAAGCACAAATTAGGAACTCCCAACTCCCCCTGGTAATTATGTCTCACTTCATTACAGTCTTCCATTTGGCTTACGGAATTTTAGTTCCCTTAATTACAACTAAAAACAATCCTAGGAACAACTTATAGAATAAGCCATTTGAACCTTTGCCCCAAGGAGTCTTGAGAACCAAATTTTAGCTTCTGGATGACTGCCTCTGGAGTGGTCTGAAGGGAATCCAGCATTTTCCAGACTAAGCCCATACTTTGCATCACCGAGTTCTGCTCCTGTTCGCGCCTGCCCTCTCTGCTTGAGGCGCTGACTCGGGCAATTGCTCCGGAGGACCTGATGTGTACTAGGGCACTTTCTGAAAGTTTCCGGGAGGGAGGAAAGGCTTTTTTATTTCTGCATGTGCCAAACAAGGCTTTGGAGGTATTTTCTTCCTCAGCAACTCTTTAACTCCTCCCCTGTGAAACATCTTTCTGTGTACTTTGCGGAGAGCAGAATCTCGCCAGAGGCCCTCTGAAATGACTTCCGCGAAGCAGAGCCAGGAACCCAGTGCGGGGTTGAGCCCCCCCCCCCCCAAAGTCCCTCACAGGGCAGCTGCAGGATAGAACTGTTGACCTCTTTTTAAACTCTGCTCAAATTCCCATGACATCAAATGATTTTTTTTTTAAGTACAAATTTGTGTAATATATGGAAAGTGATTTCCAAATCACAATGTAAAGCAGTCTTTTTTTATTAAATGGATTGTCTTGTAATAATGGTGCTGTTTAGTAATATAGTGAAAGAAATAATGGTATGGCTGGCTTATTAACATTTATTTCTGTTATTTGTCCATAATTTGATCATATTTCTGACATTCTTTATATTTCTGTCATAACCTGGATATGTACTTTTAGTGTGTGCGCATATATATATATATATATATATATATATATATTCATTCCTTTTTTAGAATATCTTCTCCATATACTGGTCATACTCAGCTTCAAGTGTAACAGAACTCTACAAACTTATAAACATTTATCATATTATATTAGACTAGATTTTTTTTTTGCTTTAGATTTTTTCCTTTGTTTTTAAAAATGCTTACCAAATTATTGGAGAATTATATTATGACTAGTGCAGAGGGAAAATGATGGATCCAGTACAGAAAAACAACATAAATCATTGTGTAACTATGCACATGGGGATCTCTACATTTGTGAGGAAATGAGAAGATTATATTTCTCTAAAGTTTTCTAATATTCTGTGAAAGGAATATCCTTAATAATAAAATAATCCTAAATATAAATTTATAAAGTAGAATATACTTAGTATTACTTATTAAAAGTGTCCATAAATATATTGTTTAATGATCGTTTTGTATATTTAAAAATTTGCAATGTCACCTTTTTGGGTTAACCCAGGAAATTCTTCTATAATTCTAACCAAATTTTTCTGATAAATATTTATCAGCTTCTAACCAAATTTTTCTGATAAATATTTATCAGCTTCTATTACAGCGTAATTATGTTAGGAAGAGTTTTGCATGGTTGATGCACAAACATAAAAATACATTCCTTTTTATTGCCTTCTAGCAATTTTCCCCTTTATATTTTTCTCTAATCTATTTGAACTTGAAAGGGTGGACTACTTTCTCAGCAGCATTTCAGTGTCTCTCTGTCCATAATCTTATTGATGGGATCCTTTGTAATTTGTAAAGCAAAATTAAAATCGACCTGTAATCTGTTAAAACAGTGCTAAGCATTCACCTCAGCCATTAGCTCTGATAACTCCTTTATCTTTGTGAAGAAGGGAGGCTCTTAAGTATTGATTTTAAATAACAAAACATAGCTGCCATTCTAGTTTTTCCTATCACACGCAGAGGTTCATGGGTTTTGTTCTTCTTACTTCAATGCTTGCCCTATTTGTTATGAAAAAAAAAATGGTCTATAATCTCAGGGAAGCATTGCAGAATTGTTTTCTTTTTTCTCTTCCAAACAACTGTAGTTTGAGTGTTTGACACAATAGAAACCTAAATAAAACAATGTAAAGCCATAATTTAGGATATTTTTCTGTTATACTTTGAAATTAAGGTTAAATATACACTTCAGGCAGACATCATAAAAATAGCTTACTATACAACTTAATCACCATGTTATAATACAATTTACAACACATAAACTATGGATTATTGCTATGGAAAGAGTAAGCCTCACCAAAAAAAAAAAAAAATCCATCTGCTTCTGTATTTCCAAATCCCTTGCAGTTAAGTAGGGTCATCTGACTTTTCTGGTCAGTGGAATGTGATATAACATTTTCAGGCTAATAGAAAGCTTAATTCTCTCTTTATGAACGGCATGACCTACAAGGTTCCCTGTTCCACATGGAACATTGACATCAGCACGGGAGTGTCAGTCTGGTCCTTGAGTGACTTTGGGAAGAAACATGAACCTGCAAAGGTCATGTAAAATGAGCAAGAAATGAACTTCTAGTGTTGTTATAAAAATATTTTCAGGGTTACTTTGTTAGTATATCATAACCTAGCCTGTTCTGGATAATATGATTTTAGACTAATTAATTCATAAGTAGAAATTACAATGTCATGATATGATGACACTTGTATATCCCATGGAAATTCACTCTAAAACTTTTAGAAATAACTTATTACAGTCATATTCTCTATGTTAAATTAGGGGGTTTCTTAATATTCTATTCAATCCATTACATGTCAAGGATAAGAGTGAAAAACTGGTAGAAAGCGAAATTGTTCTTAGCAGAAAGAATTATCCTTACTATAATTCATCTTACCAGACAAGATTCAAGGTCAGAAAATCTCTGGAGTTTTATGAAGAAATTATAGGTTAGTTCCTCCAAGAAGACAGTTTTTAATTTACTTAAACATCTCACTAGATTTTTTTAATATTACTTTCTCAGGTTCTGTTGTCAAATATCTTCAAAAGAAGTTCAAACTGTGATTTGTTTTTACTCAGCTATATGTACTTTCACCTAATTATCTCAGCCTCAAGTTTTATTTTTAAAACCAATTAAAAATCCAAGGGCTGTTTATATTTCATTGTGCTTTAATAAAAACTCATGAAAAATGTGCTGAATTTGTTTTTTAATTGTATCCAAGTTATATAAAATTCTAATTTTGCTTTTAAAATTGTGAAATATTTAACAACCACTAAAGAAAAAGACTGAGTCCTTGCTATTTCTTGAATGTTGTGATCTATTCTATGCATAGAAATGGAAACTGCCTATCCTTTTATCTTTGAAGACAACCTGCCCCCACATACTAAATCACCTTTCTTTTAAAGATTTTGTTTATTTATCTTTAGAGGGGAAGGGAGGTAGAGAGGGAGAGAAATATCAATGTGTGGTTGCCTCTCATGCATCCCCTGATGGGAACTGTCCTGCAACCCAGGCATGTGCCCTGACGGGGAATCGAACCGTGATCCTTTAGTTCACAGGCCTGCACTCAATCCACTGAGCTACAGCAGCCAGGTAAATCACCTTTTTACAAGCTGAGAAATAGAGTTCATACCTTAACACTTAAGTAGCAAACTACTTGTATGATTGTGACCAGTGTTCTCCAGTACCCACAACTTATACTCATGCTTTAGGAGAAATCAACAAACAAGTAAAGCCATATATATGTCACATTTACTTACAATTTAACAAAATTTCATCCTGCATTTAAGAACTCTATCTGTTATTAATTATACTGCTATTTTGGGACTCTGTGAACAAATTTAGAATGGGTTTTACTTTACAATCAAAGCTTAATCTTTGTAGCCTGTGCTCACAATGAGGTTGAAACTAATTTCAGACAATCATGTTTTAGATGGTAGAGGGTAAAGAAATAAATATGCCACAGATCTTGCCTTCTAGATCTACCAGTGTAATGAAAAACATTGATATGTAAATGAAAATCTTCAAAACAAGGTGATTATTATAGCTGTTATAAAAATACAACTAATTGGGTCTTTGGTATGTGAAGAAAACTTCAGATAGTTTCAGGCAGGAGACAAAAAGAAACAATGCGAATCTGGAGTAGGCAAGTAACAAAGGTAAGAAAAACTGAAAAATGTATTTTGTAGATAATTTTTTCTGGATATGGCTAGTGTTTGGATGATCAAAAGGACAAAGAAGTTGAACATTGTTTCCTAGTTTTCTAGCATAAATGACCCAGGGAGTTTCACTGATTTTGTTAACCATATTAGAGAATATATAGAAACAAACAAACAAACCAACAAAAGCACTTGAGTGTAAGTGCCTTTTCGTTTCTGTGAATGAAATGATGCTTGTACCTCTAATGTGAGTGTGTAACCTAGCATGGAGCTGGAATAGAAGAAGGATGTTTTTAAAAATGGACACACAGAATGACATTCTATTTTATATTATATTCTGCATGTTTCTCTAAGACCATTATTAATTTAAATATGAATTCACCATTAATTTGTTAATATATTTGTTTTCCTCCAAATTTATTGTTAATCTTTCATAACTCTTCATTTTTGAAGCTAGATTTTCTTAGTACTACTAATCTTGCTAACGATCATGTCCTGTACCTATTCAATACAATTGCAAACCTTACCATTTATTTCTCTGTAAGACAACAAAACTATCCAACAGCAAATTTATTTTTTAGACTTTACTTTTTAAAATAAGTGACATGGATTTGAACTACTAATTTAAATTCAGGCAAAACATTTCATAGCGTATTGAGATAGCTAGGTATCCATTTCTTATCTTGTGCCCCTGTTCAATAACCTTTTGAGGTTGATTAGAAATGTTCTATTGCCTTAATCTTTCAAAAATTATGATTTTTACAGCTACCTTCTTGAAAAAGCTTTCATTTTCATTTTTTTTACTTCATTTTCATTTGATGAAAGTGATCTTACCATAAAATTGCAACAGAGAATACAGTACAAATATCAGAACTGGACTACACATATTTAATGTCCAGAAAATAATTGTGTGGTTTTCTAAAAACTTACTTTTAGGGGTTAATGGATACTTTGTAGGTGGTTAGAAGAAAGTAATTACTATTGATTAGCAATTGGCTAAGCTTCTCTAGAAAGGTTATTAAGGCCCTAAAATACGGAATAGAGTATTATAAATAATATTGTGTTCCCCCAAGTCTGCCTTGGAGTAACAACTTCTTTGTCTGAAATGTCTTTTTGCCTTAGTTTATGCATCTCAGAAGCTTTGATATAGGGAACAATTTAGAACTAAAGACTATTTCAGCAATTAAAGGAAAGAATGCTCAGAAATCCTCGCAGAAGCCGCATATACTCTAAATGAATGGAATGGAATAATTATAGAGCATATTGAAAATTACTCCCTTTATATAAAATTACTTTATAGAACTGAAAGTAAATAGTTCTTCTGAATTTATATGATTATAAATGGAAAAAGAAATGGCTGCACAATGTCTAAACATGGGGATATTATCTAATTGCAGAGGAAATAAATGTCCATATTATGTATGCATTTTTATACGCCGGAGGAACTTAATATTAGTAAGGGATACCTTTGGTAGCTTAATAGATATATGAATGATTGAACACAGAATTGATGTATAGGCCCCTGGCATTCACTCAAATCATGTTTTTATTGAGGCTCAGATCACCCCACCCCCCATGCACCCCATCTCAACACAAGTAACCAGTTTTTCCGTTTTCCACAGAAGTGTTCTCTCTCTCTGGGGGCAGTTTTAGACATAAATGAGGTAGTGCATAAAAACACCTTATAAATCAACTTTATATGCTACAATTTAATACAGATGGTATATAAATTTGAATCACAGATCTGCAGCAGGGAAAAATTTGTATTTATCTAACTTATTCAACAGCTTAATATGCTATAAGAATAATCATTTATTTATTTACTCAGTAATTCATTCAAAAATATTTAGTGCACTTTAAGTATGTGTTAAGCTAGGCCTTGGGGATACAAGGACACACAAGGAAACTTCTGCTGTTATGTTAGCTCTTTCTACAGCCATCTTCCAAACTAGCTCTGTGATTTTATTTTAGAACTGGGCATTCTTTTTGACCAGTGCTAGTGCCCATTTCTTTTACTATTTTAAATTATTAAATATCTGGGCCAAACATTAATATACTGAACAGATTGTTGATTTTCATGTGTACATTATTCCCCCACAAACATGCCAGCAATATCTTAGTTAATTTGAACCTGGCCCACAGGAGATTTTCAGCATATGCTTGTGGAAAGCAGCTGAACATGGGGCTGACCATCTCAGCAACACAAGGGAAGCTGAGACAGGCATCAAGCCCTGACACTGCGCTCACTGAATAAGCAGGAGTTATTGGAATTAGGCCCCGCTGTGACTTGACAGAGAATGAAAACATCCAATTGTTGGTCTCCTGTTAGGCACATCTGTACTGAAAAGTCCAAGGTGAAACTTACTGGTGCCTAAAGAAAGAGATGCCCTAGCAATAGAGAATGGTGGCAGGAAGTAAACATCCACAGAGTTCACAGAAATATTGAGCCTAAGTGAATGGGACAATATCTCAGAGGTCTCCCTGGCTGTGAAATTCTTCCTGGAACAAAACACCAAGGTTGTATACACTGAAGTAGGGGATAATTTAGAATCCAGGATCAGTATCAGAAAGTTTCAAATAAGATCAGATATTTGGGGGAATATGGACAATACCTCATGGAGCCTCACTGTATTGCCATGGACTGTGTGAGGGCAGCAATCAAGTCAAAGGAGACTGGAGTGGAAAGTGGGTGGGGCCAAACTGGCATAATGAAGAGGCACCCATGGGCTCATCTTTGATGGACAAGAAAAAGAACTTCATTGGGGACTGACAGTTCTAAGACCATCAGCATTGGCATTTGCCATGTTCAACTTGTTATAAATGGGTTCATTTTACATTTAACACTCAGCTGTAATAAACAGAAAAAATAGGACATTTGACTCACTAAGATGAAATTCCTACATAGAAAACATTTATTCCTTCATTTGTAAAACTAAAGAAAGCAAATGTAGGTCATTTGATCTCTGACATTGCATTCTATATTGTATAATATATAGTTTTAACCTCACTTTTTATTGTATTGATTTTTAGAGAGGAAGACAGAGAGAGCAAGAGTGGGAGTGAGAGAGAGAGAGAGAGAGAGAGAGAGATTGATTTGTTGTTCCACTTATTTACACATCACTGGTTGTTTCTTCTATGTGCCCTGACAGGGATCAAACCTGCAACTTTGGCACATGAGGCCCACACTCTAAACAACTGAGCTACTCAGCTAGGAATCACGTCACTTTTCCATGTAAAGAATTGTTCCACATTATTTGCAATGCAAAAAAGATGAAGAGTTTACAATCTAAAAATGTATTGGTTTGGCCAAAATGTTTGTTTAGTTTTTTCCATAAAATGGCTCTGGTAGTGCTTAGTTGTCTTTAACTTCATTTGAAACAGTGTTTTTATATTGTGTTGTGACAGTTGTCATATCAGAGTGCATTTAAAATCAAAATTGATGAATTATTTTCCAGCCCTTTTAATATTGAAAATGGAAGAAGATATGTGACATTTTTGGCCTATTGTGCTTTATTATTTCAAGAAAGATAAAAACTGAAACTAAAAAAACTATTTGCGCAGTGTATAGAGAAGATGCTGTGACTGATCAAATGTGTCAAAAGTGGTTTGCAAAGTTTCCAGCACTATTGACATTTTGGCCAAAAAATTCTTTGCTGTGGGGCCTCTTACGCATTAGAAGATGTTTAGCAGCACCCCTGGCCTCTACCCACTAGAGGCCAGTAGCGGGAGATAGCTGACGTACTCAAAATTTCCAAATCAATAGTTACTTGTGAAAATGAAAAATGTGTCTTTTATTTGAATGAAAAAACTAAACGGACACTTTGGCCAACACTGTACATTGATAGTAGATCATAGCCCTGGGGTTTACGTTTACCGGGCTCTGTTTCTGCTTGATAATGAGCTCTGCTGAAGGGTTGCATCCTCCTACATCATAGGGGCAGCAGTGTTTATGTTTGCATTGTGATGCAAATAATAAAATACAGGAAGAATTAAAAAGAAGTTGATTAGCTGTCAACACACGTGTGCCTTACATTTGACGCCAGTTCTAGAACTCTTTCATTTCCATTTCCTCCTCCCTCCCAGTTTTCACCATGTTGCCATCTTTAAAAAAAATTTTTTTACTGTTGTTCAAGTACAGTTGTCTCCATTTTCCCCTAACCACTTACTCCCCCTCCCTCGCCCCACCCATCCCGACCTCCCATCCTCGATCTTACCCCACTTTGGCTTTGCCATCTTCTTTATAAGTATTTCTAATTTAATTCTTTCTAATAAAGAAAAAGCCAAGGGACAGCAGGAGGGCATATGATTCCAAGTATTTTTTCCTCAATGGTGAGCTATGAATGCTATGATGCTATGAATCTTATTCTCTTATCACTTCTGCAGTGAGATGCATTGTGCTTCAAGTCTGTAACTAAGAAATAACCATTTAGTTTCCCTTTGGCAAGAGGGCCTAAGTTAGGTATGGTCCTTTGGGATCCTAATTCCCAGGTCATTTTAGGAAGGTTTAACATCGAGTTAAGAAAAAGGCACTGTTGGCTGATGTAAAGGGAAGGATTTATTACTGAAAAAGCTCTGCTTCGCTTAGAAAATGAGGAATTAAAAAAATAATAATAACTGCAGTCACCCTGAGCTTGAAATCCCAGTTGACAAGCTTGTGAAAGTAGATTAGCTGCATTTCTGAAAATGTCATGAATTACTTTTTGCTTTCCTCAACTGAGAACAGTGTCAAGGGACTAATCAAACAAGTTGTAGTGAGAAATCAGTGATATTAGTCTAAGGTATCATTTGTAATGCCGTAAACATTCAGCACGCAATGTCTCTCTGGTGTGTTTGTGAATCACTTAAACGGTGAAGGATGACTGTTCTCTGATAAAAGTGCCAGGCTGCTCAGTCAGCATCATCCCTCTTCCCTCCAACAATTTTGTGTTAGTTAAGATGTGGCTTAGCTGCAGATGACTCCACACCCAGAGTAGCATGTGGCACTAACAAATAATAGTTCATTTTTGCTTACATAAAAGTTTTGGGCTGATTTGAATCTCTGAGCTATCGGGGACATGGGATCTTTTTGTTTATTGTGTCTAACTTAAAGTGTAACAAAGCAGCTCTAAAATCCAGGCAGGAGGATGGTGGAATGGATGAAGAAGAGGCCAAAAGTGTCCTATAGATGTTTCTTTTTATAATCCATTGCCCAGGATTTAGCCTTAAGGCAGGTTGGAAAATATATTGAGGTGGTCACATGCACGACTTAAAGGAACAAAGTAAGAAGAGATGTTGAAGAAAAACTCAGGGTTCTCTATACCTTGTTTGTTTCAGGTAGGTCCTAAAACAGTGATATTCTTGTACTGTGATTTGTGATTACAGGTTTTTAGATTCTGTCACTTACTAAGAATTTTATAAACTTTGCATGGTTTTCTATTATTTGAATTTTCCCCTTATGCTTAAAGCATTCAACAGTAGTTAGAATTATATATACAGAACAAATTGGCCAACAGTAAGCAGATGAGAATATAGAATGTATATAGCAATAACTCTAAATAAGTTAAAGTCTCTTATTAAATTTTTTTCTGTGTCTATGTTCTTGAATTATAGACCTGATTATCAGTTTTGGTTACTTTTTGCTAAATACAGAAGTAAAATTTTATAATGAAAAATTTTTCTTTCATTTGATATTATTACATTTGATTTTTATTCAAAAATCTCAAGAAAACACAGTATTATCTTAGTGTGGATTTTAAGTTGAGTTTCCAATAGACTCATTTATTATTTTAATTAACACAGTATAACTAAGAATATTAGCTTTATAGGTAACCCTAAGATATACTTAAAATTTAGAATACAGTATTTTGTTGTATATAATGCATACTTTTTTGCCTAAATTTTTTAGCAAAAAATAAGGATGTGCATTATACATAGGTATAACGATTAGATACCATGGGTATAATAATGAGTATAATAATCCCATATATACTGCACAAAAATATGGGTGCATATTATGCACAGCAAAGTTTTTGAGGATCAAAAATAAATCCTTGGACTTCAAACTCATACAATAATTAATTAGATTGGTCAGCTATCATTAAAACCTTTCATGCTGAAGTATCCTCTACATCAATTTGTCCAATTTGTGGTGTGTTCCTTTTTAAAAATGCTTTTATTTTCTTGTTTATGCTGTTACAGTTGTCCTCGCTCTTTCTCCCTTTGCCCACCTCCACCCAGCTCCACTCCCTCCGCTCCCTCAGTCAGCCCCACCTGCTGTTTCTGTCCAGGCAGCCGGCATAGACGTTCTGTGGCTGATCCCATCGCCATCTCTCATTCAGGCCCCCACCTCCAACAGCTGTCAGTCTGTCCCACATATCTATACTTCGGTTTTTATTTTGTTCCTTTGCTCATTAGATTCCACCTGTACATGTATTTACTGTTCACTGGCTGGCTTATTTCACTTAGCGTGATCTTTAAAGCCGTTCATGCTAAAGTATCCTTCAGATCAATGCTTCCAATGTGATGTGTTCCTTTTGAAACTGGTTTAGTGTACTCATGTGTCCACTCAAGCGCAGGCATATCTGAACGTATGTATTTTTAATTTGTTTCAATGATTGGCAACAAAGCATTTAATTGCATAATTGCATACTTGAGCAAGTTTGGAAATACTAAGTTTAACAAAATTCAGCAGAATTTTATAATGAAATACTTTGGAGACCTTCTAATATATTACTCTTCATTGTAACTCTTCCAGAGTGGACTGTGATATGTAAATGTATTAAACCACAGATTCTGTGTTCTAAAAATCAGATAATCTCACAGAACTATCTGTAGAAAATATTTCACTATCTGTAGAAAATATTTTAGGAAATGATAAAAACCACCAATTGATATATAAATGGCTTTATTTATTAAAATCAAGCCACAGATTTAGCCTGTAACCTGGTTTACCATAATCCTGGAAAAACATCTTCATAGGGAGAGGGTAGATACACACATTTGTCATTGTTTCAGGAGCACTAGGAATATCTGAAATGAAAAATTCATTTGTATGAAAAGTATCTGATTTGGCTGAATAATAATCCATAATGTATTAAAATATATTGATTTTTTACTTCATTTACCTGACTGTTTCTGCCTAATAATTAGATTTTTTAATAATTTCTTTCTTTACTGCTCTCCTTTCATTGGAAATAATTTATTTATCACCTTTATTTTATTTCACTACACATAGATTAAAATCAAAAACATTTATTATTGAAAACCTTCTGTGCACCAGGAACACTGCTTGGTGCTTGGAACACAAAATAAAGATTATCATGGATGGCAATAAGTTTATATTTATGTATTAAAAAAGACCACAAATTAGAGCCTATCCAGAATATCATTTAAAATCATGTAAAACTCTTTAGCATTGATTGGAACAATTGTCTAGGATGAAGAAAAATATTCTTATTGTCAAACTTCTAATAATTTTTAAGAATAACAATGGCATGCTTATTAGTTGTTCAAAGACTGGAATGCTATTTGCATTGAACCAGGTAATTTTCAATTAGTGAATTGGTGAGTGACAATAGGTATACATACATCCAGAAAGCAGAAATTGAGTCCTGGTTTTCCTACCAGGAAACCAGGATTGAATAATGCCTGCATGAAATATGTACTAGGAACTAGAATGGTAGGCTTTTTTGAAAATTGCATAAATTTAAACATTATATAACAAAATATGTTTGTGTATATATGCATATGCATATGTATTCTAGAAGTATATGTTAACATTGACTCAGAGACTTGGATCCTTAAATTATTAAACTAAACAGTAAAAATTCACAATAAGCAAAATGAATAATTGCTCATTCAACTGTCACAGAAAAACTTGGTTCTTCCTGCAGATGCAGTAAAGAATTACAGAGCAGCAAGTCTGTTAATGTGTAAGCAATGTTAATCAGTGGCATGTTCTCATGGAAGAGAGGGAGCCTTGACGAGGTGAGGAAGAAAGGCATAGGCTTGGGTGGCAACAAGCAAGAGTGGCAAGAGCATCAGGTCCTTTGTCCTGAGGACTTACATAGTTGGCAAGATGGGGGTGAGGTAGTTACATATTGATTGGTGAGTAAAGGTGGTACCACTGTCTCCCCAGGGGACATGACTACACAAACAGGTGTATGTGGAGGGTTGGTACCCCGAATTCTTACCTTGCTACAGAGCACATTTGTTCATCTTGTTGTAAAACAGATATGTGACATGAGGCAGTTAATTAAAGTTGAGGCAGTTACCCAAGCTTACTTATGGGCTTTTTCTGTAAGCACTAGGGACCCCCTCATAAAACAGATAGTGACCAGAGGTAGGCAATTAACCAAAGCTGTTTTATGGGCTTTTTCTCTGGGGACTGTGGAAGCCTTCCTCTTCCCCTCCTAGATCTTGGGATGAACACACAGTATCAAAGGCTTTCTTTCTCAGATACTGGAAATGATACACAGAATTTCAAGGACTTCTGTCCTTCTGTGCTAGCATGGTATTTCTTGTGATGTTGGAACACCCGGAGATCTTACTGGACTAGGCTCAGGTCAGCTGAGTCAGTGGGTGGGACATGCCTCCTTCCTCCTCCCTGCCTTGGCTTGCTATTTATATTTCCTAACGCAACTTCAGGAATGAGGAAGAGCATCAAATCCAAATAAATGAGGAGGAATAAATTAATTAACACAAAAAATAGAGGGGGTATGACTTAAAAACAAAATAATGGTAGAAGAGATAAATATATATAAAAGCTGGAATGATTAAGCAATAAGGGAGAAAATACAGAGAAGTAGGAAAAACAAGATATAAAGTAAATAATGAGAAAAGGTACAATTTTAACATTTTGATAAGAATTTATCTTATTTTTAATTAAGGTAATTCTGTAAATTCTAAAACCAAAAAGCCAAAACTGACATCAGAGGAGTAAATACTTGAGTTATCTGAGAAGCTACACAAAGTCTTCATCACAGCCTCGAGAGTCAGAATTTCTGGTCTCCAAACCTGCTAATTATGCATCGTGTGAACTTGGCTGAGTATGGAAACTCATGAGAGCATTATTTCCTTTTTCTGTAAAATAATGATAACAAGAGAACCTACTAAATAGCCTTGTTACAAGAATTAAGTGACTTATATGTAAAAACACCTAGTCTAATTAAATACTATAAACAAGTGTGTGCACCTCTTTTCTATTATCATCTGCACTATAAAAATCCTCCCTGTTTAAAATCAAAATAAAAGCAAACATACTGCCTTTTTTCTAAGTAATATTTTGCATTCTACTTGTCATTTAATTTTGTCCTCATTAAAACCAGTAGGCTGACATAATGAAAGGGGATATAACGAGGTCTGTTCAGAAAGTATCTAGTCATGTAATATGAAAAATAGAGACATTTATTGAAGAAGCTACAAAATCCAAGAAACATTGTTATATAGGAAAAGGAAGCCTCAATCCCCTTCAAAGTAGGCACCTTGGGACCTCACACAGTTCTCCCAATTGCCATCAGCTGCCTGGCAATATTTTTCTGAATCTCATCGACAATCTGAAATCTTTTCCTTTCAAAGATGATTTTAGTTTTGGGAAAAGCTAGAAGTCACAGGGCACCAAATCTGGGCTGTAGGGGGCTGAGTCATTTAAGTGATTTGATGTTTCACCAAAGCACTCTGCATAAGTGGCATGTTGCCGTGATGAAGCTGTCAATCACCAGTTGCCCATAACTGCGGCTTTCGGAATCATCCAAATAGTTTCCACAGAGGAATGCTCAAGCTTAATGCAAAATTTGTTGCAGATTTGTTGCTGTACTTGCTCAGTCATTTTTTAATGTAACAGACACACAGTACACATGCTCACTCAACGGCATCTACTGCCCTCACTGCCAAGTATAGTGAAGTCATCATTGTTCACACATGTGCATTCCAGTCCATTCTCCTTGGCTATCAGGTTACACCTATGTCACGCAAACTGTTCTTGTTATATTAACAGTGGTTGCACATTTTTAGGGCAGACCTCATATTAATAATTGATACTTTAAAAAATGTGTCTACAAATAGCAAAAGCATTTCAAACAGGTTTTGTGTTCACTAGGAAAAATGCCTTAGGTAGAATTAACAAAAATATTCCCGTGCAATTTTACAAAACCCATTCTTTCCCATCTAGCACTCTCATATACATATACCTGTGTATACACATGCATATATCTGTATATATGAGAGGGGATCCCCCCAAATACTGGAATTATCTTCTGGAAGGTGGGCCCCTTACAGCACAGGCTTCCCCTGTCAGGTGAGTGTTCTAGGAACCCATCTGTATTGGTGTACCAGCTGGCATTTTTCGACATCAGTGAATTTTTTGAAGATTCATTCAACACCTTTGCCCATTTTATGATGGATGATTTATGAGCACACTTCTCCACACTTTGCTGAGTGTTGAGCAGTTTTTGAAAAAAAACAGCATGACCCACTTGCCTCACACTCCCTGTTCACCCCAAGTCTTGCCCCAAGCAACTTATTTTTTTTCTTTCCCCTGATGTAAAGTCTTCAAAGGGAAACATTTTACCTATGTGGAAGAGGTGAAACAAGGAATGGCATAAGCACTAAAAGGCATGAAAATCGAAGTGTTCAAAAACTGTTTTGAGCAGCAGAAAATACATCTTGATAGGTATATTGTATCAATTGGAGAGTACTTTGGATGTGAGTGAAGTTTAAACATGATTCTTTTCTCACTTATGGTGTATACTTTCCTTGAATTAACTATCCAAATCAAAGGAAATTTTAAAATTTATTTCTGGATCTTAATTATGTCATGTTTAAATAAAAAAAGATATCAATGACATTGTTGATAAAATTGAAGATCCTTTTCAATTTCTGTTCACTTTGGAAGAATAACATGTTTCTTAAATATAAAAGGGAAACCTGTCAGGGTCATGAGTACTGTTTCCAATCGCCGCTGAAAAGCTCAAATAAAATTTTTCCATGAAAATTAGAGTCTATATCATTGAAATGTAGACAATTTAAAGTGGAAAACATTATCATCATTGTAGTTACAACAAAATATTAATCCAAGAGCAAGAGTTTAAGTTATAGAAAATCAATTAAATAACATTTTTAAGAAGGAAGAAAGACTAGCATTTATTAGTTTTGCAAGAATAAGTCTTTAAAAATAGAGTAACATTTTGACTTACAAGGCTCTAATAATTGCAGAGTTAAAAAGGTATATTTCAAAAGGCATTATTGTTAAATTACAATGTACTGCATCTCATCACACGATGAAGAAGGTGTAATCGTTCTTAACATTTGGACAAAAACAGGCACTAAAACACGCACATACCATGAAGCTTCCTACAACCTAACTACAAATATATTTTTAAGGTCATTATTTTTAATGAAATATTATTTAAAAATTCCATGAGTTAATGGTTTTAAGTTTTCTATTAAATTAATTGAGGTAGCCCTGCTTAATAAAATTGTATAGATTTCAAGTGTATATTGCACTCTGTGTTACCCAATGTCAAATTTCCTTCTATCACCATACATTTGACCCACTTTACCCTTTATTTCCTCCCTTTCAGCCCTATTTCCCTCTTGTAACCATGAGTTAATTTATATATTTACATATCTACTTGGCTATTTGGATTGCATAAAAATGTGCATTCCAGCTTAGGTGCTCAATAATCTTGCCCTGTGTGGATGGGGAAGTAGGGAAAATGTCTCTTCTCAAATAATTAAAGATAAACAGCAATGTGGTAGTTCTTTATTGTGCTTCTATAAAGTATGTGGAAATATGCATGGGCACCTTTATCTTTTATCAGAATTGAGGAGAAAGATTGCTGATCCTGCAAGTACAGGCAGAAGTGGGAAGGTTCTTGCCAATACCGGAAGCAGCCACCTTTATTCCCGTAAGAAGCCCTGCTCTGTAGTTCAGTGGAAGAGTATGAGAACGGTTACTATAAAGTCCATTTAATTAACCTTAATCTACCACTAGCCTTGTATGCTCCATCAATTTAAATAAAGGAAAAAAATTGTTATTGAATGGAGGATATAAAAATACTGTTTCTATTTTTTCCGCGAGGACATATAGCACTCTCGGATTAAGAATAATGCTCCCAAGGTAGTCTCAGCAAGCAAAGTCCCACACGGTGTGCACAAGTCATAGCTTAATGGAGAGAGTGGTTAAAGCACTACTTAGCAACTGCTGCTTACACAACAAATAACAACTGATTAGTGTAAAAGTTATCAATTGAATTCAATTTCTGTAAAGTTGGTGCTATAACTGGGTTGAAAGCAGAAGTAATTACAGAATAATAAACCTACATAATCTGTCAAGTGGTAAAAACCCAATTTTATCAGATATAGAGGTAAAACTGATGTACCATCATCTAAGTAAAACAAGTCCAATTCATGTTACATTATTTAAAATCTTTAATTAGATATGTTTTCATTTTATATCTATTTAACCCTGAGAATGAAAGCCAGTGGGTAGGTTAATCAATATCAGAATGTTTCATTTGGGTTTACTAAGGGAAAACCAAATGTCAGGATTCCTCAATGAAAATAATTATTATGTTTGTCTTTATTCTAAGTGACAATTAAAAAATGACAACACATAAATCAAGTAAAGTAAATTTTATATGCATTATGTTTTTCTTATTCAGTATAATTATATAAACTTAGGGTGACATGACACAATGTAAAGAATATCTAGGCTTGTGGGAATCATATTTATATTCAATCCGCACTTAATTTAAACTGTCTTTTTATTCAGATTGGTCCAGGAATGTGGGATCTGCCTAAATAAAAGTGAGTCGCCCTTTCATATACATGCATGTGTGCGTGTGTGTGGATGTGGGCGCGCGTGTAAAACCACCCTGCAGACAGTTGGTTACACAAGTCTGACTGATTTGGGAGTGCCTGTGAGAGCTCTGTGTGTTTTTGCCGGGTGTGGGAGGCGGGGTCGGAGGCTGCGCTAGGAGCTGGAGAATGCTGCTGCTTGCAGAGTGGTCCTGCCCTGTGGTCATGGGAGCGCGCTGCCGTCTACAACAAGGCCTGGAGACCCTGCCTGACACAAGGGAAGGTTTACCTGTGTCTGGGTAGGTAAAAAAAAAAAAAAACCTCAATAGATATTCATTTCTAATTCTGTGTCCAAACAATAAAATAAAGGCATTGAAATATTGAACTTACAAACATTCCCCTGCTGGAAAGGGAGGAGCTGTTCAGACCGTGCTGCAGGGCCAACCAGACAGGAACGTGGGGAGCGTGTGATAGGGGAGGGAGGCTGGCTGCTGCGTCCTCATTCAGACTCATTCCCTGCAGGCCTGCAGACGGCAAGTTAGGTCTAGAAGGTATTTGCGTTGAGATGAAGTACTTACAGCACAACACCACTTTGTTTCATTTCTGTATTTGCGTTATTTGTTTATACTGCATGTTTTTGAAAAAAATGATTTTCAAGAGATGTCTCTTTTTAATACGTTTAATTCAATGAACTTTTCAACTATTTCAACTACCTTACAGTTGCTTAATGAGTTTGTGGGATAAATATTCATTTCTCAAACTGACTAGATTCCATATACAAGTTTGAGGTACAAATTACATATTCTGCTAATTATTTTACATTCCAGGGATATGAAAGAATAACGTCAGTGATTTTTTTGCAGCAAAGTGCAATTGATTTAAAATTATTTAGTCCTATTCCTCTAGAACACCATTATGATAATCAATATGTAGATATGTAATAAAGAGGAAATACATGAAATTATTGGAAAGTAAAAACATTCTGGTCAACATTCAATTGTAATTATCTTTGTATATGTTTTTCCTAAATTTAAGGTTACATTTTACAATCATATGAATTTATAAACACATGCATTAACCTGAAAGTTATAAATATTGTAAATTTATAATGTTGACTATGTAACTCACCCATTTTATTAGTAAGGGTTCTCCAGAGAGAACAACAGGATAAATACATAAACTTTTATTTTATTTATTTATTTTCCTTTTTAATTTTCTGTTTTGGGGGTAATTATTGCTAATTTATTTTAATGATTTATTATTATGACTAATTTTTAATCCTCACCTGAAGACTTATTTAGAGAGGGAAAGGAAGGGAAAGAGAGGGAGAGGGAAAGAAACATTGATGTGAGACAAATGTCTGTTAGTTGCCTCCTGCACATGCCCCATCCGGGGACCTGGCCTGCAGCCTAGGCGTGTGCCTGACCAGGAATCAAACCCATGCCATTTCAGTGCACAGGAGGCTGCTCCAACCCAGTGTGAGCCATACCTGCCAGGGTAACTTATTTTATTTCATTTTGTTTTCATTTTTCATTTTTTCCATCACTAATTATTCCCCATCCCCTTTCCTAACTCTACCCCTACCCCCCCCATAATTTGTACACTGTTGTCCATGCACATGTAAAATACATACATGTACAAAGAGATTTTTTTTTTTTTTTTTTTTAAGAAATTGGCTTGCATCTGTGAGTGCTGGCAAGTCCGAGTTTGTAGGGCAGGACAGCAGGCTGGAAACGTTAGCAGGAGTCACCATTGTGGTCTTTAGGCAGAATTTCTTCTTCCCCAGGACACCTTAATTTTTGTTCCCAGGGTCCCCTGCTTATTGAATAAGGTCCATCCAAATGCTCTAAGGCAGCCTCCTTTACTTAAAGTCAGTTGATTGCAGATACTAACCACATCTGTAAAGTACTTTCACAACACCCAGGTTAGAATTTGATTACATAACTAGGTGCTATAGCTTAGCCAGGTTGACACATAATACTAACAATTTCACCCTTCATTCGTAAAATCTGATGGGCAAAACTAATTTAATTGCATAGCCTAATGTCATTAATGGAAGTACTGTGTTTGAGACTTCACAAATTAACTCACATGAAGAGGTATAAATGGCATAGCGTGTGGTGAAAATAGTCTGAAACCAGCAAAAACTTTCACATTGCCTCATTTAAAGGCCTCTCATCTCCTATTCCCTAAAGGATTTCTTATTACTTCTTATGTTACTTTAACTATACGTGCAAACCTTTAAAATGCAAACCATTATTGCAGGAACTAAAAACTAGAAGAGTGCATGTATTCCAAGCCTGTCAATTTAAATGCACATAAGAAAAAATCCAATGAGCTTCTCTCATGATCTAGTTCAAATAGATGCATGAGCACATTTTTCCCTAGTTCTTTCTATGTTTTTGTCTGTAATCAAGTACTTACGCTGTATTGGGTTAAACAGTGTCCTCCAAACTCATGTATACACTTGGAACCTCAGAATGTGACCTTATTTAGAAAGAAATTCTTTGCTGATTTAATTTGTTAAGATGGAGTCATACTAGATTAAGGTGAGTCTAGAGGCAATGACTTGGGATTTTGTGGAAGACAATAGGGAGATACAGAGAGGGGAATATGTAAAGTCACAGAAGTACACAAGGAAGATGGCCATATAAAGATGTAGGCTGAGATGGAGTTATGCTACCCAAAGCCAAAGAACACTGGCAGCCAGCAGAAACCAGAATCAGCAAGGGCAATTCTTTCCTGCTGCATTCAGAGGGAGTATGGCCCTCGTGACAACTGTCAGTTTTGTAATTCTGGCCTTCACACCTGTGTGAAAAGAAACCTCTGTTGTTATAAGCCACAAAATTTGTGGTAATTTAATAACCCTAAGACACTAATACACTTTCATGACAATTAACCATTGGCGCTTTCTCTGTCTTCCTTACATTACATTTGGAAAGAGTAATGAAGCTTCCATGGAGAATTCTGAAATGACGTGTGTTAAATCGAAGAGATTCTTAGGATGGTTTATAGAGAAAATCTCTTTTTTAGCAGTTACCTTCAAAATCTTAAATGATACAAAAAAAAAAAAAAAAGTGAAGTGGGGGAAGGGAGTCTTCTTCAATGGGAAATGTTTAAAATACCACATTGGTTTGAGTTGAATTGAATTGTACTGAATCCAGCCAAAACTCCTTTCTCATCCAATTTATTTTTCCCGAGAGAATTAACTGACCTAATCTGTTGTGTGTAGAGGACAATAAGTTATTTCCATTAGAGTGAGAGTGAGCAGCCAAGGCTGTCAAAGACACTTTCAAGGTGCGTTGCTCAATTTTGAGCCGTGCTGCAACCAAAGACTCATTAAGCTCATCTAATTAAATACAAACAATAACCCAAACAATTAAGGACAAAGTCATGACCTTTGATGATCCCTCAGCTTTGTACTGAAACAAAATGAATTTTAATTACCATGAATGGTCTGCCAACATCTAAGGTATGACGCAGTTATAATCTACCCACAGGGAGACCTCGGTTCCTCTTGAACAGGAAGTGTCCCTTTGGGAATGGGTGTTAATTACTCTTACACAGAAACAAATGGACGGTAAGTTCTCAGGGCATTTTCAGACAACTGTCATAAGTGTACATAAAATTTTAATTGTGTCCTGGGTGGCTTCTAATATAAAATTACCCTTGAGAGCTTTTAGGACTTTAAGCTTTAGTCGCCACATATAGAAAGCTTAATAACTAGTATTCTGATTATGTTCAGGCAGTGGGAGTTCCACGGAATTCACAGGACTGGGACTGACAGTTTGATGTGTGGTTCAGATCAAATTTGGTTTCCCGGTGAAGTTGCTAAATTTGCAAAATGGGCACTACAGTGTACTCTGCTTATTTGAACCTGCAATTTGTTTATCAATAGATTCCTCATATGTGTGTATAAATAGCTTTCACCCCCAAATTTGATGTATTATTGCTCAGTTATATTTACAAGGCTATGTAGCAGTTTATCGTTCACATTCTAAACTCTAGGTTTCCTTGTGGGTATCTCTTAGAAGGGAATTTCTGAGAGCCAGCAAAGCAAAAAAAAAGTAAATGTTAAGCTTTTGGTGTTTGTAGAAACCTGTGTATGATTCTTTTTATTGTATAAAAACAAACAGACCCTAAAACTGCCTAATTTAATGCAGTAACCATTTCTTGAGCTTAAGATTCTGTAGATCAGCCACTGGAGCTGAGCTCAGCAGGGGGATTCTTTCATGTATGGCTGAGCTCTATAATGGTATTCTCCTGCCGGTCACATATGGTGGATGGGCCAGGGGATGCCCAGTCGAACATGGCCCAACTCACATCTCTGGTTGTTAATTTATTGTTGGCTGAGTTGAAAGGGTGACAAGACCACATGTCTCCCATCATCCCAGAGGCTAGTTTAGGAAAGAGGGGAAGGGAAGGAGAAAGAGAGGGAGAGAAATATCAATGTGTGGTTGCCTCTCGTGCGTCCCCACCTGGGGTCCTGGACCACAACCCAGGCATGTGCCGTGGCTGGAAATCGATCCAGCAACTCTTTGGTTCACAAGCCAGAGCTCAATTAACTGAACCATGCCAGCCAAGGCAGAAGAAAATAATTTTTAAATAATTCTTACTCTGTACATATTAGACTTACAAATATTTTTATGTATCTCTGTATACATAATAAACTCTTTATAGTTGATTTTAAAGTTTTGCCTCCATCTTATTTATTGTCTTTAGAACCATAAGATCCTGTGTTGAAAATTATACATCTCACTGAAGAATAATTTTTGTCAAATATTTGGCTGGGATGAAACTCTCACATTCCCTGGAGACAAACATACTTCACTTCAAACTTTATTCCACATGTGATGGTTAATTTTATGTATCAACCTAACTAAGCCACAATAGCCATATACTTGATCAAACATTATTCTAAATGTTATTGTAAAGGTACATTTATTTATTTAGTTTTTGTAAAGGTACTCTTAAGTGAAATTAATATTTAAATCATCAAACTTCTAGTAAAGCAGGTATAATGTGGTGGGCCTCATCCAATCACTTGAATGCCTTAATAAGAAAAGGCTAATCTTCCCCAGTGAGGAGGTAATTCTTCCAGCAAACTGACTTTGGACTCAAACTGCAGCTCTTCCCTGGGTCTCCAGCTTGCCAGCCTACTCTGCAGATTTTGCACTTACGAGCTTCTGCAATAGTATGAGTTAATTCCATAAACTAAATCTCTATGTGTATTTACACACACACACACACACACACACACACACCCTGTTAGTTTTGTTTCCCTGGCAAACCGTGAATAATACCCAATGAGATGTATTTATTAAAAAGTCAGGAAAGGTAATTTGTTAAAAGGCTTCATTCTGCCAGAACTATTCCTCTTAACTTTCCGGTTTTAGATAATGTTTGCTGAACACCTATATATAGAAAAGTATTGAAAAGTGTTGTCATTATTTTCCAATGATACACTGGTATGTTTGTGTATGTTTCCCTCACTCCTACTTGCTTCCAATATACATATTTTAATTATTCCATCACCTTTCATTCTGTCTCCCTGAATAATATGCAGAAACCAAGAGTATAAAACACTGATTAATGAAAATATAAGT
Organism: Anoura caudifer; assembly: GCA_004027475.1. NCBI lineage: Eukaryota > Metazoa > Chordata > Mammalia > Chiroptera > Phyllostomidae > Anoura > Anoura caudifer. The sequence continues at coordinate 336,035 of PVKU01000670.1, read as the reverse complement.
GAGGCATTTGTGTTGTCTGAACTTCATCAACATGAAAGGCTTCTTAAGAGTATCCTTGTCACTGAACCAGACAACCAAGGTAAATCTAGTACGAAGTATAAAGAAAAAAAATAACTCTTGGTATCCCTGCGCTGTGTATTTGGTTTACTAATGTCAAACAGCATATAATGATCCAAAAAAGCATGTTAGTTTTTGCACATGAGCAATTCACAATGAGTAACTTGTAGGGTTCTTTTAGTGTTTAGTGAAAATTTTACTGGACAGCTTTTCAGAAGAACCCTGAAAATTGTGTAGCAGACTTTGGTCACTGAATACTAGAAGCCTAGGTGTTTTCTGCTCCGTGACTGAGTTATTCAGTGACCAAGAGTGCCCTGGAGAGAAGATGTATTTTAATTTAGTTTGAATGACTTCTGTGTTAATCTTTACAGAGTAAACAGTAAGGACTTTTCAATAGTCTCGAAGGCTCTCCATTATCTGGACCCTGGCTCTCTCCCTGACTTCATTTCTACACACATCTCCCTTACTTCTCTTTGCAACAGTACCACTGGGCATTTTTGTTTTGTTTTCTTTTTTTCTTCAAACATGCAAAGCAAATTCTGCCTGGAATGCTCTTTACCAGGTATAAACTTCTTTATTTCTTTGAGGTTTTCTGTTCAAATGTCATCTTCTCATTGGCTTTCTGCTATATCAAATGTCAATTGAACCTATCTGTACTACCTATGTATTATGTATATCAAAATATGCCTGCTAATTACATAAACTATGTATTAATTGAATAGTTAATATAGACAATATAGATAGGCTTCAGGCTCACTCCACTCCAGGCCCTGTATTTACCGAGTGATGTCAGTGCTCAAAACCCTCTGGGCATGATGCATCATTAGCTAACTAATGATCCCTGAAGACTCAAGGGTGCGCATAATCAGGGTGCTCAAGATCACTATGTGCAATTCGACTGGTGGTTCTCATCTAGGCGATAATTAGAAATACCTGAGCACGCTTCCAGCACTCTCAAGAAACACAGGCTTGAGAGCCAGGCATGTCTCTATACGTTCTAAAATTGAGGTCTATTCTTTAGAACAATAGTGTTGAGAGATAAATGTGTTAATTAATTTATGGTTACTATTTTGATAATTCTATGATGTACCTCCAAAATACTTTGAAGAGATTTGTGAGAGTTTTCACTCCTAAAATTCATTGACTCAGATGTGATTCTGTAAGATGCTTTTGTATTTCAACTTCTCCCTTTATCACTGATTTGAACTTCAATTCATGATTATTTTTGCACATTTTCTCTGACAGTAGAAAAACACAGCCCTATAACTCAGAATCAGTGTTCCTTTAACATGTGTCCTCTATAAAATATTATATATGTATTTTTTTCTATTTTAGAAGTAGTATCTATTCATTTAAAATGTTTTTGCACATTTCACTAACATTTTTATGCTCTAATCATTCTTTATTAATTGCTCTTTTGTTGTCTAAAATATAGCAAAATACTAAAGCTTTCTTAATTTGTACTCAGCAGAAGTCATGCTAATAATTAAAAGACAAGGCTTCCTTTTTTAGGCTTATGTTCTCATCATAGACAGGTGAGGATTGGATGTAGCAACAGATCGGAAGCTTTTAGATAGTGCCTGTCATAAACTAATAGCACAACAACATTTTCAAAAGCCCAGTTTATTTCTACATTGAAAGAAACTGTGCTAAATGATCAAACTAATTATGGTATGTATGTATGTGTGTGTGTGTATGTATTAATTTATTGATTGATTGGTTTTGCTACATCCTTCCTTGCCTGGTAGAAAGAAAGGGGCATTAAGAGAGGAATAAAAAAAACCTTTGTTTGAACTGCAGCTGTGTTAATCCCTAATATGACCTTGAATAAGTTACCTAACAAACTCAAACAGTCTATTATCCATAAAGAAAAAATCATTCTTTTCTGTAGCTATATTGGATAGGGAGGATAAGCAAGTGAAATAATACTTGAAAAATTGCTTCCTAAACTTAACAGGCAATGCAAACATACATATGTGTATGCATACATGTGTTCTTTAAGTACCATGAGTTACCAGTTTGGCAAGTGATTACTTATTTCAATGATTATATTATAAATAGAGTTACAGCTCTTTAAAATATTTTATAGTGAACATTTTAAATTTTTTTCTTTGAGGCTTTTTTTCCCTAGTAGCCAGTATCACATTCTTGTGGGGGAGTGGGAGGGCGGGGAACTGCTGCCTCATACTGCTACTCCAAATCTGTGGTTACAGTGGGGGCTGTCCAGAACAGCATCACGTGGCGCTGGGAAAACAGGCATGATACGAAAGTAGGATATCTACTAGGATATCATGTTATGCATAGTAGAGCTTTTAATTATAGCTCTTCCTGAGTATTATTTTAATTAGATGAGATTAAGAGAAGAGAGTTTTCTGAGATTTGAGTCTAGGATTCACTAGTAACTATGGTACCTGCTTTCTATACAGTCAAGAGTAGTTTTTTACCTGTTATATTCTGAATCAATCAAATTTAGTATGAAATTCTGGCACATCATAATTTAAATTAAAATGATACTTTATTTGTAACATGTTATGAATTGTTGTATTTGGATTATTCTGTCTATTGGTGTTCTTACATCTGAGTTTCTTAGTGGGCCACTGGACAGGATAGTAAACTTAAGAGTTTCAGCAAGAATATTTGTGAATATAGTATGGTATTTTGGACTTAAATAGGTTGTTAAAGTATTCATTTTTTTCTTCTAATTTTGTGTTAGATAAAAGGAGACATCTTGTTCTATCAATATGTATTACTCAGAGCCTCATGGTAAGTTGTTGCAAGGGAAACCAGACACACCAGAAAGATGTGTTCCATCTGGGTAACAATTTTTAGTGCGCCGTATACACGGTTTATTATTTCTAACGTTACTAAATATGGTAGAGGCTATAGCCAGTTCTAGTGTTTCATGTTTTGAAGAATATAATTTGAATATTACTCTGTTACTGTTGTTTCACTAATACAGAACGCTAAAAGACTTAGTGGGTCACTGGTTTGTTTTCTATTTCTATGTACACATAAACAATCAAATGGATTTAGAAAAAATGACTCAATCATACTTTCTTTCATTACAGAGCTGTTTTATGCTTTTGGTTCTGGGTGTATTTTTATATAATAAGTTAAGGAGAAAAAAGGTAAGCTACTGTTTTTATAATAAAATATGCCTGCCAGGTATTAAAAACTGTAGCTTTTGTCACAGTTGACAAGAGCCGTTTTTGAATCTGTTATAAATTTCTGAATCTCTAACAGACCATGCTGCCAGTTTTCATGAGGGTGCTAAACAGACGGACAGCGTGCTGTGCACTGAGTTTGTTAGACAGCTACATCGGCAGTCATCACTGTTTGTGTAACTCTTATAGGAACGCATGCAAAAAAAAAAAAAAAAAAAA